>VDFB02271358.1:739352356-739447195 GCA_007258455.2 Sequoia sempervirens | reverse complement strand
TTCTCTCCCCCTCTTTGTCTATTTGTGTCTCCCTTTTCCACCCTCTGTCTCTCCCCCTCTTTGTCTCTCCCTTTTCCTCTACACTCTACTCTCTCTCTCTCTCTTTCCCACCCTCCACCTCCTAATTACTCTTAGGTCTATGTGTGCACAAATTGGATATCTAATTTGTAGCACTAAAATCCTACTATTACAAAATTAGATATCAGATTTTATCCGATATCAGATTTGTGGGCCATAGAAAAACCCCATGTGGGCCGTTTTGTGCATCCCAATGGACCTTACATTCTGTTTGTAGGCTTTGTAGGCAACAAACACACAGTTTTAGACAAGAAGAGACAAAGATCAAATTTTTGGAGCATCTTCTACTCAAATTTGTCATAAGCAATATTTTTTAGCATATTTTATGAGGTATAATGGGGAGCAACAGTCGCCAAAAGAAAAAAAGTAAGAGAAAGCTTACAAAAGAACAAATTGAAGCATATAGACAAAGAGATAGAGAAGTTCATAGGAAGAGAAGACAAGGTATGTTAAATATTGGTGAGCCTGAGCCCTATGGTCTTTCAAGTGAAGAGGAAATTGAATATGTTCAAGGTGAAAATGTTGAACATGATATTGAAATTGGGAATGAAAATGTTCAAATTGATATTGAAAATGTTCAAGGTGAAAATGTTGGAATTGAAGATGTTGAACATGATATTCAAATTGGGAATGAAAATATTGAAATTGATAATGAAAATGTTCAAGGTGAAAATGTTGGAATTGAACATGTTGAACATGATATTGAAATTGGGAATAAAATTATTCAAATTGATATTGAAAATGTTCAAGGTGAAAATGTTGTAATTGAAGATGTTGAACATAATATTGAATTGTGTAAATTATGTTTCACTAGATTACATGAGAAATGAAGAACCTTGTGTGGAAGAAAGACATATTCCAAATTTAAGACCTTCAAGAACCCCTAAATGGTTACTTGAAATTGATGAGAACATTATAAACAATTTTGAAGGAAAGAGGTCAACACGAACCATTCGGTTGTGGGCTACAAGACTTTTCAACCAATATTTTAGTGATAAGACATTGACCGAGCAATACCAAATTTTTGTACAGCTGCTAAAGATGCAAAATATGAGACCTTTGCTAGCCAAATTGAAGATTCGTGTGAACAAGAAGACCGAAAAAAATTCTATTATTGTCAAAAATATTTTTAATGCTCTCAAGTCTATTGGAAAAAATAACAAGGAGAAAGATAAGAGAGCTACTCGGAGAGTCATTACAACCACCCTAGTAAGCCATCAATTGAAAAAGACTCGCTTTATGAGACAAACTTGTATTGATTTTGACATAAATCATAAAACTTTGGATAGAGCACTTGCAAGAAGAGAAAGAATAGATGATCCTCTTCAAAATGATACATGGGATTTTTTCGGGAGGCTTCCATGTGTTAATAAGCTAACCGATAATGTAAAGTAGGTAATTTGGAAATTTTGGCATTATAACTCTAGAGTATCACCCAATGCAAATGATGTTTTAAAGTTAAGAATTGGCAATAAAGACTGTACACTGCATCCTAACATTTCTTGGAATCAAGACAAACAATGTTGTTCAAAAAAAATATTGAAACACATCCAAATATGGAAATCTCGCAAAGGGATTTTGAAGGTTTGAAGCCATTTTATTGTGTTCCTCTTAAGATTCGTAATACTTGTTGTTGCAAATACCATGTGGAGTTTTCAATGTACCATGAACTATTATGATATATCCGTTCTACTTTGCATACTAATGAAATTTTGTAGGAGTGTCGTGCAATTCATCTTTTGAAATCATCAAGGGACTTGCTAGATCTATTTTTATGTTCTAGAGATGATGGTTGATTTTTCTATAGAAATGATTGTTTAAATGCGAAGTGCTCACAATGTGGTGGCTTGTCAAAGTTTGTTCAATGTTTTCATGAGGGTTCTAAACATGAATTTGGAAAGAAGCTTGTTGAGAAAAAGAGATATTAGATAGTCAAATATACTTTGTAGAGTGGAGGTGAAGGTTCTAGATGCGAGTTGGTTACAAAAGAATGTAGTGTTGCTGATTTTATTTTAGATTTTAAGGACAATATTTTCTACAAGTATGCAAGGAATAGTCATAGGTCTTAGTGGTTGGATCACCAATTTAGGATGTGTAAGGACTCTTTTCTGATCGGAACTATTATATCAGTGGTTGATTTTGCAAAAAACTACACATTGCAACCACAAAATGAGGTAAAATCTCAGTATTACAATCCCATTTAGATTGCTATTTTTGTCCACATAATGTTTAGACATGCACCTGATAGTATAGAGGAGGATCGAAAGATAATCAAAGAGTCATTTTTATATGAGTGATGATAGATCTCACTCGTCCAAGTATGTCCAACATTGTTTTGAAATTTTTTTTGAGTTCTTATAGGACCATGATATAGCACTAGGTTGACATCTCATTTGGTTAGATAATTGCACAGGTCAATTCAAGATTGCTTGTATGTTTTATTGGTTGAGTAGAATGCATGTAGAGAGGGGTGTACCTCATATTTGGAGTTTTTTTGAAGTTGGGCATGGGAAAGGGGAACATGATGGAGTAGGTGCATGTGTAAAGAGAGCTCTAGTTAAGGAGCAATTGAAGATTTCAGGAGAAAAAATTAGTGATGCACCTTTTATTGTTGATTGGTGTAGTTCAACATTGTCATAGGGAGGGACACTTGATTCAACAATGCATAGATTCTTTTGGTTGGTTGAGGAGGTTACAGTGGGAAGACGATTGGATTTTCATACAATCAAAGATTCTTCAAAGATGCATTCATTTCGAAGCTCAAATGCAAGCACATGGACCATTTGGACACGAGAGTTGGCTTGTTTTTGTCAGAGTTGTATTCAATGCAAGTGGGATCAATGTGAGTCAAGTGAGTGGGTGGATACATGGGTTCCATAGTATCTAACTCCTTTATCTCAAACAATATTCATGACAAATGACAAAATGGAAAGTTCATTTGATTAGGACCGACTTTCAGATCTACTACAGCCAAGACATGTTTTTGCAGTTGTTGCACCATAGGGGAATGAAGAGAGATTAGACTATTGGTTGGCTCGATGTGTGTAGGTAAATCATAAGCCAACACAACCGATGGAAGATGATGATGGGTTCGTGTATCCTATAGGTTTAGTTGTGGTTGCAGGAACTTGGTTGCAAACATACATGATTAGAAAGAATGACATACCTACATTTGAAGACTACGAGAAACACAAAACCATTCTCATGTATTTGTACCTTGTTATAGCAACAAATGTTAAGTTGTTGAAGCATCATGCCAAACCAAAGACAAAACAACTATGGACACTTAGTAATGTTGATCATGAAGCAATATTGGATACTCTTAAGAAAATAGATGACCCTTTAGGCACACTTGAATAACATATTCAAGAATGGAAGGTACAATGCTTAGGTTCATTATGCTTAAGTTCATTAGTGTTCTTTATTTAATACTGATATTTTGTATACTATTTCAATGCAGGTGTCTTTAATAGTGATATTTTGTATGTACTTTTGTGATATTTTTGGCACGATTGATCATGGGCCTACTACAACAATTGCTAGCTCTGATCATTTCGGAGAGGTATGTGACAAATTACAATAATATAGATTAGTTATTCAAAGCGTCTTTTATAGTTTGCATTACCATCTCATCATCAATTAGGTCATTTAGAATAATATAGATTAGTTTTTCTAAGCGTCTTTTATAGTTTGCATTACCAATTCATCATCATTTAGGTTGTTTAGATTAATATAGATTTGTCACTCTAAGCATCTTTTCTATTGTGACGATATAGATTTATCATTTGACAACTTTTGTGATATTTTTGGCACGATTGATCACGGACTTGCTGCAACAATAGGCATCTTTGATCCTTTTGGAGAGGTATGTGACATATGACAATAATAGAGATTGGTTATTCAAAGTGTATTTTATAGTTTGCATTACCATCTCATCATCAATTAGGTCATTTAGAATAATATAGATTGGTTATTATAAACATCTTTTATAGTTTGCATTACCAATTCATCATCATTCAGGCTGTTTAGATTAATATAGATTTGTTAGTCTAAGCATCTTTTCTATTGTGACGATATAGATTGATCATTTGAAAAATTTTGTGATATTTTTGGCATGATTGATCATGGACCTGTTGCAACAATAGCTAGCTCTGATCCTTTTGGAGAGGTATGCCAGAGATTATAATAATATAGATTGGTTATTCTAAGCATCTTTTCTATTGTATGTAGTTTAACTACTACCTTGATGGTTTGTACAGGTGCTTGTCACTCCAAAACGTCAACATACTACTCTTGTGGAAGACTATGCCCTGAATGCCTCCAATAGGAAAATTTTATAAAATTTGAATTTTCAAATGTGAAACAATGTAAAAAGGTCATAACTGTGTATGGGCATAATCTATATCTAGTGATTTTTTTGAAATATGGGTCAAATGCCTGGCATTGTATACAGGGTATGTTTAAAATGTAAAGGGGTCTGCATTTTAGAAACTAATAGGTTGAAATAGTCATACAGGTGTATGTTTTGTTACTATTATTGGGACCATTATGTAAGAGATTTTTGTACTTAAACGAGCTACAACCGAAGGCTTTCTTCTTGGTTCTTTCTTGTCAGTATGCTCATTTGAACCAGGTTTTGTAATATCTCCTATTTATATATAATAAATTATAGTGGCTTGCCACTTTTTCCAAAAAACAAATGTAAAATGGTCATGTGAAGGTCATTTCCAATGTAATTGAGTCTTTGATCTAGCAAAGTGGAAACAAGGTATTTGGGTGTGCATGATGTTCAAGTTGATTGGGTAAGAGTTTTTTGATGCAAGAGCTAGGTGGCTTTAAAAAACACAATTACAATTAAAGATGATTCAAAATCCAATTTGATCCTCAAACCCAAACTTGGGTGCAACTTCACTAAAATAGGCCCATTTTACAAAGAGACTCATATTTAAACACTTCCCAAACCTGAAATTTTGATGGGGTAGCATTAAACATCCTACCAAACTACCAAAACCATTTTTTTTTTGGTGAGCTATGCTTTCTAAAGCTCTATTTCCACAAACCCTCATTTTTAGCAACTTTCATGAGGTTTTTAAGGAAATCAATGTTTCCAACCTTACCACACCCTAAAAAATTATCAAACATGTCTATTAGGACCTGCAAAATCTTGATCCAACCTTAAATATTGTTGCCCCCATGTTTCATTGACATTAGCATGTTGTAACCACCATTTTTCACCTAATTTCACTCATTTTTTCCATGCATGGCAACTCACCAACTCAACTATAGACCTTTCCAGCTCTTTAAACCCACATAGTCACCTTATACATTCCTAATAACATCTACCATAGCCATACCATTGAGCTACAAACCATACAATAGATGGTATGGCCTTTTAGCATTTTGGACTCTTAAGGGAAATTGTCGGTCCAATGTAGCTCGAAGTGATTCAGTGTATTTGGGTGCAAAAGAGGACCATCCCTAGTGTAAATGTACCCATCCAGACATGTTGGAATAGTCTGTTTGGTCGTATGAGTTGTAGAATGAAAGTTGCACCACTTTGCAACTTTACATTGCTTGCATCTGACAACTTTTTCCTCAACTGAAAACTCATCACCAGGGGAAAATGCCTTCGAGATAGCAAAAAATGAGAGAGGTTATTGTAGATGGTCCCAACATGATCTTGTAGCCTTAGACGAAGAGTTTGTAAGTGTCACAGTTCCTAAGAAATAGCCCTTCAAATATTGTTGCCTTTTAGCACTTTGGACTCTTAAGGGAAATCACCGATCCAATGTAGCTCAGAGTGATTCAGCATATTTGGGTGCAAAATAGGACCATACTTAGTGTAAACGTACCCATACGAACGTGTTGGAACAGTCCGTTTGGTCGTACGAGTTGCAGAATGAAAGTTACACCACTTTGCAACTTTATATTGCTTGCATTTGACAACTTTTCCTTCAACTAAAAACTCATCACAATGAGAAAACGCCTCCAAGATAGAAAAAATAGAGAGATTTTATTGTATATGGTCCCAACACAATCCCATAGCCTCAGATGAAGAGTCAGTAAGTGTCACAATTTTTGAGAAATAGCCCTTCAAAGATTGCTTCCTTTTAGCACTTTAGACTCTTAAGGGAAATCACCAGTCCAATGTAGCCCAAAATTATTCGGCGTATTTGGGTGCACAATAGGACCATCCCTAGCATAAAACTACCCATCCAGACATGTTGGAACAATTCATTTGGTCATATGAGTTGCAGAATGAAAGTTGCACCACTTTGCAACTTTACACTGCTTGCATTTGACAACTTTTCCTTCAACTGAAAACTCATCACCACAAGAAAATGCCTCCGAGATAGAAAAAAAATAAGAGAGGTTATTGTAGATGGTCCCAAAACAATCCCATAGACTCAGACAAAGAGTTTGTAAATGTCACGGTTTCTGAGAAATAGCCCTTGAAAGATTGTTTCCCTTTAGCACTTTAGACTCTTAAGGGAAATCATCGGTCCAATGTAGCTCAAAGTGATTCAGTGTATTTGGGTGAAAAAGAGGACCATCCCTAGTGTAAACGTAACCATCAGGATATGTTGGAACAATCCATTTGGTTGTACGAGTTGCAAAATGAAAGTTGCACCACTTTGCAACTTTACACTACTTGCATTTGGCAACTTTTCCCTCAACTGAAAAACCATCACCATGGGAGAATTTCTCCGTGATAGCAAAAACTAAGAGAGGTTATTTTAGATGGTCCCAACACGATCACATAGCCTTAGACAGAGAGTTTGTAAGCATCACGGTTTTTGAGAAATAGCCCTTCAAAGATTGCTGCCTTTTAGCACTTTGGACTCTTAAGGGAAATCATTGGTCCAATGTAGCTCAGAGTCATTCGACATATTTGGGTGAAAAAGAGGACCATAACTAGCATAAATGTACCCATCCGGACATGTTGGAACAATTCGTTTGGTCATATGAGTTGCAGAATGAAAGTTGCACCACTTTGCAACTTTACACTGCTTGAATCTGACAACTTTTTTATTAATTGAAAACTCATCACCACGAGAAAACACCTCTGAGATAGCAAAAAATGAGAGAGGTTATTGTAGATGGTCTCAAAATGATATCATAGCCTCAGACAGAGAGTCTGTAAATGTCACGGTTTTTGAGAAACAACCCTTCAAAGATTGCTGCCTTTTAGCACTTTGGACTCTTAAGGGAAATCGTCGGTCCAATGTAGCTCGAAGTGATTCGGCGTATTTGGGTGCAAAAGAGGACCATCCCTAGTGAAAACGTACCCATCTAAATGTGTTGGAACAATCTGTTTAGTCATACGAGTTGTAGAATGAAAGTTGCACCACTTTGCAACTTTACACTGCTTGCATCTGACAACTTGTCCCTCAACTGAAAACTCGTCACCACAGGAAAATGCCTCTGAGATAGAAAAAACCAAGAGAGGTTATTATAGAGGGGCCCAACATGATCTCGTAGCCTTAGACAAAATTTTTTTAGGCATCATAGTTTCTGAGTAATAGTCTATCAAAGATTGCTGCCCTTTTGCACTTTGGACTCTTAAGGGATTTCGCTGATTAAACGTAGCTCAGACTGCTTCGGCCTGTTTGAGTACGAAAGGGGACCATACCTAACCTAAACATACCCATCCAGATGTGATGGAATAGTCAGTTTGGTCATACGAGTTGTAGAACAGGATTTATGTATTGCCTTACAAGTAGTTTTCAGCCTCCAACCGAACTCCAACGCTAATTTTTTGTGCAAAAAAAAGCCATGAGACCATAGCTTGTTGCTTTCTTTTAATGGAAATAGGTGGGAAGCAGAGTTAAATTCTTCAAAAACTTTGGTTTGAAGTAATTTCATTCATTTTCATGTATTTAAGAGGCATTTTACTAGAGGTCGGTCTGTGAGCCCTGTTCCAAGGGTTTGAGTGCATTTAAAATGGATTTTTAAGCCTTCCACCCACTGTATGATGCTATAAATCAGTGGATAGGCTTAGTTAGGATAGATAAACATGTTTTCATTGTTTCTTGTGTGGGGGAGGTCAACATTATTATTTTTGGTGATGCCCTAGATGGCATTTGGGGTGTTTTTGCATGAAAAAGTAAGGTTAGAGAGGGTAAAAGTGGGAATTGTTTGAGGCAAGTCACTTTTCTTGTTATTTTAAGCTTGTGCAGGGTTATTCAAGGGTATTGGAGTTTGTGGTAAAATATGGAGAAGTCTGCAAGTAGGTTTTTCAATAAGCCCTTGCCAAATTTGAGCAATTTGAGGGTTTTGTGGAATAGGGTCTTAGAGGGCGAGTTCCAAAGGATAAATGGAAATTTTTTAGGTTTTCTCATCTGTTGAGTGCTATGCCAACAAGTTTTAGGGTTTGTGAAGTGTTCCAAGGGTGGTTGCTTTGGAAATTTGGGCTATTTGGCTAGGTTGAGCAGTGTAGTTTGCATGATTTGTGAAAGCTGTTCCAAAGGAGTCCTATGTGAGTTGGAAGTATGTTGAAGGAGACTAAAATGGGTGTCTAGTTTTAGCTCTCAAAAATGCAGGTAGGATACCTCAAGAGGCTACCAATCTCTTGATACGTTTTAGGGTAACAGACAAGGTCAAGAGAACTCAACCTTCTACTCTTCAGGTGCTGCTAAACCTAGGTGGGTGTACCTTTCTAAATGAAGTAGACTTAACTTATGATTATCCTTCTAAAATGCTTTGTCCACAATGGTAGATAGAAGTGAACAAATGAAATCAAATTTGATAGCAATAACAATCTTCTGATCTAAATCCTAAAGTGCTCAATTAACAAATGTAAAATAGATGTAAAGAAACTGAATGAATCCAAATGATGAAATTGCAGAGACCAGTGCCTTATTGGGTATGTAGAGTCAAATGAAACAAAAGTGGGCAACTTATTCTAGTAGAAAATAAAATTGTTGGCATATGTTATGTTTATAACTTGTATAAACATGCATGATTATGACTACTAAGCTCTACTTTAATAATCTAGATGAATCTCCCTGATTACTATGAACAACTAAAAGGATTTAATCTCTTCTAGAGAGAACAAGTTAATTAACCACACATATACATCAAATGCGCACTAATAAACTGAAAATAAGCTTGTTATATCAATTTAAACAACCAGAATAAATCAAATTGGAGACAACTTAGCAATGCTTTTCAATAAACTCAATAGACAATTGACACCAGAAATAAACTGCCACATCAACTAACTTTCAATGAAATCACCATTTGAAAACATGCAACATAGCCTCTGTTCAAAGAAATTTATTCCACTGTATCGATCTCTAATCTACTGTATCTATTCTAAGATCTCATAAAATCTGATTCAATCTCCTTCAATTACAATCGAGAGTGCATTTTTATACACCAACATTAAGAAAATAAATCATTTGAAACTCCACATCAGCCCTCCATAGAATTCGGGCTCCAATCATGTCAGCCAACTGTAGTATTCGGGCAATTTTCATGTCGGCCTACAACGGTATTTAGAAATTCTCTTATGTCAGCCCACAACGTTAGAGTCTTTATTAATCACCAATGGAATAGTCACTGAGACAACCAGAAAGTATGTCGAAGGCAATTCAATCATCAATTGTTAGTCATCCTGTGTTCCTCTGTTCTTTGTGTTGTTCACTTTTGCCGTGACCATTTGTTCGCTATGCCAAAGTCAAGAAGTATCCTTTTTTTCCCCTTTGTGTTTTGCCATGGCCTTATGCCATCGGTGAGATGTCATACAACAAACATTATGTTTCATCGAGAGCCCCATGTTACATTCCTTCCAATCACTGAGACATAAGATATCTCTCACCGATGTGTTCTTTTGTTTCATTCATAGTCACCATAACATCCTGACATTGGCAAGACCTCTCATAGAGCATACCATGTTTCACCGAAAGTTCCCTCATTCTAGTCATTGAGACAAGAGAAAACTCTCACTAAGAAGCATTTCCCATTCGCCATCACCAAGACACTTCAAGATTGGGGAGAGGTCCCAAAGAATCCACTGAGTTACACTGAAACATCCTGAGCACACCCTAGATCGCCAAGAGAAATCAACTCTCATATTGACAGAGACCTTCATTGTGTTCCATCGGTGAGACCGAAGGTCACTCACCGAGACCTCTTATTGATAGAATACCTCTCACTGATAAGCCTCCTCCATCGCCAATCGGCAAGACAATTCACACTCGCCAAGACCACATGCCGCAAACTTCAACTCTTACCGATGCAACCCCCTTCACAAGTCTATGAGACACCACAGGATTGTTGTGACATTTCACCAAAGCCTTTAAGTTATGCCGATAAGTCAATTCTTCCACCACTGGTCGGTGAGACAATAAGGTCTCACCAAGAATACATCCCAAATACCATGACTCCGGCTGAAGAAAGCCCATATGAGTTAATCAGTAAGACAAATCAAATTCACTATGACCTTATATCGACGGTATAACTTATGCCGATATGATCCATTTCAGTTGCCGAAGCCATGTGAATATCTCGTCGATAACTGCTAGTAAGTAAATTCCAGTTGCTAAGACATCAGAAATGTCTTGCCAATAGGCAACACAGATGTTTGCAAGCAGAAAAAACAACATGGGTTGGGGAGACCTTGACCATCTCACGCTGATAAGAACCAGAATGTGAAAAATGCAAGACCCGATGGAAACAATGAAACCACATGGCAAGAAATGGGCAGAATATGCACATGGTAGGACCAATCTGGAAATATATGAGTAAAATCAACATGTAAAAACATCAGATTTTTACAGTTCTAACATCTAAAATGATGATTAGTTGTAGGAGTTGTTAAAGATATCTGAGAGTTGAGAAAGGTGTTTAGGAATCCCTTGTATTGTGAAAGTGGGTGGTTTTCCATCCTTGCTTGCATCAACTAACCATCACCTAGTCCTCTGTTTCCAACGTGCTCTTGCACCATTTTCCAAGCATCCATATAGCTTGTTTGAAAGCACCTGTTTTAGGCTTTTTGCCATAGCAGCAAGACAATGAACTATTTGATAAAATGCTTTGGTAGACGTATGAAAAATGTGGTAGCATATACAAGGTAGTGAATTTTTTGAAAAAATACCTCAAAAAAATGTGGTCTCATGGTGATGGAATTCCATGACAATCTATAGCAATTTTCTTGTCATGGAATTCCATCACCATGAGACCACATTTCTTTTAGGCATTTTCTTTAAATAATTCATTGCCTTGTCTATATTATTGCTTACTATTATGCTTTGTTAGATTCTTTCAAAGCATCCATAGCTTGTTAGAAAGCACTTGTTTTAGGATTTTAGCCATAGCAACAAGGAAAATATAGAATGCTTTGATATACATGTATGAAAAATGTGATAGCATAGATAAGACAATGAAATTGAAGTAATTGCATAATTGCTTAGGCTAACTTTGTAAAAACTATATTGTAATTGAAATTTTTTCATCTATCAACATAAAGTTGTTAGTTATGCAATGTGAAGTAATGCTTTGAGTTTGAAAGATGTGCAATGCAATGCAATCAATGATATGAATATAAACTACATAATATAACCATTCTTTTTTATGCTATTGTACATTGATATTTAACCATTGCTCAAGATTAATTTTTCAAAGAGTTTAATCATGCACATGAGGAACAAATTAAATTTCGATTGTCAACTTCTATATATCAAATTATCCAATAATCAAGTGTATGTCCATATACAAAAATGGCATCGACACCAACTCAAACAAATTTTTACAAAATGTGGCATATGCCATCTTGATATCTATTCAAAATTTACATGCCAAAATGTCTATCTCATCCTAAACTACTGGTGCATCATCAAAATGGAGCCTCTTTGAAGCACTCTTTGGCTCTGAAGGTAGTTGCACAAGAAAAATTCAAACCACAATTGAGATTAGTTATACTATATAATTTAAAATCGAACAATTAACATCAAAATCAATATACATTGAATTTTAATTGAACTCTAAAATTGAAATCTTGATTACCTGAAATATACGTCTCTTCAAAGGGTCGAGAGTCCTAGAATATGCTCCTCTCAAATAACCAACCAAACCAAATTTTGAAATGTCAATCTATATATGTGAACAAAAACATAAAATTGATCCTGTAACGCCAAGAAAGTGCACAAGAAACAAATTAGAAGCAAACATGCTATACTAAATCTAAAAATGAAAATATAATGTTAAGCAATAAAGAACAAAGGAAAGTAAAACGCAAACAAACTGAAACAATCTCACCAATTCCAAACGTATTTCCATGATTCATCTCAACTACCCTTCTCCATTTTGCTTGTGTAGTATAATTGCCCTCAGATTTTTTCGTAAGTTCATGCAAGTATAGCCTAAGATAGTGATTAGCAAAATATCGAAGATTTAAGATTAAGTGCTCTCAAAAGTCATAAGATTTCGCGAGTTTTCAAGAGAGATTTCGAGAGAGATTGGAATGAAGAATGAAAAATCAATTTATAGAAAATTGATTATTCGAATGACAGGTCAAGATTGAAAGATTAACGAACGGTTGAGATTGACACATTAGACACGCATTCTGATAACTGTTAGTAGTGACATGAGCGATACAAACTAGAAATAGGATTAAAGATTAAATAAATGATTTAATCTTCAGTTTGGTATTCGAAAACAAAAGAAATATCTTTGCATGACAAAGATAAAGATTGATTAAAGCAACTCTTGTTCGAATGCACACACAAGATTTAATTAATTAAATAGGAATATTTAATTAATCCGCATGTAAACACAAATGAGTTAGAACTGGATGATTGAATGATTTGATGAAGAGATTACTCGAGAAAGCCACTCAGACATTAAATCAAGAGTTAACCGAGCAATTAAAATAGATGTCGAGTCGAGTAAAAGTGAATACTTAGATAACTCACATAATTATCTAAAATATAGAGGAATGCGTTAAAATAGAATTAATGAATTAAATAATTCATTTAATTCAAGATTTGATATTTGAAGAATAATTAAATAAATAATATTTATTTAATTAAGTGATGAAGGGATTTAAATGAATAATTAAATAAATAAAGAATTTATTTAATTATAGTTGAAGTATGATAAAGAGTAAATTAAATAAGAATTTATTTAATTTGACAAGAAGGATAAGGTTAATTAGTAACATAATTAAATAAAAAGTGTTTATTTAATTAATCAGATAGAATATTAAGAAAAGTGTGAATTAATAAAATAATTAAGATTATTTAATTAATAGAAGAATTAATGTTAAGATGAATTAATTAAATAATTAAGATTATTTAATCAATAGAAGAATTAATGTTAAGATGAATTAATTAAATAATTAAGATTATTTAATCAATAGAAGAATTAATGTTAAGATGAATTAATTAAATAATTAAGATTATTTAATCATGACCATGAAGAATAGGAATTATGAAGAATATTGAAGTCGCAGGCCAAAAACTAGATTTTGGTGTCTACAGATCCAAGTTAGTATGCAATTATCAGTAATAGGAACATATTTACCAAACACAAAATAAAATAAACACACACCTCTTTAGGCTGATCTTTTTCTAAATATCTCCTTCAGGTGTTTTGACACCTCCTCCTCGAGGTGTTTCAACACCTACTCCTTGAGGTCTTCCAATACCTAGTCCTTCAGGTGTTGTGACACTTGTCAACAACGATGCATAGCTGATAACTGCATGTACATAAAAATGACGAGTACATATGAAACTACCAATCTATGTCAATGTGTGTATAATAAATATAAGATCTTAAAATCTTAATTCAATCAAATTTGAGTTCAATTACCTTCCCTTTATCTAACATTGTGCCTCCATAGTTTGGATAGGGCTGCATCTCGCTCACACTAGGTATTTCCTACAAGAGGAAAATAAGATAAACATATAAGTTATTATATAATTTCATTAATGACAATTCAAATGACAAGCAAGTATGTAATAATAAAATGTAAACGAGTGAGTGCGAAAATATATACTATGTGCATGTCGAGGCCAAATGAGATGGCCCTAAGGGTGCTATCAGTCACCTATGTGAGCTCCTCCTCAGACATCAACTGTTAAATAGACCATGTAAATAAATATTAGTACTTGATACTATCTCTTATTAATATTCATTTAAAAAAAGTGCAAATTATGAATTTATAACTTAAATCTTACCTATGTAACTATTCCAATGTCCCCCTCTCTAGCAGGAGAGGACTCTGTAGGGTGCATTCCACTCCCCTACATCTAATCTCCCATAATGTCCACATCATGGAGGTCATAATCAAAAGTGTCCAAGGGACACTTAGTAGGATGTACAAGAGGACCAAAGCATATATGGTGGCACATAGTGCAAGTATGTGGCACACAAATATGTGGACCTGAGGAGGATGATGCAACACCACTAGATCCATCGCCAACATCACCAGAATGTGGCTGAGCTACTGTAGAAGTATGGGAAACCAAAAGACCACTCAAAGAGTGAATAGATTGAATAGTCTCTGTGGCTACATCCTCGATAATATCTAGATGATGTACTAGAGGTGGTGGAGGAAGGGGAGGAGGGGGAACATATGGGCATTGGAATACTCTAACTTCCCCTAGTCTATCCTGGGGCATACCTCCACCGACGCCCTGGAAGGGTTTAACATCAAAGTAATTGACATGATGCCCTACCACAAACTCAGCGTATAATTTTTTAATAAAGTAAAATGGTATATCACTATTGTTGTTGGGTGGTTTATCAAAAACCATACACCAATGATCCCAAAAGTTATCTACAATGTCCTTATTTGTGCACCATTTTATAGAAAGTTTTGGTTTATTAACATTAACTAGCAAACCGGTGCGGGGGTTAATGAATAAAGAGGCTATTTGGGCTTTTATTATTTGGAGATCTTTCACATCATCGTAAGACAATCCACAGGAGTAATATTCCCTCATGGTTTCTCACCACGAAAGAAAGGCATTATGTTGGGCGTAGAGGGTTTCTATATTTTTAATTATTTCCTGCAACATGTGTTTGTCATCTGGGATAATTGAGGGATTGTCTTATAAACATCACAAATGCCCCTCAATTGCTCCAATTTTTCACCAATTAAGTCTTCAATTGATGGGCGTGGAGGTGGTGGAGCGTTTGGAATTTGTGCATTTTCATTCTTAGCCATAATACCTAATTAAAGTTAAAAACTAATTAATCAAATTGAAATTACACAATATAAATGAAATTATTGTAAAAAAACCCTACTTATTAATAAAATCCAAAAAAACCCTACTTTTTAACAAAAATCCATAACAAACTCTAGTTTTTAATAAAAATCCATAAACAACACTAGTTTTTAATAAAAATCCATAAACAACACTAGTTTTTAATAAAAATCCATAAAAAATATTAGTTTTTAATAAAAATCCATTGTAAACTCTAGTTTTTAATAAAAATCCATTGTAAACTCTGGTTTTTAATAAAAATCAATTAAAAACCCCATTTTTTAATAAAAATCCATAAAAAACTACTTAAAATTATACAAAACTAATAGAAAAATTGATTAAAACAAAAATAAAACCAAAAAATTACCCTGGAAATTAGACATCTGCTTGAAATTGGATATCTGATTTGCAAACGTCGCTCTCACTACCCACACTTAGCTTTAAAATGCTTCAAATGATTTTAAAAGCCCACTAATATCTATTTATACCCAATCCAAATCGGCTATCCGATATGTGATTTTTGCCTTGGGCATTGCTTTGGAGCAATGTACTAACACCCATGCCAGAAAAAAGTCAACTCGGGATTTTCACTTTTTTTGGTCAATACAAAACACAACTTTTTTCACATCGCCACTTTTTGGCCCATCATGATCCTACACATACCCAAATATTTCTTCTGAAAATAAAACAAGACATTTTCACTAACCTAGAGTGAGTGAGGTGTACAATACATATAATGACACTTTTTGTATTTATATTATTGCCATGAGAGAATTTATTGAACCTATTGGTGAAAATTTTAATGTGTTACAATTTTTTATAAGTTTTATCTACTTATTGTTCCTCTATGCATGCATCCAAGTGTGGTTGTGTGTGGTAGGAGATAATGAGGTGTGTTGTCAGATATAACCTAAAACATGTCTAGAAATGACTATTCCCCATAGATCTATACAAGCTCTCTTGTAGGTATGTTGGATGCACATAGTAGGTTATCATCTCAAGTGTGTGGATGTGTATGGTAGAAGATCTATAATATTTGGATAAGTTTCTCCACCTCTATTTGATATGGCCTTTGTTTATGGATACAAGTTTTTGGATTGTTCCAATAATGTAGGGTCTAATAGATCTCTCATATGAATTTCTATAATTTACCAATGGATCCTAGTCCATAATTAGATATGCAATAATTAAAGGTAGTTTGAAATGAACTATACATAATTGAAGAATTTATACATGTGTTTTCCTGTGTTATGATGCTTTTCAAACAAGAAACTATGATGAATATATTTTAAACTCTATTAGATACAAAAAATAATGAACTATTTTGGTGCTTTGTGATAGGGAGTTCAATCATGAAATCTGTATTGATATATTACATGGCCTTTACAAAAATATAAGAGTTTCTTAAGACCCCAACTTCCTATTTGTGAGCTTGGTAGTGCAACAAGGAATGTAAGACTTGATATATAAATGCTCAATGTGTACAAGCATGTAAGGCCAATAAACATTATATTGTAGCATTTCTAGGGTATTAATAATGCTAATGTGTCCAACTATCTTGGAATAGTTTTTTTTTGGAACAAAAAGATGTATGAGTTTGAAAGGAATTTTGAGAAATTTAGATCAAATTTGCTATCCTATATTTACCTTGCAGGAGTTCAACTTAGGTATAGGTGAAGTTCTAATCTATTGAGTATAGGTTCTCCTAGTCAGTGAAGTTATGGTTGTGTGAGTCTAGTACCATATGATGAGTACATGAACTGCTAATCTATTGAGGTAATCTACTACCTTATTGTCTTTCACCTTCTTATGGTTTATTACTAGATTGAATTTCTATAAGTATATGTCATTCACCTTATGTGTTGTGCATTATACAACTTGCTTTGTGTATGCAAAGACTAAATTAGCTTATGATTGGAATGAATTATTGTCTCCTTACCTAATATAGTGTCACCACTACTTGATCTAACTTGAATAATAAAAAAACCTATTTCTTTTAGCTATAGTAGCATTGCACCATATCACTAAATTTTTGCAAATGGAAATTGACTAGATGCCATGTTAAGTGAATATTGTGTTGAGTGCATAATCATATGAATTGGTCTAATCTTAGAGGGGAACAAACAATGTCAAGCATTTCCACATTAGGCATTTCACATAGTCACTATTTGAGTCCTCAAAATCATGTTTTAAAAATGTCCAAACAAATATTTCCTTGCATGATTTAACTAAGTGACTAAGTGCTATGCTATAATTCAAAGATAAATCTATAGTAGAAATTAGCAGGTCTAAGAAATCTATATAATTTTATAAGGTTGTACAAAGTTGGTCAATTTAGAATCACCTTTATTTTCACTAGATCTACATGGATTCCTATGAAATCAATTATGTAGCCTAGATAATAAATTTGTGTTGAAAGAATATTTACTAAAGGATTACAAATTATGTTGAAATAGAGTATATAAGACACATGAGACATGCTCAACCTACACCTCCCAAGTCTTGTAAGAGATGTGAATATCAATGTCCAAGTAGACGATTCAATGCAAGAGTTGGTGAAACATTGTAGCATGTTATTCATTAAGGACATGAATATAATTAGAGGAATCTCTTGGTTTGAAAGGAATAATCATCCATTCATATTGTCCCTCCTTGGTTTTGAATTCTATTTCCAAACATCTTTAGGATGAATTGTTACCTAGTAACTTGATATCCTAATTTGAGGTCAATCTTTGTAAATAATTGTGTACTACGAAGCTATTCCAAAATGTCATTGATGTGTAGAAGAGGATATCAATTGGTACAAGGACTATCAAAATATTATACGAAGAAAAATTGAGTCTAGTATTACCACAATCAGTTAGCTCCTAAATTTTTTCCTGATTGAATTTCATTATTCTCCCAAACAAATATGTGATATAAAGGACTATTTGGAATATGGGATCTACAAATGAAATAGATCATGTGTTGCATTGTGTGGTGTCTAGAAAGATATTTTTGATTAAGTCAAAGACATCTATGTACCATTTGGTACATTATCAATTTTCTATTGTTGTGATGATTTTTGTGCACTCATAAGTTCTATTAACGTGTTCTTTCTCTCATATGTAGTTTTTAGGCCATATGATGAGAAGCATGAACTTATGCATGTGTGAGATAATATTACAATATTTTTTGGTAGATATGAATGCTACTTTAGTCTCCAATGCAGATTCATGAAGATATAATTATTGCATTGACATGAACTCTTCATCATTATGATTTCACTTGATAAAAACCTTTCATACTATACACATATGGTATCCCAAGAAGCATGCCATACACTTCTAGTAATTTGTAACACTACAAGTAACTATATCTTGCATGGGTTTAATTGCATACTTGAAAGAACATTGACACTATTTTATCCAAATATCCTTAGTTTTATTTAACCATCCAAGAGAGTATGGTCTCAAGTGTGCTTGAGTGGAATGGTAGGTGATTCATTATATCTCACAAAATTAAATTCTTTAGCTACCATTGTCAATGATGACATGAACTTTTATACATTAAACTAGCACTTAATACATAAGAGACTCCATGCTTTTACATGAATACAAGGTGATAACCCACTTATATACTTGAGAACTTTGTGTTTCTTGGGAGTGTCTTCATGTGCATGCATGCAAATTATTCATGGAACTTAATAGTGCAGTCCTTAATTGATTACTCCTTGTTAATGCATATATGTTAAGGTTTTGACCTTCAATTTCTCTTGCTAGTGTCTTCTTTTTTTCCCAAAAACCTATGCATAGTATTTTTCATGTCATTTTTATCTTTTCATCAGAATTTGAAACAAATTACATATTTACATTTTAGAATCTATTCTATACACATTAAAAAAAAAATTGATTGTTTTTTTAAAAAAAGGCAGGAGCATGTCCAAATTTATACTAGTTAAAAATAGGCATACATGATGTTAGCTATTTTTATACTAAAGTGATTTGTAAAATAATTTTAAAAAGTCAACATTTTAGGGGGAGCACACTAGATGCCATGCTATTTTTTTGACAAAAGTAGAAGCACTTTGTGTGATCCCCTTATTTGAAGGTCTCTTAATCTCGACCATTTTAAAAAATGACAATTTAGAAACTAGATTACGATCTCTATGAATCTTAGTTTTGTCACATCTTCAAATTTTGAGTGTAGATATCTTCAACTTTTATTGATTTTAGGAAAAAATGATCACCCCCTTTTGGTCCCTCATTTCCATGCACATACCCAAATATGTTACTAATTGTTGTACCTACTTATCCAATGCTATGTTGTTTCAGACCCTTGACTATGTTGAATTAAACTTTGAAAGGGTTTTGGGGTTGTGCAAGAACAAGTAGTTTCTAGTTAATTGTGGGGTGTCGTGTGTCCAAAGTGTTCATCATTTTTTAATATTTGAATAGACTTTAGATGATTTCTTCACATCAAACATTTTTCTCTTTCTATGATGTTCAGATCTAAACAAGTAGAATATGTAATGATTGGATAATTATCATTCTTCTATTGTGTGCACATTTATATTGTCATGTGATAAACATTTCTTTGAAATGAATGATACAAATACCAAGTGGTTCGGGGGTAAAACCTATCTTGAGAAATATGATTTTATAAATTACATGAAATAAAAAATAAAATAATAAACCCACATAATTAAAATATACATGTAAGAATAATACTTTAGAAAAGTTGTGCTACTTCAATTCACAATAAAAAATGAATAGAGTTCTAAGGATTTTATAGATATTATAGCTAGGAATGAAGATTCTTGTAACTCAAAAGGGGTGACACTATTAGAATTCAACATGCTCTGATATCATGTTGAAATAATGGATGTTGAATCATCCAATGAATCTACACACACTTCAAAGGATCTTGCCAAGAGAAATTACACCACACAGAAAGTGTTGCAACTAAGGGCTGCAAAGAGAGATTACTATTGATCTACAACATTAGATCATAGATTGATATTTGATTGATATGATACAAATGAACAAGTTGCCTGATTATATAGGAAAAAGAGAAAACCTAAGATGCATGAGATGTTGCCATGTGTCATGATCTAACAACATGTGACAACATGTGAACCCTATCTAGGAAATTATTAAATGTTGAGATAATTTCTAGAAGGACAACTCATCTTCTAGAAGGAATCTTATCCCTACAAAAAAGGAAGGGGACATTACTCCATTATTAAATGATTCATTAAAAATGCAACCTAGGACTAAATGATATATGGCCTAAGTTAACTTATGCTAGTGTAATAAATAATTAATTACACTAACACCCCCCATAAGTGTAACTTAGGGAGGAAATGCAATGATTATGCATAGATGATAATGATGATGGGTCTCGGATACGAGGACATGTTAGGTACCCATTTACATGAAGATGAAGAAAATCTCCCACAATCGGAGAAAAGGGGAAAAACCAGTGGGGACAAAACCCCTCTCCAAAAAGGAGATGAAAATGCAAAAATGTGAGATAGGATGGGAAGGATGGAGGACTCCCAAATACCACCCAAGTACACCATCTGTCACATGGATACAATAGCCCCCCCCATAGGGAGGAAATAAAGAGACTATATATCCCCCCCAGAAGATGTGATCACTTGCAAAGATGGTAAGTGTCTAAAGACAAAACATGATCCAATGTCAACAAACAACTTGTCTCCCTTTCAAAAGAAACAAAACCAAGTGCAAGTGTACGGATGATTCCCATTCTAGATAGGAATTGAAGGAAGGAAGGATGTATGCTGATGAAGTCTCTGAACTCTGCTCATGTGTCTCCTTGCATGATGATGAAGATTCCATAGTCAATGAAGAGGGTGACAAACCAGGATGATGCAAAAACTGATGCTGAACAATATCCAAAGACTAAGATGTGATGAATATGATGGATGTGATGGAGACTTGATAGCCCCCCCTAAATGAAGTGTCCTTAAAACCACTGAAAGAAGTTTGAAGCCAATCCAATGGTAGATGCTGAAGAAACCTCAACTCTTGAATGGAATGACAGGGAAGAAGTCTCATACTTGAAATATCTAAAGAGAAACCAAGTGCCTCCAAGATAGTCTCTAGATTCGTAATCAAGGCTGAGACAAGGGATGAGGAGACTCAAGAAAACTATCCAAAGTGGGATCTGAATAGAGGAGTGATATCCCCTCAAGAATTTCCTCCAAACCTGTAGAAGTAGCCAAGTCAGTGATACCTGAAACGAAGCCATCCCTTGATGTCAAGTCTGGAAAACTGAATGTGTCTTGATGGATACTAATGGTGGAAGCCTCAATCAATGAATTTGGACAAGGAATCACTGAATGTGAAGGGATACCAATAGTCTCTAATGGAGAAGAATCACCTGAAGGAGCCTTGTTAACCTCTTCAAAAGATTCAAGGCAATCAACTTCCTGCAAAAAAATATCATCATGGGGTACCTAATCTAAAGTTGATATTCTGAATCATGATCATCGGGGAAGGGTGGAGTGTTTGATCCTCCATATAGCTCCCAAATCTTAGTCCAAAGGATGTGAGGACAATCACAATGATCAATAGCATTCAAAACATCACAATCAACTTGCATAACAATGATTTCCAAGACAGTGTACCTGCTACAACTCCAAGCAAATTTTTGAACACCTTCACTTGGATGGGGAACTATACCATACAAATGTGGCAACAATGCAAGCTATTGGAGATGGTGTATGATACCATCCCGCCATTGTTTATAGTTACACTTGTGCAACATAACTAGAGAAGGAGTATATGCAAGCCCCATAATGAACTTTCTCCAAAAAATACAAAGACACTGACCTTCAACAACAAATAAAGACTTCCAAGGATGATGTGCAACTGAAGTGACGCTACTCGGATCAAAAAAATCTTTTCCCAAGCTTCAGGATATCCAAGTTATTGAACACATGCACCAAACTAAAAAAATCAATGCAAGAGTACCTAGAGCTGAAACTGATCAACGAGTCTGGACTAATGAAAAAATCTCTGAAAATACTTCCTGATGCCACTAGAATCACCGAAATCTGATGAACGGTTGTGAAGTTATGAGCCTTTGAGTCCAGATTAGGGTTTAGACTTTATTTTACTGTAGAATTTTATGTAATAATTTTTTTGTAGAATTGATTGCACCACTAGAAAGTAGACAAAATTCTCTTTTCGATGGTATCTCATTTTCTAAATTTTGATACCGTGGGTGAGAGTTATGATAAAATGAAAAAATGCCTAGATGAGGCACTCTCCAGGTTAACGGGGTGCAAAATTCAAGCTCCTTTGGGTTGGCACTTGGTCGCTGATATGACCTCCAGTGTTAAAGTTGGAAAAAAAAATGCGCCACCCTGATGGTGGTGGCGAGGTTGAGATGTGGTGGCAATTTTCGGTGACGACACTCCAAATAGTGGGGCCTCTCAGTTTTTGATGAGATCGGGAGCTAGTTGAAAGAGTCGACCAACATGGACGCCGACGTTGAGACTACACCGATGGTAAGACCTCATCGGCGGGAACATGCTACAACAGTTGGTGAGAGAAGGGCACCAGTGGGAGATTTGACTTTGATCAGTCGGTGTGGAAAGTCGGCAGTTGTTGGAGCAGTGGTTGGAAGGAGAACACAAGTGTCGACGATGATTTGGATGGCCGGTGACAGGGGTTGGTGATGTGATGGTGGGTCCCCTATACAATGTACCTCCCTGTAAAAATGCAGCGAATGCTGTCGTGACCGTGAAACATAAACCGACCACTAATTTTTGATTTGATTTTTTATTATTATGATATTGCTATCGGATTCAACCGTGTAGTTTGAGTCAAACTTATTGACCCATGTTTCATGAGTAGTGGCTCAGAACCCATCTCTGATATCGAATGGTCCACTTAGCACTCATTGCATCTAGGTGATGCTCACAGAGGTGAAGCTGACCGTCCCGGGAGGTCACCCATCCCAGTACTGCTCCAGCTCAAGCGCGCTTAACAGGGAGTTTTCTCCAAGGTTAAGCCCACTTATTGTTTGCAAAACCTTCAGCAAGTGTTGTACCTTATGAACCATTCATTATAGAGCCCCTTTAGCTCATCCATTGATAAGTAGGAGGTATTTTCCACAGTGTGTCAAATTATGATATTGCTATCAGGATTCAACCGTGAAGTTTCGAGTCAAACTCATTGACCCATGTTTCATGAGTAGTGGTTCACCGGAACCCATCTCTCATGATATCGAATGGTCCACTCAGCACTCATTGCATCTAGGTGATGCTCACAGAGGTGAAGTACTGGTCTGTCCCGGGAGGTCACCCATCCCGGTACTGCTCCAGCTCAAGCGCGCTTAACCAGAAATCAAACCCCCAATGTGTATGCCAACCAAATAAAAAAAAATTATGTCAAAGGCAAATAAAAAATCAAGAAATTATGTCGATAAAAAAGAAATCAAACCCCCAATGTGTATGCCGACCAAATAAAAAAAAATTCCCGTTGATTTATAAAAAAAATAAATCTTCTATCAATGCCGATGGAGAATAAACCCGCAAATTTTAAAAATCAAACTTATAATGCCGATGGAGTAAAATAATATGTAGTCGTCCTAATTTATTTTTCTTGAAACTATAGAAAAATACCAAAAATATTGTTTTTTTTTGCCAAACAAAATAGATAAAGCCCGATTTTTTCTGAAATGAAAAAAATGCCTGCAACTAATTTTTTTTTTTGCCTCAGAGGACAACTAACCGAGGTGATTTTTTACTGCAAATTGTATGGATCGTACGGTTGATTTTGCAAACCCGAATACTTTTGATGGCTCCCAGGTTGATGTATCTGATTTTGATGATTAGACAGGTGATCCTAGGGTTTCAAGGCCTTCTAAAGACAATGGCGAGCTCAGATATGACTCTATCTACTTTAGAAATCAGCTTGGTCCCCGGGTGGAAACAAGTAGCCTTCAATGGAAACCTTCAAGCCTACAAGAATCTCTCCAACCCAACTTTCTTGATCCTGTGATGAACTCTCAATGGAATGGATTTGATACCATGTTAGATTTCAACATGCTATGATATCATGTTGAAATAATGGATGCTGAATCATCCAATGAAGCTGCACACACTTCAAATGATCTTTCCAAGAGAAATTACACCACACAGAAAGTGTTGCAACAGGGTTGCAAAGAGAGATTACTATTGATCAACAACATTAGATCATAGATTGATATTTGATTGATATGATACAAATGAAAAAGTTGCCTAATTATATAGGCAAAAGAGAAAACCTAAGATGCATGAGATGTTGCCATGTGTCATGATCTAACAACATGTGACAACATGTGAACCCTATCTAGGAAATTATTAAATGTTGAGATAAGTTCTAGAAGGATAACTCATCTTCTAGAAGGAATCTTATCCCTACAAACAAGGAAGGGGACATTACCCCATTATTAAATGATTTATTAAAAATGCAACCTAGGACTAAATGATATATGACCTAAGTTAACTTATGCTAGTGTAATAAATAATTAATTAAACTAACAGGCACATCATACTTTTTTACCTATGACTATACACTATTCATCATCATCCCTTAATGTGAAGGATCATGTGTGAGTAAATATAATACATTATAATTACAACATAATAAGAATAAGTTATAATGATCTACCTAGGAAAATACCAACCTTCCAATTTCTTTTCAATTAGGACTTTTGATGACTGGCATTCTTTTACAATGAAATTAATTGTAGGTACACATATACAAATCTATTCAAAGTCTGACATAGTGACACTACGAAAAATGCACCGATTCATGTGTGGTCACATGCAATGACACCAAGTATTGAGGGAAGTGTCAAAGTGTTGACTATCAATTCACACACAATATTCTTAGAGGCTTGTAAGGTTGTGCTTAGATCAAATGAATCCATGTTGGTGTGAAGTACCAAATTTATGTACCTACTCCTATTGGTATTGGGTAATGTATCATGTTATTCATAGATGTTTTGAGAGTGATGAGACAACAAGCATCAATGCTAGGAGAGACACTCAATTTCCTTACTAAAAGGTTATTTTAGGTGACTTTTATGGTTTCTATCCTTATAAATAAATATTGTAACAACCAATATTTGAGCACATCATGAACACGCCTTTTGAATGAAGTTACATGTAGTGAGAAGAGGGCTCTTTTGAGTGCCACATTACTATTTAAGGATGCATCCATTAAAGCTATGTTCAAAATAAATAGACCTAATTATTTATGTCTTCCATTATTCCTTCCAATAACTAGTCTAAATTTAGAAGTAAACATTATGGAAGTGAAATAAAAGTACATTACTTATAGAGGGTGTCAAATTAGAGTGTCAATATCCTCTTTTATTACTATGAAATTGTGGTATTTCTCATTATAACTCATTACAAATCACTATTCATGACATGGGTCTTTGCTCCATTACCTCTATCAATTAAATGAAATTAATTTTGGTTGTTTATAGTCTATACAATTGAATTAGTGTCATAATACTTAAGCAAGACTATTATTCTAGTATTGTAAAAATTTAGTTGCATGCTATTGATAACATAATTGTTCATCACCATTTAAGATTTCCAATTACATGCAATTTGAGTCACCTCAACAATTTCAATACTAGAATCATGCATAAGAACATAGATACATTTTTCACAAAACTACTCTCTAGCTAGGTCAATCATACATTTGTAATATTGTCGAATTATTCAATCCCCCCCTCTCTAGCACAATAATCCTTGAGCCTATAATACCCTAGAAATATTTAATTAAGTTTTATATAGATATTTAAATATGGTAACATTAATTTTTTTCTAAGGAATTCCATTTTTAAGAGATGACAAATAACGCAAGCACATACAAACAACTGATTTTCATCATTGGGGCCTTCATAATAGGCCAAGTCAACGAATTTGCATTATCTAACTTTATAAAGTGAATAGGCCAAATCACTAAAATTCTAACCTTGAGTGAATGGAGTTAGTACATGTCACATTATTATTGACATTTTCTAATATTGTTGGGCTATGCACGTTTTAATGGTTTGAATGTCTTTTTTGATAGTTGAATTGTGGTTTGAATGCCTTTTTTTCAATATATATTTTCTTGGTTTGAATGTATTTTTTAATAAATATTTTGTTAGAGTCTAATAGTGAAAGATTAAGAGTCACTACTCATTATTAATTTGCCTTAGATGATGTCACTTTGAGAATTTAATCTTGGGTATCTATAATGAGAATCCAAAGTTTTAACCACTTGATCTCAACCCCTTAGACATGGTTCAAATGTCTTAATAATATGAATAATTATCATCTATACCATCAATATTATATTTATACTTTAGAAAATGAGATGCAAAAAATCATTGAATAGTTCACATCCTCAAAAAAGAATCTACCAATGTGAAAGTACAATGATTATACTCTTAAGACACAAGAATCATTTTCAATTCAATACTATAATATGAAAAAGTTTTTCAACTAAATTATGTAGTATAATCATTATGTATCAATAATTGTACATTTATTGACCAAGTAACAATGACCAAATTTATAAAAAACATAATACTTCATTTTATTAAATTTACCAAAAATAATAAACATCAAAGACTCATTCATAATTACTATGTTTTTAATAAACTATTATTTATTCACTACAACCCAATTTATAAATTATACTAAATCCTAATAAACCACCACATAACAAATTTATTGTGATTATTTTATTCTTGAAATAACACTAATAACTTGGTCATCTTTGCTTACCCATGGATGAGCACACTAATAGTTGGCTTTTTGAGTAATTCTTGGCATCTTTCAGTACTTGGCTCTCTTGACAGTTTAATGATTGTTGATGTAACAACTAGCATTTGAATTTCTATATAAAGAGATCCTACTCTACACGTGGGATTATAATCCCAGTTTTTCTTCATTAATGCCTTTGGCTCACAGACTGATTTTGGTTATCTCACCAAATTATTTGCTCTATGTTAAGATATTACTTTTACCTTGTACTAAAGTTGTGAATAGTGTCTTTACTCTTTTGTTTTTTTCGAAATGGAGAAACTTTTCAAATTCAACTTTGTAATGATCAATACTCTTATAATCATTAATGCCATTATAATGTACAGTATAAGTCATTAGTGAAATGGGACAATTTTTTTTCAATTCTATTATATTTAATAAGCATTAAAATTATACAGAACACACTGTAATAGCCACAAGATTTAATTGGTTACCTGTATAGTCAAATTAGCACAGTTCAGAAAAGTACTGCCCAATAATTTGCCACAAATCAAACACTATAAATAATGCCAAATAATGGTGGGTATTCCAGAACATTCTGTGGCTGTCAAGGAGCAGTACACTGCGCAGTAACAACAAGATTTAGTGGACTTACTGAAAGAAATTATTGCAGTTCATTAAAGCACTGTCAAAACAATTCTACAGAAGTCACATAAAAACTCCACTAAAAACATATCAAATAGCAGTGGGCAGCCCAGAATAAACTGTCAAGCAGCAGGACAGTCCATATAAGACAAACAGCCAATATTATCTGTTTCAAAACCAACATTATAACACTGGTTAATATTTATCTTAAAATTTAAAATAGATGAGAGAAACAAAGAGCAGTCATGTACCAGTAGAGAAAATCAATATAGGAAAATATAATGGATGTTTGATTTTTAATATGAGATAGTTGTGATTGGGTTAACTATTGTTAAGTAGGAGGTATTTCTACAGCATGTTAACTTGTGATATTGCTCTCAGGATTCAACGAGTCAAATTCATTGATTCATGTTTCATGAGTAGTGGTTCACAAGAATCCATCTCTCATGATAGTGAATGGTCCGCTTAGCACTCATTGCATCTAGGTGATGCTCACAGAGGGGCCTTCCCAAGAGGTCACCTATACCAGTATTACTTCAGTTCAAGCACACTTAACCATGGAGTTTTCCTAAGGTTAACTATTTTTAAGATCAAAAGACTGTTTCTGAAATCGTGTATGTTTTTAATCAATGTTTTCAATTCCAATCAACTATATATGCTTTTCAATTGATGTTTCGGATCACAATCATTCACTATCCTCTTTCTAATGATGGATCACTGAGAATAATCTGCAATGTCGATTAGAAAAATACACAGTTGATTTCAGAAACAATCTCTTGAACTACATAGATTGTTAAAAACTAACGCCAACAAATTTTTAGATGTCTTATTTATGTCTTCTTATTTCAACAAACACAAATTTTTCATAATCTATAAAATTAGATTGATTTTTTTTAACATTTTTGAATCACACTTAATAATCTTTTACGTTGTTACGTGTAATTTTTTAATTGTATTATCCATGATAAGGATAACAGGGTACATGTAACAGCGAAGGATCAGCAGAATTCAACTGACAGTCAAAACATGCAACAACCACAGTATAACAGATGGTTGGTGAATATGTGTTAAGGTTCAATACCACAAAAGTAGGTTTCTTGCAGAAACGTGCTTTATTCTTCACCTGTATTATTATGCGATGCTTTTTAGTGTCGGTGGCTGGCCTTATGTTCATACACCTTTTTCTTTATAATGGCGGAGGATGTGACTGGAATAGCTATGGTAATAATAAGAAATAAAATTTTAAGACATATTTAAAGTTTGGTGTATGGATAAGTTCTAGGTCTTTTGTTATCAATTAGAAATGTTATGAAGTATTTATAGAATTCTGTCTTATTGAAAAGGAAATAAAGGTTGGAATTTTGGGTTAGTTTGGTAATTTGTTTGTTTCATAAATAATTGTTAGTCATAGTAATTTAGTTCTTGTTTTTGGGTTTACTAATTTGCATGCGTTCAATTATGACATTTCTAAAGGGATTTTAAAAGCTCATTTCAAAAGTGGTAAATGTGGTAAATATTCCATTCTTGATGTTATTCCATTAATTTTTTATTTTGACAATGCATGCAAGTTGCTTGAGAATCTTACATTAATAAGATATTTTATTGGCATAATCCTTTCTGAAAGCATGCTCAAACATTGGGTGGTCCTGCATGAGGTCTACATGGAAATTGTTCAAAACTTCACTAAAGTTTTTTTCCTTTCTCTTTTGGAGGCGAAATTTATGAAAGTTATTTTTGAACATGCCCCCTAGCATATTCGGGCAGTGCTTTGTTTGTCTTTTCACATGGACTTGAGACTTTGTTGTCTTAGAGGACCATGCTATTTGAGTCTTAGTCTAGGTTGATTTTCCTATTTTTCTTTGTCTCTTTGGCCTTTTCTTAATAGTATTATGACCTATTTATGTCATGTTGTAAATGTTAAGCCAAATAATTATCTTAGCTTGTCCCAAAAAAATTTAATGTTGAGGCCAACTTCTCTAAGGACCTTAAAAACTCTATTGACGTCTATATTGGTGAGCAATATCTTACTCAAAGAGTCATGTATATCAACATGCCTAATACATGTTATATGTACTAATCTTTTGAAGACAAAATCAATGATTGTATCCTTGTCACTTAGTGAGTTAAGTCAACTCCCAAGCCTTTTATGGATATTTCCCTTCAAAATATTGAGGAAGGTTAGACTTTTGTAGGTAGTAGGAAGAAAATCACAACAATGGAGTGAATGGTCTAGTTTTTGTGGACCTCAAAACCAAGCCATTGATTCACAAGTTTTAAAGTCTATTAACAAGATGAAATAAGTTATTGCTTAACAAATTATTGATGAATCCTCCAAAGAGGCGAGAAAACATTGATATAATTGATCACCTTTACTTGTTAGTGTTCTATCTTCTCAAATTTCTCCTTATGTAGTTTTTCCTATAGCTTCTCCTTGAACAAATGCTAGAAGGTCTCTAGTCTAGGTTCCAAGGTGGAGGAAGGAAAGTTTGTGCTAGAAGAATGCTAGTCCCATAGTCCAACATTCTAGTTGAAATTCTAAATTGTCTAAAAGAATTATAGTTGAAGACATTTTGAAGAATAACTATGAGGCTCCTAATGAGCTTGATAACAACGATATGCCACTTGCTTTATATCTCCCTTGAGTATTATTTCATTCAATGTTTGAGGTTTGATAGACCTCAAAAGTAAGTATATTATTCAAGATACTCAACAAAGATCTCCTAACCTTGATGTTCTTTGTTTGGAAGAATTAATGATTTTAGAATTTGTTTTTGTACATGTCATGTCAATTGGCATATTAGCTATTTTTTCATAGTGATCATGAACTAGGTCATGGTGGTGTTATTTCATCTCCTAAATGACAATAAATAATTTATTTGATTAAAATTTCTTTTGGGGTCATCAATATTTATGCTTCTAATGATGTTGAAATATCTAATCTTTGGCATTGGACTACATAACCATTACTAAATACTTCTTTGTTTGTGTATGGTGATTTTAATATGGTTAAACTAAAATTTGATAAACAAGGCATCTCTCTATACATCATACACTTGGTGAACATGAGCTTGGTATTACATGCTTAATAAATTAGGGCCTTTTGATCTCAATTTTGGTCACTATCATTCTAACTCTACTTGGTACACATGAAAAAATATTCAATCTAAAGTTGAAATGATTCTCAAGTGGTCTAATAGATCCATGTTATCAAGTAAACCTATATTTTATTTTATCATTTGAGTCTCTACTAAAAATTATCCTTTTCAACCATTTTTTATTAGGTTTTATATTGAATTGAAAGTTGTTACATCCTAGTGGTTTTTTTCTCAATATGCAATTGCTATGTTATTGTAATGGCGTGAATTTGTACCCCTAGCCAAATTCCCCATTTAATTTCCCCTACCTTAGGAAATGTAAACCCGATGATACAAAATCCTTCGTCAACACCTTGTCCCTTCCACCTAGCCGTGTCTTTTAGCATCGGTGGAGGAATCTCTGTTGGGGATGCATGTGCACTGCATAGACACCCACATGCTACACTGTCGTCCTAACAAGATTCGTGCCCCTAGATTCCATAGAGACATTACACCTTCCACTAGGTGCGAAGTGTAATGTATCCTAGCTCCTTGATTGATGAAATTCAACCTTTCTACCTCTCTTTTGCTAATTCAAATGAATCAAATTTCATTCCTTCACTCTCTCTTGGATTCATTCACTCTCTTGGAATTTCTCTTGCATTATAGCTCATTCTACTCTCATTCTTGTGCTTCTATACTGCTTCTCTTGGCTACAAGATCTTCATCTTGGCTCCAACACCACATTCTTGTGCAACACCATCACCATTGGAGGATCGTCAAGCTTCTTCCTTCCATTATTAGCCTTGAGTGATCATAGTTGAGAAGGTGATATTGTTATATATTTTTTATTTGCATCATCTCGTTTATTGAGTAGCATTCTAGTTGTTTGTGATCTTTACTTAGCAATAATAATTTTCTTTCTACTTTCTTTATTGCTATAGTGTTGCAAAATTGCACCTAAGGGCAATTCCATATTTGAGCACTTTGCCTAGCATTTATGACACCTAAATGCATTAATGGAAAAAACCTCATGGGTCAAAATTTTACGATTCTAGTTCCATCTGGTCCAATTGTGAAGTAACAGTAGCCCAATGACTTGTTTCCTAAAAACTTATGTTTTGGATGTTTGCACGGTGTGTAGCAATCTACATGATGTGCTAGTGTCTTGGTGGCTTTATGAGTTTGAAATGAGGAATCTCAAATCTTGACTCTTGACACATGTCCCTACAACCAAGTCTTTGGGTGTAACGAATCTTTTCTTCCCCTGCATGCAACAAAACCCTTAATCTTCTCTCATTTTGGGGGTTCATCCATTCATTCAAGCTTATCTTCTTAACTTCACTTCTCAATCTCCTCTACTCTTGGCAACAACACTTCTACAAGTGAAACTCTGTCAGACTAAGGTCCCTCCAACAACCAAAGCTCTTTAGCAAAGCATTCAACGGTGTGTCCATGTGTTCAGGAGGGGGTCGAGGCTTGTTGGTGATGTTCTCTTACTCTCTTTTATTTATGAATAGATTGAAAACCTCTTTGTTCATTTTCTACTTGGTGGTGTGGGTTCTCCTCCTAAAGTAGGGATTGCTTTCACCACTTCCTTTTCTCCATTTTGGTTACACTCTCTATCTATTTGGCTATCTGTGGAGGTAGGAACACCAAAGCAGGGGTTTGATTATGGCAAGCCTCAATATAGCCCCAACATTTTTCCTCGTTCATCTTTGTGTAGGTTGTTAAAGTAGAACTTGAAGTGAAGATTCAAATGTTCGATTGTTTGTAAGCTCTCTCTTGACTCTCTTTATTTTTTCTTCTAGTTTTTGTTCTTCATTTTATTATTCTGCTAGCCAGACCTTAGATCTGGGTTAGAGAGTGAAAATCTAGTTTTCCCGCTTTTAAGTCTTTGAGCCCTCTATTGCTTAGGATGCTAGCACGCCATTTGGACTTTAGCACGCTATGCTGGTGTCTTGAATCTATAGTGTAGTCCTTTTTCCAAGATCTCCTTTGTTAGAGGAAAAAATCTAGGAGCTTTACTCTCTTGGGTTCTGAAGTAATCTCTTCTAATATTTAGTCTGTATACACTTTCTTTGCAATTTCTTCATTTGGCTTATGTTGAGGTGGATAAGGGTAGTTCGTTCCCTGGGATTCTCTTAAGAATGAAAAGACTTGTGAGTAGTGAATCCCCCTTATCTCATATTTTGGTGTTCACCTTACATGAACATGTCAGATATATTTCTACAATGCTTTAATGTCTATGATAATGCTTTCTCTAAGGAGCATTTCGATATATTAGATGATGCTCTAGATGATTTCTTAGAAGTGTCTTCCCCTATTCGTAAATCTTCTGAGCAGACTCTTTCTCCGCAAGCTGATGAGTCGGTAAATGTTTTGGTGGTCTTTGTGCCTCCTCCAAGCCCTCAGAAGCCTGTCATTTACTTGAATCTGGCTATCCCTTCTCCTAAGAAGGACCATTTTGTCTATGGAATTTCATATCGCAATGATTCACAAAATTTCTATTTGAGGTTTGTGAAAACTACAAACTCCACTTCTTATAATGTTGTTGAGCACACTTATAATACAAGAAGAAACAAATAGAATTTTGATCAACCACCTTTGTTCCTGCCTCCCAGCCTACTCAAACTCCTACTTCTTTACCACCTTCCCAACCAAGTCTTCCTCCAACACCTAAACTTGTGACTAAAGCACCTGGTGACTATGATCTTGTTCAGTAACTTTGTATTACTCCAACTGAGATCTCACTTTGGGATTTGCTTTAGATCACTCTAGTTTATCAGGAAATGCTTTAGGAAGCCTTGCAGAAAATTCTCTTTCCTGCATCTGCTAGGTCGATGAATGTTAATGTGTTGATGGCTCATGTTCATGTGGATTCACTGAATATTACATTCTATCCACAAGAATTTCGGCCTTCGGATGTGTAGAAACATGAAGATCCTTTAATGATTATAGTTAATGTTAATACTATTGGTAGTGAGCATACCCTCGTTAACACTAGTTCGACTCTCAATAGTTGTGGTATCGATCTATTACCCAAGATTAAAGTTGATTCTTCTTCTTTAGATGCTTCTTTGTATATTTGTGGGTTCGATAATGCTGGCCATTAGGCTCTAGGAACAATAATATTGCCTTTATAGCTAGGCCCCATTACCTTACCCACCTTGGTTTATGTGATTCTTGGCCCTTTTTTTTATAATCTTCTTTTGGGGAGACCCTAGATTCATGCTATGGGTGTTGTAACTTCCACTTTACATCGGTATTTAAAGTTTATCACAAATAATCAAGTAGTCACAATCAAAGCTGACCTGAAATCTGCTCACCTTTGTGAATTAGTGGTTGCTAGTCGAGCTTCAGTTATCTCCACTCTTAAGAATCATATTCTGTCTCTAACTTCTAATGCTATAATGTGCTGCTCAGTGATACCCTTTGTGGAGGTTGTCCCCGAAGTGAGCACAACTAAAGATGATCCACCTAAAGCAGAAAGTCCTAAGTCCTCCTTGTATACTTCTTCTAAATCCAATGCATTCCTTGGTGATGATTAGGGGTCCTTGGAGTTGTTTGATTCTTTTATTAGGGAATACAAAGTGATTCCCTCTCATTTAAAGCTTTTGATAACCTTAAATTCCTCTGATAAGAAACCGTACAACACTCCCATTGAAGAGGAAAATGGTAATCTTATTTAGGAGACCAGTCTTTCCCTTACTGAGGAGGATGGTTTTGCTCATGCAAAGGAGGTTAATGTTTGTGAATCGAGAAAGGGAGACAGTTGTTCCCTCATAGATGTGTTCGATGTTCACTAGTAGAACGAGGCTCTCTACGTGGAACTGCCACCTTTCAAGGTGTTGCAAACTCATTATGGTTTCAGATATAGACTCACTTCCTAGTATGGCTATGGGTGAAAAGGCATTGGACATATTGAACAAGGAATCCAAGTCCCTATCTAGTTTAAGCCTCATAAGTGTTATTTGGGTTCAGGGTGCTCTGTTGAACAATCTAAGCAGAAACCTTGGTGGAGTGTTAATATGATTTCGATTGAACCACTTAGTTTGGTCCATCTTGAATTGATAGAGGATGAGGTTTAGGTCAAAAAAGTATCTTTAGATGTTTTCTCTTCAGATGAAGCACTCGAAGAATTCTTAGGTGCCTACTCCCCTTTTCCTTTTTTTCATCATAAGAGATGATTCCCATATCGCCTAAATGAATAGGCATATTTTGGAGAATCTATCTTGAGTATTGATGAGGAGGACCCTCTAGCTAATGTTGATAATGGTGTCCCAATATCGCATCGTGGAGATTGTAGTTCTCTCCTCAAGGGAGATACTAATGAAATATCTATGGATCCTAAGTCTTCTGAAAAGGTGATTAAGATTGGGAAGTGCCTTTCTTTTGAAGAGGCTAAGGAGCACTCCGATCTTCTACATTCTCATCCTGATATTTTTGCTTAGACATATGAGGACATGCCTAGCATTGATGAGTCTATAGTGGTTCACAATATCATCTTATGTCCTGACGACAAGCCGGTTAAGTAGAAAATTTGAAAGAATAATCCCAAGATCATGTTTCTGGTTTAGACTGAGATAGAGAACTTGTTCAAGGTAGGCTTTATCTATCCAATCGACTACTCCCCTTAGATCTCAAATATTGTCACCGTTAGAAAACCTGATGGTTGTATTCACATATGCATTGAATTTCATGATCTTAATAAGGCTTCTCTTAAGGATGATTTTCTGTTACTTAACATAGATATGATTATGGACTCGACTGCTAGCCATGCCTTATTATCTTTCATGGATGGTTTCTCTGGTTACAATTAGATCTGTATTAATCTAGAGGATCAGTATAAGAAAACTTTCACTACCCCTTGGGGTAATTTCTGTTATGTGGTAATGCCCTTTGGGTTAAAGAATGTAGGAGCAACTTACCAATGATCCATGACCCTAATATTTCATGATTTCATTCATAAAATTTTAGAAGATTATGTTGATGATATCCTGGAGAAATCTATAACCCGTTAGGACCATGTGGAGAACCTTCATCTTATTTTTAAAAGGATTCAACTCTATAAGATGGGGCTTAATCCTCTTAAGTGTGTCTTCGATGTAGACGTGGGAAATTTTTTTGGATTTATAGTCTCTCATCATGGAATCGAGGTCAAAAAAAAAAAGATCGATGCAATTGTTAACATGCCTCCACCTAGGAATATTAGTGAGTTGCAAAGTTTACAAGGGAAGATTCAAGAAATTCGTAGATTCATATCTCAATTGGTTGATTGTACCCTTCCTTTCACTCGCTTATTAAAGAAAGATGTTTACTTTGTATGAGATGAAGAGTGTCATAAATATTTTGAATCAATCAAAACCTATTTGGTAAATCCTCTCATACTAATTCTAGATATGCGAGATAGACCCTTTTTTTCTTACCTTGCTACATCACCGTACACTTTGGTGGCCTTGCTCGCTCAATATGATGATGTCAGGAAAGAAAGGTGGTCTACTACATTAGTTGTGTCTTGGTTGATTATGAAACTCGTTATTCCTCCATGGAGAAGCAATGTCTTGCTCTCGTCTTTGTTATGTAGAAACTGAGGCACTACCTTCTTCATGCCAAGACACATGTCATTGTAAAAAGTGATCTTCTAAAACATTTTTTCTCCAGTGCCGAACTTGTTGGGAGGTTAGCGAAATGGGTGATGTTGCTTTCTAAGTTTGACATAAAGTATATTACCCAAAAGTCGATAAAGGGTCAAGCAGTTTTCGATCAATTGGCAGATGATCCCTCATCTTGCTCCTTCCCGGGTTTGGACTTATTTCTCGATGAGAATATTTTCATGATCAATCACAACCTTGAATGGAAAATGTACTTTGATGGTTCAAGAAGTCAAACTAGCTCTAGAGTGGGCATGGTTCTAATATCACTTGTAGGTAATCCAATCCCTCTCTCCTTTTGATTGGACTTTCCTTGTACTAATAACATTGCTGAGTATGAAGCCCTCATTTCCGGTTTGCATGCCGCGATCACACTAAAAATAAAACATCTCTGTATATTGGGTGATTATGAGCTTATTGTGATTCAGATCATGAGAACCTATTAGGATAAGAAAAGTAAGTTGTCTTGGTATCGAGACCTTGCTTTTTCCTTGCTTAATTGGTCCTACTCTTTCACAATAGACAATGTCCCTAGGAGGGAGAACCGAGATGCAGATGTCATGGTGAGTGCTGCCTCCTTGGTACTTTCAAATGACTACAAAAGAATACCACTTCATGGTTCAGGTCCTTCGGTCTCCTACTATTTTTGATCAACCTGAATCCAATGCTTTTGTTTGTTCTCAGCAGACTCTAGAGAATGGTTTTCTAACATTTACAACTACTTGACCAAAAACTTTCCCGATGGTGCGATGAAAAATGATTACACTTGTATATGAAAGATTTTAGTTCCTTATATTGTCTTGTCAAAAATTATCTTTCAAAAATATTATAATGGATTGCTTCTTCGATGTCCAACTAAAGCAAAAATACCCCTTTCCCTTAGAGAAACCCATTTGGGATCCAAGGATGGACACTTTGGTGGTAAATACCTGGTGAGGGAATTGATGTACATAGGGTACTTTTGGAAAATGATGGAAGAAGATTCCTTCGATTTTGTTAAAAAGTGCCTGCAATGTCAATAACATAGTCATCTTATTCATGCACTTGCAAAAGAGATACAAAACCAGACCTATCCTTGGTCGTTTGTGAAATGGGGGTTAGATATTATTGGAAAATTATCACCTCCTTCTTCTAAAGGACACACTTTTATCATCACTGCTACAGATTACTTCACGAAGTGGGTTGAATCCATCCCACTTTGATCTACGAATGTTGAAGCTATTTGTAGTTTTCTCCTAAACAAAATCATTTCTTGTTTTGGATTGCCTTCTACACTTGTTTCTGAAAATGGTACATCGTTCAAGAACAAGGAAGTAAAGAAATTCCTAGAGAAGTTTCACATTCAAAATAGATTTTCTACACCATATTATCCTCAATCTAATGGTCAAGTGGAAGCATCTAAGAAGACTCTTGAGCTCATTCTTTGCAAAATGATAAATAAACATGGCAAGGATTGGAATGTTCAATTAACATATACTTTATGGGTCTAAACCTTGTTCATATAGTGATGGGAACAATGCCCTACAACCTTGTGTACGACGCTGAAGCTATCATGCCTTTGGATTTGGAAATTCCATCTTTACGAGTTTCCCTTAAAGGCTTAATTGATGATGAAACTTATTGAGCTAATCATTTGCGTTAGCTAGAGATGCTCGATGAGCATTGGTTAGAGGCCCTCGACCATCTTAAAGCATATCAATGATCATTATCCAGACAATATAATTAAAGTTTACTTCCTAAATTTTTCAAGGTAGGTGACCTTGTTCTCTACGAGAATAAGAGAAATGTAAATGTGCCACTTGATCAAAGAGGAAAATTCAGTCCTAATTGGTTGGGTCCTTACATTGTCATCTCTGTGTATGGCTTAGGTGCCTATGGATTAACATCTATGGATGGGATGCCTCTAAAAGAACCTATTAATGTAATGTATCTTCATTGACACTATGCATAGTGTATAATGTGTCATATATGTAGTGTTCACTCTATAAGGGTTGTAGCATTACAAATGTTGACATTGTTCATTAACACATTATGATTTTTTTTTTTTGTGATTTAACCGTGTGTGTGTGAGAGAGACATACATACATGTGTTTTACAATGTTGTGTAGCTATGCATTAAATTGCATCTTTTTAGGCAGTTTGTGTGATTGAAAGATTAGTATGGGCCAACTACACTTGATCCATGAGGATTCAAAGGGTAATTATAACACTAAACATCAGTTCAATAAGATCAACCAATGAAAACTAGACTAAGAATCCATTAAAACTTAACATATTTAAAGTACAAAAGCTTTAGAAACACCTATTCTAATCCATTGAAACTTATCATATTGGGGGAGTGGTGTTGCATTGATGTGGAGTGGCAACCCTTTCCCATTCCTATAGATAAATGAGCTTGTTTTGATTGATTATATTGAAGAGAATTGACTGAACTAATGAAAGATAAGTGATGAAGCATGATTTAAATACTAAATTAACATAATTTAAACTAAGATGATTAATATGGATGTATGCAAGGCTAATCTAAATGGATTTTAAGCTAAAAGGATTAAAACCCTAATTACAAGATATACTAAATGCATGCATCTATGTTATCATGGAAGCCATTAATGGAAGCTAAGATAATATGTGAGTAAATTAAGCTAAAATGATGTTAAATGTGAGTTCAAGTGCAAATTATTTTAACATTATAAGTTTGTTGTTAAAAGATGGATACATTTGTCTCCAAATAGTGACCTATTTATAGGAGGACAAATGAAAAATGAAGGGTTGAGATGGAAAGATTTAATCAATGGTCAAGGATGAAGGAAAGATGAAACATGGATCATGGATTCTCATCAACAGATGAGAACCAATGATCACATGGATTAAGGAAAGAATCAAGGGTCCATACTCTTTCCAAAAAACACACTCAAAACTTGCACAAGAATTCTTGTAAGTTTTTTAGGAAGAAGAATATTCATTTTTTTCAAATGAGTGAGGAGAGAGAATATTCTTTAGAATATTCTCATAGGTGAGGGGAAATTAGATATTTAGCAAATTAAAACAAATTTTTAATGTGCAAAAGGGGAAAAAATATTCTATGGGAATATTCCTTTTGGAGGAATGTGCAAAGGATGAATATTCCCTTGCAAGTGGGGGGAATTAGATTAATTAGTAATTGATAATTAAAACAAAGTTTTAATTATGTCAATTAGGGGAATTTCATGATATTCATTAAATAAAGTGATTTATTGAAAATAGGGGGAAAGTGATATGATATTTAATTAAATACCTTAGGGTTATTTAATTAAATAAGAGGACTTTAGGGATTAAATTAAATAACTTGATGTATTTAATTTAATAAGACAAAATGTTAGCATGAATGGGGGTGAATTAACCTGATTAGATTAATTAGGTTAACATATGTAAATGGCATAATTAATTAAATAGCTAGGAAAATTTAATCAATTAAGTGAAAAAAGGATGGGTTTCAAGATGAAATGATGTTAGTATGCTTGATTCGAGTGCACGATATCATTTAGGACATTTCTAAGTGTACATTTTTCCCCTCTTTGAAGTGAGGTACCTATTACGTTGGTTCAAAGACTGATGCCTTTTGGATTAAAAATTGCTGCTTAAATTAAAAAAATAGTTTTTTAAATTTTTGGATGCCCCAATGTTGTCCTAGCGGAAGGAATAAGCTGGTTCCCTACCCCGTCGAGAAATTGGGTGGAAATTTTGAATTTTGGATTGATTTATTGACAAAGGTAAAATACTGCCTTAGGGGTCCGAAAAGGCTTCTAGATGCAAAAAAATGCCAAAACTACAAAAATAGTGAAAATAAGCTTGATTTTAGAAAGATTGGTTGAATTGGTGATTAACCCTAGTTTTATGGTCAAACTAGGGAAAAAAACCCTAATTTTTAGGCTTATATAGGTGATGGAGGGTCACTTTCAATTCATTTGTGCATTCACACCTTGGAGATCTTTGCAGTTTGAGCTTTGATACCTCAACAAAATGGGTCACTGTGCACTCCCTCCTCATCTTTCAGACTAGTTTGAGAGTACCAACGGTGTGTAGATGCAGGACCCTAGGTATGTGACTTGAAAATTCTCTCGATTTTCACTTTTAGGTGCATGAAATAGGGGGTAAAATTTAGGTCGATAGGCACGTTGTATAGTGACACTTTTGAAGTGTTAGAAGTGTCACTATTGATTTGTGATGCACCATTTGTTTAAAGGCACACCCAAATTTTTGGTTCAGTGACACATCTAATTAGGGGGTCACCAAGGTAATATAGCAATGCATGGGATTTTTAATTTTAGCATCACTCAAAAGTGGTGGTCGAGACACCTAGGTTTTAGCAATGCACCTCAATTTTTTAGTAAAGCGATGCACCCCAATACCGATTCACTATTGAGTGTAGTGACATGTGTCACTAAATTGGTGATGCACCCCTAAAATTAATATAGCAACACACCCCAAAATTGGCTACGCTATTGATTTCAGCGACACGCTTGATGTTTTGGGTACAAAGTTTTGAATTTTGATATTTTTTTGATATTTTCAGAAAATTGACGCTATGTGTGCGATGCATGCAGGAGGATCCTCCATTGTTGATGTCCCAAGAGCATAAATATGACATTCTAGTAGTGATGAGAGATTTGATGACTTGGAGGTGGAGCGACTAGGTAGGCTAGGATTGGGCTTCATTTCCTTCTTGCCTGAGATTAGGACCCATCTTGCTATGATGATTGTGTTGATCGAGAGGAGGCATAGTGAGACCTATTCATTTCACTTTCCCACTAGGGAGGAAACCATCACACTTGAGGATGTGTGGCACATTCTGCGATTGCTGATTCATGGTGAGTGCATGATATATGACCTAGATGCTAGGAGAGACACATGTCTCTCTCTTCTACACATTCTTATTTGATAGTTTTTATCAACTCCCAGATTGATCTAAATTTTTACTATAGTCAAGTGGACACATTCTTATTTGTTGTAGCCTTGATTTGTGGCATCATTGCTCTAGACTCATGGGGCAAAGGTTTTAGTCTCGGGTGGGGATTAGCGTGGGAGGGGATGATCTAGAGGGATGTGATGTATTCCTAGGGTTTAGTTCTCCTTGCCTCCTTGTATCATGATATGCATGAGGCCGTCTACCAAGAGAGTAGGAGCATCAGAGCAAGTGTGACTTTGCTTCATAAATGGGAATATGACCATATTGCAATGTTGAGGCCCTTGGTTTTTCTTGCAGATATCCATAAGGATGAGCCTATTGTTTTTTGGTACAGGGTACCAATGACATTGCAGCACATGGGCCCCACAAGTTTTCCATATTGGCATCATGTCATTGATGACGTGATGGTGTTCAGATGGAGGCCATGGTTATAGCATCCATGATGATATGACGATTAGTAGCAGCTAGATTTTGCTAGACAAATTCGGTACATATAGGGCCAAGAGCACACAATTATAGAGCGATACCTCCCAGACTATGTTGCTTAGTAGTTTAGGGAGGTATAGGATGTTCTAGCAGATGACTACACTACCATTTTTTTAGAGCTTAGAGAGAGGTACAGTGGGGAGCCCCTATTGTGGCGATCAATGATTTCAAATAGCTCATCCCACATCCATGGGCATATGTTCAGAGACTTCTAGATGCAGGGACTACCCCAACATATGATGCATGGTTCAAGCCACCTACATGATTGGAAAATCCAACAGGGGCATACCCTGAAGGTAGAGGCAAAGGTAGAGGTAGGGGTAGAGGCAAAGGCCGAGATGGCAACCAAGATAGAGGCAGGGATGGTGGTTGAGGTAGAGGCTAGGATCAGGATCAGGATAGGAGTCAAGTGCCAAGTGATGGGCACTAGTAGCAACTAGATCAAGCATTGGTTCCAAGGTTTTAGGGAAAGCATGATGGGCAGATTACAGGGGCACTGCCACATCCTGCACCTCTATAATAGCCAAATCCATGAAATGGGAAGAATACAACCCTTAAAGCAGAGAGTGATTAGCTATAGGATGAGTGGGATCAACTGCAATAGTAGCTAGAGGCCATGACTACACAAAGAGATCAAGAGGTCCAGCTGTGGTAGAAATTGGGCATACAACTAGTTTAGGAGATTGGGTAGAGATAGAAGTTGGAGGTAGTGACAACTACACCATAGGGATGGATTGTATTTTCTCAGTTGTATAGAGAGACAGTTACTAAGGCGACATATTACTACATGCACTATCATCGTGATGTTCCTCAGGGGATGCGACAACCTAATTTTTCACAGTGGAGTGGAGCACCATCTAGAGCTAACGATGAACCATTAGTTAGGGGTGAGACAAGTAGTCACCAGGGCTAGCCTACTTATGTAGACACTTTTTGATTGTTTTCCTGATTCATTTATATAGATATACACTCATGTGCTCCTTTTTGATAGCCTCATGGATATTGTATTTTTGATCGATATACATACAATGATTCAGATATTGTATCATGACAGTCATTAGTTTGTGATATATATATGAGATGATTCAAATTCGATATGTGATGTGCTCTTTATTTTATGCGCATGAATGCATGGATGCATTTGATATGATGTGATGTTCAATACTAAATGCTTATGTATGTATGCACTTCTTTTATTTATGTGATATGTGATATGCGATGTAATGGATGGATGCACTTCTTTTTCAGTATCTTTTTATGATATGATATGGGATGGATGCCATGATATGCAAATGTTTTTTTTATGCAAGTGATATGAATGCATTTATTTTTGTGTACTTTTCTATGCAACATATGAGATTATGATGATGCATATGGATGTATATGAATGTTCATGATATGTATGCTTATGCAAATGTTTTTTTATGCTATGATAATTCAAGATGTATGTATGCTAATTCTTCGTGGATGTGGGATGGATGCAAAGATGATGTTTTTTTTTTGACTGTCATGATACCAGGTTAGCGTGGAGAGAAGATAGAAGAAATAAGATGAATGATTTAACCATTGATTTTGATGAAAAAGTCCAATAATCCCTTGATTTGACGAGACCTTAGTAAAAACGGTGATGAGAGATGAATGATGATAATGATGATGGTTCACTCATATCTTGGGATTGGGACTTGTTGATGGTGTTTTCTGCACAGCAACAACTCAGACAGAATACAATATTCTATCTCTCTTGAAAGGTAATCTTCAACAATAAATTATCAAAAATCACCCCAAGGTCTCTCAGGTGTCAAGTCATGACAATGCATAAACAACTCAGATAATATGTGAAAATGCTGATAATCACAAGGGGCCTTACAAATGAACAATGCTAGAAGTGAATTTTCATCAGATGAGACAATATAGTGATGCTTTCAATTCTAAAACTAACCCAGATTCAAAATAAACATCAAAAGAGATAAGGGTTTAGAGAGATTCTATTCGATTCTATTCTACTTCTAAGACTAACAATGCAAATGATAAACACTTGAAATGGACCAATCCCAACAAAACCAATCTCTCCTTGACCAAGATTAATCTGCAATCTTATAGAAATAGTGCAATCTTCTAAGGTTTTAAAGATTTTTAGATCATGAACATTCACCCAAGACAACCCAATTGTAGTTGAAATGAATAAATCTCCATAATTGAACCAAGCACAATGAATATAAAGGTCCAGGCTAACTTTGCAAAGCAACTAACAATCGGCTAGTTGCAAAAAAGTATGGACCGGGGATTGCTGCAAACACTTCAAACATTAAATCATAAACACCATTGAATCAGATCTAAATCTAAATCTAACAACCTCGAGAAATTTGAAAGATAGAATCATAAGAACCATGCAAGGTAAGTCAAAACAAAAAAGATCACCAGAAAATCACAATGCCTTCAATTGTATTGAATCACCAAATTCCAGTAACAATTCCAATGTTCTGTTACATCACTTGCTCAGAAATTGACTAACTTCTACCTCTACTCTATTGCTAAATTTGCTCTCTATCAAATCTTCTCCTAATCTTTTCCTCCCCTTACAAATGAGGCACAAATGCCATTTATAGAGAACCCCCAAACATGTCGGCCTAATTGGATTTTACAATAATAACTGGCCTCAAAACAGGTCAACTATGAGAATTTCAAAATAGGACAAGATTTGCATTAAATGCATGAATATTATCCATGTCGGCCTACGATCTCTAGCAAGATCAGATTCACGTGTCTTCCAGAAAGTCCTCCAGCTGTAGACAGTTTTGGCACGGATTCTTAGGCAGGTCCCACTTTGAAAATTTAAACTGAACATTTCCAGATTTCCCTCTTTGGCACGAATCCATACGCAAGTCCCCCTTTTAATATTTGTTTAGTCCTGAAAAATAGATATCATCATTAATAGCCCACATGTCAAAATTAAATTCAATAAAATTTTGACCTTTTCTAAAAACTTACATTTTATAAGGAAACTTTCCATTTTCAAAATTTTTTCCATTTTGGAAATTTTTATTTTCAATTTTTCATCTCAAGAATTTTTCATTTTCAGGATCGTCTTTAAAATTTTCCACTTTGGAAAAAATAATTATTTTCGAAAAAATTTCCATTTCAGGAAACCAGACCAAGGGGAATCAGGCGGACTCCAGACCAGAATCCAAAAAAAACCAGCCGGACAGGATTCCGGGAAAATCCAGTCGGTCAGGATTCTACCGAATAAGGCAAAAATTTTAATAATAGATCATCAAAACAAGCCAAGAATGCACGAAACATCGTGTAATATATCAAAATTAAGCATGGGGGGTTGAGCATTTATCATCAAATTCATCAATTTAATCTAGTATTTTAATTTGCACAAAGCCTGGCAAAAAAATCTGGAAAAGTCCGGGTGGACCGGGTTTCCGCGGATGGCATAAAATTCTAGACTTTTGGCACATTCCAAAAAATTGAAGAAGTTCGGGAAAATCCGGGTCGGGCGGAAAATCCCGGACGCAGGCAAAAACCCGGACTTCGCTTGGATCCAGAATTTTCATAGAAATCAGGAAAATCCGGGCAGACCGAAAAATCCCAGATTGAACTAAAAACCTGGATTTTTGCACTGACCTGGACTTTGAATAGAATCCGGGAAAATCCGGACAGACCGGAAAATCTCAGATTGGGGAAAAATCCCAGATTTTGCTCAGAACTTAGTTTTTTCAAAGGGGAACCTGGTGAAATCACTTGGGCAAGCAAGATGAACATCTAAGGATCTCCAAAGGCAACCAAATCAATACAACTAAGGGGCCAAAAGACACCAAAAGCCAGAGCAAAAAGAGGGTCCCTACTTTCAGTGGGGCGTGTGTGCAAAACTGCACAACAAATGGCGACTCCGCTGGGAAAATGCTCCAAAACATTTTGATGATGAACAAGAATCATGAACCTAGAATCTCTGGTTTCGATCTCCCTATCGGGCAAACAAATCAAAATACAAGATTAAAGAAGATCAAGACCAAAGGCTGACTGAAACTTCCATAGACTAAAAAATCCAAGTGTGTGCAAGTGAGTTCATTTCTTCCTTAAGCTACCATAGAAACCAAGCTCAGTCAATTTAGGCTACGTAAATTCTAGCTCCAAAAGCAACCTGGATAGAGCCTCGCTGCCAGTTAGGCGTCCATAGCCCCGACGAGGTTATCGCTGTGACTCTCCTGAACGTAGCTCTACCAGCCAGGCGTCCATAACCCCGATAGAGATATTCAGATACTCCTGATAGGTTGAAATCATTCTTCTGACTCTCAATATTTTCTCTTCTTCTTTTTCTTTTTTCTTTCTTTTGATATCTTTTTTTTTTCTTTTTTTTTCTTTTCACTCTTTTCATTTCAACCTGTGAACAGTGAAGTCCACACTCAGGGCTGAGAACCATAGTGGCACTGAAGCAGAAATATGATTTTTCACCCAACAAGACCTTGCAAGGACCCTACTGCAACCTTCAATTCTTAAGATGTATGAAGGATATAAGATTTCAGAATACTTCAGATTCAAGTCAGACCAATGACCCATTCTCTTTAAATCAGACATTCAGACTGCTTGACACCAACAAAAGATCTTTGACCATTAATTCAAGACACATGACTAAAGTCCATCAATAAAACACTTAGAACAATCCCAGATAATAAAGAATTATTGCACAGGAAGGACACCTCCCCAACCAGAAAATAGAAAACCCAAGCAGAGAAGCAAAACAATCAAACCGAAACCAAAGCAAACTAAACTAGCCAAAACAGAAGCAAGGAAAAGCCATCTAAACTAAAGCAATCTATCCTAAAGAAAACAAAACAGAAAAAAGTAAAAGAAAAGCAGACCAAGCTGCATTTATTCAGATCAACACTATGTACAGAGAGACTCAAAGTGGCTCATGATCAGACAGGATGAACTGAGACTCATCCCCATATGATTAATCAATGCATGGACAAGCAATAAGGTGAAGGTAACAGTCCTCAGAAATGCAAACCTGTCTTTATATTCAGAAAAATAAATCTCTGTGTTGTAGCATTCAAACTCCATGTCAAGATTAGGAATAACTAGTAACTGAGGTAACTCATTAGGACCATGATTAACCCATATGCAAGTTGTCTTTCCTAAATCTCCATAATCAAATTGACAAGATTCAGAATTTCTAGCAAAGAAAGAAACAACCTGATTTTGTATTTCTGCAGACTGAATGTTGTGTTCATCATCCTGCACTTGTGAAGAGTTGATCACAGTGTCATCAGGGGGTCTCCATTGATGGTGCAATATTCCACTTGCATTTGAAACAGGCAAGATAGAATTAGAGGAATAATTACATGATGCAGAGTGAAATTCATATCGAAGACTTTCAGAACTATGAACATGGAACTTTTCACCTGTTTGAGTATTTCCATGAGGGATCAACAATGAAAACGCAGAGGCATTATCTTGAACAACAATTTCCTTAGCAAGATGCTCATCCGAAGGTATCACAGATTGATCTTCCAGCACATTCTCACCTGGAGAAGTTGGAGCATGTTCACCAATACTGACTGCAACATTTATGTTTTCAACATCATTCATATTCTCCTGCACATTAGCATGAACCACATTAGCTACCCCATCAATAATGCATAGAATCTACGAGTTTTCATTTGGCGGTTCATCAATAAGCTGAGGAAAAATAGAATTAGATAAATGAGAAGACTCCCTGAATTCATCTTCTGTTGGCACTAGTTCGGATTCTTTATCACAATCATCAGGAACGTTAATCACTTCACTGAGTGCTTCCTCATGTTCTTCAAGACATTCATCAGCAACCAGTTGACATTCCTCAGTCAGAGACTCGTTTGATGTACCTATCTGTGTATCATTTGTATGCAAGAGTAGCTGTACTTGTTCCTTCACCTCCTTTATGAGTGTCTGGCACTAGAAACAGGTGAATTCTGAATGCTCTTCCTCATGTATCCTGCACCAAGCTGGTAACAACAGCTCCTCTAGATAGACTCCAAAACCCAGGCTTGACCAAAATCTTATAATTCTAGCAACAAACTCTTTGTATCTGGTCTGTATCACATCTTCGTCTTGGACATGAACCTCTTTTTCAGCCTCCACTATGTTTTCAGTAACTTGACTAGCCTCAGCAAGAACATCCTCCTTGATCTCTGTAGGTGATTCTTCACTTGAATGTTCCTCTGTTATCTCTGATGCCTCAAATTCATCTTCATGACACTCAGTTCCTTTCCACTCCAGGTATTCTCCAACTTTAAAGATAACGTCCCCACACGAATGACAGATGAACTCTGAATGGGCTGCATCATGGACTCTGCACCATTTAGATGAGAGGAAATCCTACAAGCACTTACCACTAGCAAACTGACCTTCAACTATCTGTGTAAATGCCTCAACTGCAACATCAATAAACCCTAGATCTGAGGTGGCTAATGGTTCAGACAGGTTTTACATAAAAAGGTTCCTTTGCAAGACCATCTCGATGTTCTCTAGAAAGGCCAAGCATTCAAACTCATTATGTCTACAGGTATTATGAAGCCTACACTTGTCTGAAAATGCACAATAATGAAAACCCTTGCCATTCCATTGATTTATCCTCCTATTCAATGACTTACAGATTTGAAAAAAATCAATCTGAAGACTGTTTCCATTATGAAAAACATAATGCTGCTTTTCCATCTTGACTCAGAACTTGTATTTTCAGATTTAGAGATCTACCATATCTCAGATTTTCAATATAAAGGCTCATTCATCTTCCAGCTATGTCACCTTGTTTAGCCCTCCTTCTAGCGCCAATCTGTTGATGGTGTTTTCTGCACAGCAACAACTCAGACAAAATACAATATTCTATCTCTCTTGAAAGGTAATCTTCAATAATAAATTATCAAAAATCACCCCAAGGTCTCTCGGGTGTCAGGTCATGACAATACATAAACAACTCAGATAATATGTGAAAATGCTGGTAATCACAAGAGGCCTTACAAATGAACAATGCTGGAAGTGAATTTTCATTAGATGAGACAATATAGTGATGCTTTCAATTCTAAAACTAACCTAGATTCAAAATAAACAGCAAAAGAGATAAGGGTTTAGAGAGATTCTATTCGATTCTATTCTACTTCTAAGACTAACAATGCAAATGATAAACACTTGAAATGGACCAATCCCAACGAAACCAATCTCTGCTTGACCAAGATTAATCTGTAATCTTACAGAAACAGTGCAATCTTCTAAGGTTTTAAAGATTTTTAGATCATGAACATTCACCCAAGACAACCCAATTGCAGTTGAAATAAATAAATCTCCACAATTGAACCAAGCACAATGAATATAAAGGTCCAGACTAACTTTGCAAAGCAACTAACAATCGGCTAGCTGCAAAAAAGTATGGACCGGGGATTGCTGCAAACACTTCAAACATTAAATCATAAACACCATTGAATCAGATCTAAATCTAAATCTAACAACCTCGAGCAATTTGAAAGATAGAATCATAAGAACCATGCAAGGTAAGTCAACACAAAAGAGATCACCAGAAAATCACAATGCCTTCAATTGTATTGAATCACCAAACTCCAGTAACAATTCCAATGTTCTGTTACATCACTTGCTCAGAAATTGACTAACTTCTACCTCTACTCTACTGCTAAATTTGCTCTCTATCAAATCTTCTCCTAATATTTTCCTCCCCTTGCAAATGAGGCACAAATTCCATTTATAGAGAACCCCCAAACATGTCAGCCTAATTGGATTTTACAATAATAATTGGCCTCAAAACAGGTCGGCCAGGAGAATTTTAAAATAGGACAAGATTTGCATTAAATGCATGAATATTATCCATGTCGGCCTACGATCTCTAGCAAGATCAGATTCACGTGTATTCCAGAAAGTCCCGAACTGGACTAAAAACCCGGATTTTTGCACTGAGCCGGACTTTGAACAGAATCCGGGAAAATCCGGATGGACCGAAAAATCCCAGATTGGGGCAAAATCCTGGATTTTGCTCAGAACTTAGTTTTTTCAAAGGGGAACCTGGGGAAATCACTTGGGCAAGCAAGATGAACATCTAAGGATCTCCAAAGGCAACCAAATCAATACAACTAAGGGGCCAAAAGACACCAAAAGCCAGAGCAAAAAGAGGGTCCCTGCTTTCAGTGGGGCGTGTGTGCAAAACTGCACAACACGACTTTTTTTCATTCCTTATTTTTGATATAACACATAGACACGATGCATCAAGGTATGAATAACCAGGATGGCATTGTATCTAGTGTAATGGAATTTGACTCTGCAAATAGGTAGGATAGTTCTTGTTCACACCTTGACATACGAAAACCTTGTCGGAATGTAGTTTAGTAGTTCGTAATATCTTGGACCAAAGCATACACAATAGTCAACAATCTACTCCAAACAACCTCCCTACAAGCAACTAAGCAAGTATGCACCAAGATTATTTTACAAGAATACCCAAAAGCATAGCAAACAAAAGATAACGATTGATGCCCCATTCCTTTCTCTCTAAATCCTTAAGAAATCATCCAGAGGTCCTCATAATGGGTCAATAAGATGAACCATAAGAAAAGATCAAAGACAAACAGTCAGCGTTATATATATCTCTTGCCAGTTTAATTTAGCTAAGGTGATGTTTGATGTTGATGTCTATTGTCAGAAGGATACATCCTAGGACATGTTATCATATGGTTTTCTTTAGGATTAGGTGTTTGATAAACTATTAATACAAATCCCACTGACTTGTTTACTTATGACCTAGACTTTAGATTTCAACACTTAGGTTCTCAGGTTACGACTTGTGATACTTGCTTTCTATTTGTTTTTCCAAAGGTTGAAGGTAACAATTGATTTTATTATAGATGAAGGTTTATTGTGGGTGAAAGTGAAATGGGATGGATGGCTTTGGATTTTGTAGAATATTTCAATGTTTTTGGTATTTTGAAAAAAAATTTGAGGCTCTTTTTTGGTTTTTTTGAAAGTTTTATGTGGATGTTTTGGATTTCGGTTATTTTGAGGTTGTTTAGGGTTTTTCAAGGTTTTCCAATATTTTTGTGTTTTCTGTTAGCTGAATTTTTTGGGATTTTCAGATATTTTGAATGTTTTAAGGCTTTTCTGATATTTGAATGTTTAGGGATTTTCTAAGTTTCGACTAAGAACCTAACCTAAAAGACTATCCTAGGGGCCTCGGGGGCACATCAATGATGGCCTTTCCTACATTATACACAGAGAGGCCACATAGTTTGAATGACTCGACTTATTCAAAGATGAAGATGAGCAGTTAATGGATTGTTGATTTATTATGACAGACTCGTAAAAGATTGAACTAGGGTGTCTCGGGGGCACATCAATGATGGCCTTGCCTACATTCCAGCTCAAAGACTCATAGTTTGACATCATTCTATTTTTGGATTTTTGATGTTTGACATTTTTAGGGATATTTTGATGTTTTTTGGATGTTTTGGATTTTGACTTTACAATTTTTGAAAGTTTTTTGGATTTTAGTTGTATACGAATTTGGATGTTTTGGATATTTGGTTAATCAAGATTTTAAAAATGTTTTTGGATTCTCTGATGAATGTTTTACGAATGCTTTTGGGATTTTTGATGAGATTTATAATAACATTAAGATATACAAGAACCTGATCTAATCCAAAATGAATTTCCCCCAATGTTTATGTGATATACTACCTCAATATATGCAGGACAAGCTGACCTTTGGAATATTCCAAGTAGTACTAAAAGGGATATGATACTTCACAGTATGAAGCTATGATGTATACATAGATGGGAGATGGGATAAATAGGATGAATGATGTGGTGGATGGATGCGATGCCAAGAATGATAGGATAAAGAGCCCAAGGTAGATGGAGGTGCCTTATTTATGCAAGTTTCTTGTTTGCCAGGTTTTCACCAAGGTACTTACCTTAAGCACCACTGAAGTGGTTTTCACTAGAGGAAGATTATTTTTCTTTACTTTTTCAATCATTTTTCTCATTATTTTGGATTTTTGATCATTTTTTGGCTTTGTTTTATTTTCATATTTATACCCTTCAAGCCTAGGCATAAAATTTAAGATGCAAGTTGTTGGTCAGTTCCTACAAGGGTTTTCCTTCAGGTGTTGACAATTGATATGATCCTGATCCATAGCTTGTTGTGATGATGAAGGATCCTAACGAGTTAGGCTCAAAATTTATTTTCTTGTCTTGATATGGAAGACTTTTTTGATTCTCCTTTAGGACAAGATCCCCTATCTAGAAAGACTGACACTTGATCTTCTTGTTATAGCTCTATTTCATTTGGTTTTGATATAATTGCAAGTGATTAAGAGCATCAAGAAGATGCTCATCCAAGAATTCTATCTCATTTAGCCAAGATACTTTGTACACTTCATGAGTGATTAGGTTCTATAGTGACACTCACAACAATGTAAGCTTGACCTCAATAAGCAAGATGGCTTCTGATTTGTAGACCAAGGAGAATGAGGTTGCACCTGTAGGAATACAAATGCTGGTTCGGTAGGCCCATAGGGTGGGAGTCAACTGAAAATGTTAGTCACGACCAGTATCATTGACCTTATTCTTTAGGATTTTTTGAATGATCTTGTTCATAGCCTTAACTTGACCATTTCCCTAGGGGTAATATGGGGTAGAGAATTAGTGTTGGATGTTGAATCTTTGCCATAGAATTTCACATCTTGATTCTTGAAGGGTGTTTTTTTGTCTAAGATAAGGGCTTATGGAACACTGTAATGGCATATTAGATAATTCAAGATAAACTTAGCAATTTTCTTCACTATTATGTAGGTCATAAGAATGGCCTCGAACCATTTGGTAAAGTACTTAGTGGATTTTATAATGAACTTGTGGCCATTAGATGAGGTTGGGGTAATATTTCCTATCAGGTCAATCCCCCACTATGAGAAAGGCCAAGGTGTGACCATTGGTTGCAACTCCTAAGCTGGAGCATGAATAAGATCTCCATGCTATTAACACTAGACACACTTCTGCACATACTTATGGGATTCTCTTTCCATGTTTGGCTAGTAGTACCCCATCCTCAACAGTTTCTTAGCTAAAGTCATACCACTAGAATGGGAACCACATATGCCATTGTGAAATTTTGTTAAAGAAGTCAAGGCTTCCTCTTGGTTAAGACATCATAGTAATGTCTCCTCAATGCTTCAACAGTATAAGGTATCACCTAGGATCATGAATTGGGATGCTTTCTTTATAAAGGAATTTTTAAGGTTGGAGGTGATATTGGATGGGAGGGTTCCTCAGCTTAGGTAGGTGTATATGTCATGATACCACAGGGATCTAGGACCAAAAATGACACACACAAATTTAGATTTCAATATTTTAAAAGTTGGTACAAGAAGTTGTTCTACCAAGAATTCACATTGAAGTACATTGTACAAAATGTCTAACAATGATCCAATCATTTCCATAGCATCTGTTACTCAATTTTTCATGCGAGGAAACTACTCAAAAGTTATATCTATGAAGAGGTCCTTAAGAATCTCTACCATATTTTTGTAAGGAGTAAGCTTGTCATCCTTTGTTTGGTAGTCATCATTGACTTCATTGATAACCAACTGTGAATCTCCATAGAGTTTCAACTCTTGTATCTGCCATTGAACTACTATTCTTAGACATGTGATTAGGGATTCATACTCCACAATGTTGTTAGTACATGGAAATTATAGGCTATATGGCTTTGGAATGCGATCACCTTGAGGGGTGATAAAGACAATACCTACCCTTGATCCATGTTGGGTGAACGATCCATCAAAGTAAATTTTCCATTGATCTATTGCATTGACAAGGAACACTGATTCATCAAGGAATTTAGATATCAATGGATTCTCTGCATAGATAGTTATATCTTCTAGTTGGTTTGTGATCACTTTTCCTTTGATTTCCTTGCACTCCATGTACTCTATGTCAAATTCAGTCAAGATCATCACCGATTTGGCCATTCACTCAATGAGAATTTCTTTTGATAACAGGTATTTCAATGGATCGATCTTTGCAATAATCTTGATTTGATGTGATAAAATGTAATGTATGAACTTTTGTGAAGCAAAAACCACTGCGAAGCATGTTTTCTCAATCGATGAATAGTTCATTTCATAGCCCACTAAGGTCTTGTTGATGCAATAGATGGCTCTTTTCTTTTCATTTTCATCATGTTGTGCAAGAAGAGCACCTAATTTTGTTGATGTTGCAGAGATATATAGGATCAATGGTTTGTTTGGTATTAGTAGCATGAGCACCGGAGGTGTCAATAGATAGTCCTTGATCTACTAGAAAGCTTTATCACACTTCTCATCCCACTTGTAAGTTATTTCATTATGGAGAAGATGCAAGAAAGGGTGGATCTTGTCTGACAATTGTGCTATAAAACTCCTAATGGACTGTAATCGTCCTTGTAACCCTCTCATCTACTTCAATGTTTATGGAAATTCTATGTCTAGGATGGATTTTACCTTTGTTGGATCAATTTCTATCCCTCTATGATATGATGTAGCCAAGAAGCTTTCCTGATGTCACCCCAAAGACACATTTTTGTGGGTTTAGCCATACCATATACTCTTCAATTATGTCGAAGATGGGTCCCAAGAATTTTATGTGCTCACTCCTTTTCTTTGACTTGGCCAAAATATCGTCCACATAGTCTTCGACTGTTTTATGGATAATGTCATGAAAGATTAGTTTCATTGCCCTTTGATAGGTTGGTCCTGCATTCTTCAATCCAAATGACATCATGTTCCAACAATATGTTCCCCATAGACAAGTGAATGTAGTTTTGTGTTGATGCTCATTGGCGATCATGATTTTATCATACCCTGAAAAACCATCCATGAGTGATACCATCTCATGCCCAACTGTTAAATCCACTATGATGATGTTAAGAAGAGGGAAATCATCCTTTGGGAAAGCCTTGTTTAGATCTCTAAAATTTGTGCATATTCTAATGCCCTTGGTGGGTTTGGAGATTGGTACCAGGTTTGAAACCCACTCAGGATAATCTATTCGATAGATGAATCCAACATCAAGAAGCTTTTGTAACTCAAGTTTCACCAAGAGTGCTGTCTGAGGGCGCATTTTCCTTAATTTCTACTTCATAGGTTTAGCTTCAAGCTAGATTGCTAAATGATGCACAACCACTTCTGGATTGATCCTTGGAATATCTATGTATGACCATACAAAGTTGGTTCTTTTCTCTTTCAAGAATGCTACTAGGTTCTTCTATTCTTCATCCAACAAGGATTTAGCATAGAAAGTGATCTTGGGTGTTTCTTTTGTTCCTACGTTGACTGGAGTGGCCTTTTCTACTAGAACTATTGAATTCTCTAGATGCATTGCACTAAGGGAGAGATTGAATTGCTCATCCTTGGGTGCCTCAAAGAGGTTTTCACCCTTGGATATATCCTTTATTTTTACTATTTTAGGATCAAAAAGTGCCACAGTGTGGTTCTCACTAAAAGATCTACAAGTTAGTTGCATGCCATCAATTTTGTGGCTGAAGGATTCAATCGTCTCCCCGTAGTACACCCTTATGTTGAGCTTTATGTCAAAACCTTCTTTGTGATTTTCCCATGGTAGGTTGTCATGGGGTTCCATGAATTCTAATATTACTTCATTGTTTTCAAATAAATCTAGGATCAGTGGTCCTCATTGGTCCAAGTCAATGAGTTGTGGGTATACTAGGCGTATTTCATTTGGTCAGTTGCTTGGGGTGAAGGATGATGTAGATATCATGAAGAGGGAGCTATTCTCAAATAGGTCAGAAATATCAAGGGGCAAGTCATCTAGGGTAGTATCACATGATGTTGGTAACCAAGAGGAAGCCTCAACCCATTTAACAAAAGTACCTTTTCCAATAAGGGTAACCTTGCTAGCAGTACGACCTAGGCCAAGATTGTTTGGACGTATCTTAGAAATGATGGGTTCTAGAAAACCATTGTCATTTTGTCCCAGTTTCTCATTCTTTTTGTATTCCCAACTCTTCATTAGTTGCAAGCCTTTGTTGTCATCTTCCATGGGAAGGATGAGGATAGGTCATTCATCTTGATATAGCAGTTTAGATATATCCTCCTCATTGACATCTTTGTTTAGGTCCCCCCACTTGGTGAATGTAGTAGCTGCCATCTTGATAATTTTAGGGACTTTGTTGGTGCTAGGTGTGGGTTCCAATGAGATTTGGGAGAAAGAGGTAGCTCTCCCAACACAAAAGTATGCTTGGTTAGCTTATAGTTTCCACAACCATCATCCTAGATCACTACTTTGATTTCAGGTATGTTATGCACAATGGGTTTTTTTGTTTCTAAGGTAGATGCAAAGGATGATGGGTCAAAAAATGAGGTAGAAGGTGTCGGCCCTTCATCATTACTGGGTATTTGGGGGATCTTAGAGAACTTGGCCTCAAGATTCTTGTAATTTTAAAAAGGCTCAAGATCTCCATGGATGGTAACTTCTTTGCCCTCAGAAGGAAACTTTACACATTGATGGTAGGTTGAAGCTACAAAATTTAGGGCATGGATCAAGGGTCAACCAAGTAGAATGTTGTAGGGAATGGTGTAGCCATGGTAGGAGGGTCCTCAAAGAGAACAATTTGGACTGTGCAACAAGAGTCATACAATAGAAGCAACACGAAATATGTAGGAAAATGCAATTTAAAACATTCTTATTATTAGACAATTCAATTAAATATAGTCAACAACATCCAGGCTTACAGATTCAGCTCACATGCCTGTTACAACTTGTTCAAAGTATCATCTTCCTATGTGCTCATATATGTGAGCGAAAATATTACAGATGAAATCTTATCTTCTAACTCAACTACTTTCTAATGATTGATTACAATGTTTTATATCATGTCTTGAGATCTAGAATCATCTGTGTCAGCCAATAGATTATTACAATCTCTAATTAAAGAAATTGTAGCATGCGCAAGAATAGGTTGGCCTCAAATTTGAATTACTCCTCGATGAATGCATAAGATGAAGTGTGGACCTAAGTTAAGGTCAAGGGAAATCCATAGAACAATTTGAGTCACACCATCAAGATCCACAAGATATGGGAAAGATCCACGGATGATCGAACTAACCGTTAGGTTTGAAATTATTTTGGTGTTGGTTCAAGAAACTACCACATAATCTGGAAGTGATAACTTTCTAGAAAATGATCCAATCACACTCAAATCTTGGAATAAGGAAAATGAACATGTCCATGATGAAAATAGAGATCTACAGGGTTTGGTGAGAAAATATGATGAAACACTGAATCTGCCACTTGGACTAAATAAGAATTGAAAGAAAATATTTGTTTGGTTGATGCAAGATTTCCAAGAACCAGGGATGCTCCTACATCAGACATCTGGGGTTGATTGAAAGGTGATTCCCTCACTTTGCAGGGGCTAAAGGAAAACTAATACAGTCTACCTCAGCCTGATAAATCCAAGAAGAATCCTCCACTGGTCTGCCTTTCCATCTCACAAGATATTCTTTATATTGTCTTCCACAAGTCTTGCTTCCATCTCTAATAACCAGAATCTCTTCTATCTCATCTAGTTGTTGCTTAGGAATCTGATTCTCCAATTTTGCTTTATTTTCTTCACTGAATTCTACTTCATGGTACTGATTAAGATGTGCAATGTTGAATATAGGTGATATACCCATGTCATCCGATAACTCCACTTCATATGAATTTCCTGAATCAAATTTCTTCAAAATACTATAGGGTCCAAACTTCCTCATCTTCATCTTATTGTATGTGCCAACTAGAACTATTTCCTTCCTCAAGTACACCATTACTTCATCTCCAACTTGAAACTCCTTATGTCTCCTCTTTTCATTTGCTTTCTCCTTATACTTTTGGTTCATATTTTCCAACTGCTCCTTCACTTGAGTATGCACTTTCTTCATATGTTTTACAAATTCCTCTACTTCTGCACTCCTTTTATCCTCCATACTGATGTCTCTCAACTCTGATATACCTCTAGGGTGAACTCCAGTAACAATCTTAAAAGGCGTCTTTCCAGTACTCCTGTTTGCTAAATTATTGTAAGCAAACTCTACTTGTGCAAGGACTAAATCCCAACATCCGGTCTTCTCTCCAACCAAACATCTCAGTAAATTTCCCAAACTCTTGTTTACTACCTCTATCTATCCATTAGTCTGTGGGTGAAAAGTAGAGCTGAACTTTAGATCTATCTTTAACTTCTTCCAAAGTGTCCTCCAAAAGTAACCAAAAAACTTTGTATCTCTGTTTGAAATAATACTCCTAGGTAACCCATACAATCTAGCAACCTCCCTAAAAAACAAGTCTACTACATGTACTGCATCTGTTGTCTTCTTACAAGGTATGAAATGTGTCATTTTATAAAATCTATCCACTACCACAAATATAGAACCATTACCTCTCTATGTCTTCAGCAAACCAAGTATGAAATCCATGTTGATATCCTCCCAAGGTCTCTCCAAAACTGTCAAAGGATTATACAATCCAACATTCTGAATACTCCCCTTTGTAACTTGACAAACTCTACAACTCTACACAAATTTCCTGACATCCTTATGAATCTGCGGCCAAAAGTAATTCTCACTCACCAATGCCACTGTCTTATCAATCCCAAAGTGTCCTGCTAATCCTCCACTATGTTTTTCTTTCACCAAGTTTTCTCTCATTGAACTCTAGGGTATACACAACTGATTTCCTCTAAAAAAATATCCTCCAGAATGAGATAATCCAACCATTTACTTTTATCCTCCAAGACTAGTTCTTTACAAGCTCTCCAAGGTTTAGAAAAATTTGGGTCTCCCTCATACAAGTTCTTCAATTCATCAAAGCCTAATACTTTCACTCCCATCTTTGTCAGTAAATTCCTTCTCCTACTCAAAGCATCAACAACTCTATTCGAATTACCACTCCTATTTTTCAAAACAAAAGTATAACTCTACAAAAATTCTACCCATCTCATGTGCCTTTGATTCAACTTACCTTGACTGTTAAAATATTGCAACACCTGATGATTCATATACAACACAAACTCCTTAGGAAACAAGCAATGTCTCCACTTCTTCAAGGCTTGAAATATGGCGTAAAAATCCTAATCATACCCTGACTATCTTCTCCTAGCATCATTCAATTTCTCACTAAAATAAGCTATTGGTCTTCCTTCTTGACTTAATACTGCTCCAATTACATTTCCACTTGCATCATAGTCTACTTGAAATACCTTACTAAAGTCTGGTAAAGCCAACACAGGCTACTCAATCACCTTCTGCTTCAACAATTCAAAACTCTGGTTTTCTCTAGATGTCCACCTAAAATCCCTCTTATCTCCTCTCATTGTTTTTGTCATAGGACTGCAAATAGAATTGAAATTCCTAATAAACTTTCGGTAGAAACTAGCATATCCATGAAATGATCTTACCTCCCGAATGCTTTCTAGTGTAGGCCATTCAACAATTGCTCTTACTTTCTTAGGATCCATCTTTAATCCATCCACAGATATCACAAATCCCATATATACCAGTTCTTCCTTCATGAAACTACACTTCTTAATGTTTATCAACAAATTTTCTTTCAACCTTTGCAAAACTTGTCTTATATGCAACAGATGTTCTTCTCTACTTTTATTAAAAATCAAGATGTCATCCAAATAAACAATCACAAACTTACCCAATAATTTCTTCAATACCTCATTCATTAGCCTCATTAAAGTACTTGGTGCATTTGTTAGTCCAAAAGGCATCACCAACCACTTATACAACCCTTCATTTGTCTTGAATGTTGTCTTCCACTCATCCCATTCTCCGATTCTGATATAATGATATCCACTCTTCAAATCTATCTTTGCAAAGTACCTAGCTCCACTCAAACAATCCATAATGTCATCCATCCAGGGCAAAGGAAATCTATACTTCACTGTGATCTTGGTTATGGCTCTAGAGTCTGTACACACCCTCCATTCTCCATCCTTCGTAGGTGCTAACACAACAGCTATTGCACAAGGACTTAAAATTTCTCTGATCAAGCCCTTCCTCAACAATTCTTGCACTTGTCTATTCAATTATTCATTCTCTACAGGTGTCACCTAGTGTGCTGCTTTATTAGGAAAACTAGCTCTAGGAATTAGATCCATGCAATAACTAATGATCCTTACAGGTGGTAATCCATCAGGTACATTTTCTAAAATGATCTCCTCATATTCTGTCAACAATTCCCTTATCTCTTCTGGTTGTTCTTCTACATGCTTCAAGTTTTTAGTCTTCTTAGGAACCAAGACATATCACATATTCTCATGTCTCAATCCATCCAGAAATGTCCTTCTATCGACCAAAAAAACTCTAGCATTCATAGAAACCTCAACTTTAGGTACATCCTCCAATGGTAACAAAGTCTTCTTCATCCCATTAGCAACAATAGTATATATGTTCTTCTTTCCATAATTAATAGTTTGTCTATCATACTGCCAAGGCCTTCCCAAAAAATTATGGCATACATCCATAGGCATGATATCACACAAAACATCATCATGATAATTTCCTATATTCAATTTCACCAAAAATTGTTTACTTACTAGTACCTTATGCTCATATTGAATCCATGCTATTTGATAGGGTTTCATGTGTTTTAGTCTTTCCAGCTTTAGTTTAGTCACCATCTCTTTAGAAACCAGGTTCTCAGATCTTCCACTGTCAAGAATCACTTTGCAACACTTATGAACTACCTTGCATCTATTCTGAAACAAATTCTTTCTCTGCAACAGTTCTTGCTCCATCTCACTTTGACATAATACTCTTCTATTCACCAACACTTCTCCTTCTTCTAGTTTATTAGATGATCCGACATGATCTTCCTCAACAAAGGTTATTCTTCTATTGTTCTTTGTCTTTTTTATTGTCTCTCCTTGACTACATTCAAATGCTCTATGGCCTTCTCCACCACATTTAAAACAAGTTCCCCTAAACACTCTTTTCTCTTGTCCTCTATCATTTTTTCTATAACATTCATTTTGGTAACCACCATATCCTCCTCTTCGGTAAGAGTTTCCATCACCTCTACGATATGAATCATCATTCATAATGACTTCCTTATGTTTATTTTGATCTACAAGAGTTCCTCTTGCTCCTCTAGTAAAAATTCTCTCTCTGAAATCTGTGACCTCTTCCTCTATGTCTTTGCTCATGTCTTTTATTTAGTTTCTCTTATGCTTTTAGGGCACATTGATATGCTTCTTCCACATTTAACAACTTTATCAAACTAATCACATCATGTATATATGACTTCAAACCATTCACATATCTAGCTACTTGTTCAACCTCATCCTCTGAATGTTCGGATCTGATATTCATCTTGTAGAACTCCTTAGTATACTCTATCATTCTTAACTCCTGCTTCAAATTCTACAACTTCCAAAATAAACTGATCTGATAATCTGCAGGCACAAAATTTGTCTTTAACTTATTCACCATTTGATCCCATGATTTTATCTTCTCCTTTCCCCTTCTTTTCCTATCTGTCTGCAAATGTTCCCACCAAAGGGATGCATATCCTTTCAACTTTGTACAAGAAAATTTCACCCTCTTATCTTCATCGGTACCTTCAAAATCAAAAATACTTTTCCATCTTCGTTATCCAATCAAGCAATTCATCTGAATCCAACTTACCACTATAGTCTGAGGGATTGAAATGTGGTATGGAATTCACTCTAGTTAGGGCTCTTATGAACCTCTCTTATCCCTGATCCAAGCCATGTTGATCTTCTCTTCCCCTTTCATCTTAAACTTCTACCTCTTCATCACTCACATCATCAACTGGTTGACCTCTCCTCTAGGTTGTCTCAACTGCATCTAATCTGGAAACAATTCATCTCAACATCTCCATTAAGGTTGGGTTTGCATTTCCACTCACTCCATTTCCTCCAACATTTATTCTTCCCACCATATTTACACAAGTCTTCTGCAGTTGTAGGTCAAATCCTTAGTCCGCCACCCCACAACAAAACTTCAATAGGACTCTGCGAATTCTGGCGATCTCTCACGAATCAAACCTTGCTTTGATACCAATCTTGTGTATCCACAGTAGGATGTAACTCAAAGAGAACAATCTGACCATGCAACAAGAGTCACACAATAGAAGCAACTCAGAATATGGAGGCAAATGTAGTTTAAAACATTCTTATTATTAGCAAATTCAATTACATGCAACCGACAACATCTGAGCTTACAGATTCAGCTCACAGGCCTATTACAACTTGTTCAAAGTATCATCTTCCTATGTTCTCATATATGTGAGTGAAAATATTACAAATGAAATATTATCTTCTAACTCAACTACTTTCTAATTATTGATTACAATGTTTTATATCATGTCTGTAGATCTAGAATCATTTGCGTCGGCCAATAGATTATTACAATCTCTGATTAAAGAAATTGTAGCGTGGAAAAGAATAGGTCAGCGTCAAATTTGAATTACTCCTTGGTGAATGTATAAGATGAAGTGTGGACCTAAGTTAAGGTTGGGGGTAATCCATAGAACAATTTGAGTCACATCATCGAGATCTGCAAGATATGAGAAAGATCCATGGATGATCGAACTAGTCGTTAGGTTTGAAATTATTCTGGTGCCGGTTCAAGAAACTACCACATAATCTGGAAGTAATAAATTTCTGAAAAATGATCCAATCACGCTCAAATCTTGGAATAAGGAAAATGAGCATGTCCATGATGCAAATATAGATCTACAGGGTCTGGTGAGCAAATATGATGAAACACTGAATTTTACACTTGGACTAAACAAGAACTGAAAGAAAATATTTTTTTGGTTGATGCAAGATTGGAAAGAACTAGGGATGCTCCTGCATCAGGGAAGATCAAGGTCTAACACTTTGCATGTGGTTTCTATATCGACGAGTCCCACTTGGATGGGTAGTGCAATGATGCCTTGTGATACTCGCTCTTGGTCATCATATGCTCTAATGGTGGTACTCTTTGTATTCTCAATAGTATCCTCTAAATATCCTAGTTTTTTGATCAACTGAAGGGCACAAATGTTTAGACCAGCAGCTCCATCTACTAAGACTCTTTTAACCTTGTTCTTATGAATAATGACCTCAAGGTGTAAAGCATGATTATGAGATGGCTATGATGGTAGGTCTTGTTCTGAGAAGGTGAGAAGATGATTAGTGATATGTTGTACCATATCTTGAAACTTCTCTATATCTATATCCTTAGGTATAAAAGACATAGGCAAAGCTTTCTCTAATATTTCCCTATGTGTGTGGGATAGACTCAATAGTTCTAAGATAGAAATATGTGTGAGGGTCTTCTTAAGCTAATCTAGGAGATTGTACATGCTAGGATTTGATGTTGGAAAAATAGGTTGTGCCCTAGATTGAGATGGAACTTCTTGGATGGTGAATTTTCCATGTCGTGTGGTGACTCCACACTCCACACTAGGCTCTTTGATGGTGAAGACGATGATGACACTATCATAGGAAGCAACCACATTAGAATAGGTATGTTGCACGTTTTTGTAATCTTTAGCTTTCACAGTGTTGTTCCTTTTGCTATGATTTGGCATATAGGGTTCTTATATATCTTAAGATCTTGGTTGCTAACTGGTACTTCAACAGATATGTCTTCACTCTTGATGAGATCTTGGATAATATTATTGAGCCTTATATAGCTCGATGTTTTGTGCCCTTTGATTTTGTGAAAATCACAGAGATCTTTTTTGTTGTCCCAGGGTGGTTTATCTTATGGTTCTTGGTAGTCTTCAAAATTGGGAAGCATTATTGGGTTTGACTCTACCAATTTCTTCATGATAGTCTCAATAGGTTCTGACAACTATGTGTATTTTCATTTTGGATAGTTGTTCTTGTTGAGAGTTTGTCTTTGTTGTGTTTCAATGTTGTTGATCTAATTGTTTTGTGATGTTTTTGTTTGTTGCACAATTGGTTGAATGTTAGCTATTTGATTGTTGTTTGGCCTAGGAGCACTTAGGACCACCTTAGCATTTACCATGCCATCATTTGTTATATTCTTGTTCTTAGCCTTGACACGAGGCTTGTCATTTGAATTGGTTGATGCTTGGTTGTCTTTTTAGGCCTAAGTATTTCGCAGTGAGATTAGAACTTTCTCGATGTTAATGGCTCTAGGGAAAAGCTTATCATAAGATGTGATGCACTACATTTTTCAAGTGGAAGGATATATCTAGATCTAAATTTTCTATGATGATCCCCACTTCTTATTCATTGGGAATTTTAAATTTCTCTTACTAGCCCTTTGCATCCATCATTACAATAGATTGGTGAAATATTCTCCTTTGTTTTGTTTGAGAGTGTATAACTCTTATAAGCTTATGTCCATGTCAAGATTAAAGGAGAAGTGATCTATGAATTTTTTAGTGATTTCTTGGAAATTTTTGATACCTGGAGGCAATTGAGAAAACCAATCCATGGAAGGACCTGTTAAACTTTGTGGAAAGAGATCAAATATGACTCATTGTAGGTGACCTCCATACACATGATGTTAAACAATTTGATATGGTCCACATGACTTCCTCTCCCTTTGTATTTTTCAAATTTGGGGATTTCAAAACTAGGAGACAAAAATACCATTGCAATGTTTCGATCAAATGGATATGGGAATAAGTTTTTTGTATGGGGTTTCTTCATTTTTCCCATTTGGATATCTTACATTTCTTGTGTTAACACCTTGAGTTGTGATGCCATATCGTTTTGTGGGCTTGGCGAAGGAACATATGTTGCATATTGTGAGATGGTGGATGAAGTGTACGTGGGATTTTGATATGATGATTTCTTGTATGGTGTGTATGGTGGTGTAGGATAAGGTGATGATGGTGTAGGCATATATATTCCTAATGTGTTTGGGTTGGCGATGTTTTATTGAGCCTGTTATAGTATAAACCCTATTGTTGCTATTGTTGTGCGAGAAGTTGTTGTTGGGCATATTGTTGAGCTTGTTGCTATTGTTGGGCTTATTTTTGTTACTGAGTTACTAAGGTTGCTTTTTTTGTTGCTAAGGTTACTTGTTGTTGTTGTTATTGTGCTACTAGTGTTGCTTGTTATTGTACTTGTTGTTGTTGTACTGCTAAGGCTACTTGCTGTCGTTGTTGTTATTGTTGTGCTACTAGGGCTACTTGTTGTTGTTGTGCTATTAGGGTTTCTTGTTGTGCTTGTTGTTGTTACTATGTGAATAAGGATTCTTGTTGTTTTTGTTGTGTTGCTAAGGATGCTTGCTGATGTTGTTGTTGTTTGACTGCTTGCTGATAAGCCTATCGTGCTTGCTATAAATCTAGGGCATGTGCTTGCAATGTAGGATCAATTAGTGGTTGGTACATCTGTGATGGGTTTTGGGTGTTGATGTTTTTTGCGGGTTATAGATTGTTGATGAGAGGTTGGGGATTTTATTGGTTTAACATTCTTTGCAATATAGTGGATTGAGGTGGAGGAATGTAAGTTTGAGGTTCCATTTGATTTTGCATGACTTCGGGGATGAACGGTAAAGATGATAATCATTTCATTAACTACTGTGATGTTAAGGGTACATTAGGAACTTGAGTCCATTGATTGAAAGGATTCCCTTGATTGATGCTTTGGGGATTTTTGTGTGCTTGGGATGTCGTTAAGGTATTACCTTGGTTGATGGGGTTTGTGAGCAAGGGATTGTTTTTATGTGGGTTGATGATGGATGGGATAGATGTGTTTTGGGAAACCACTAGGTTTGATGTATCAAAGGGAGGACTGGATGAAGATGTTCCATGTTGTGTTAAAGGTTGATTTTTTGTGAGGGTATTTCGTTGCACTTTTGGGTTTACTTGTGACACTTGGTCCACACTACTTTGCATGATGTTGGGCACCCTTGTGGTACTCATGGGCATGGATGAAGATGGGTGTCCTCGATATGTTGAGGTTGTTGTGGAGTAATGAAGTGTAAGTCATTTATATGGATGTTGGGGATCCTCGAGAATGGAAGGAGTGCCAAATTTTGGTGTGCAAGTGGTTTTTTGGGATGGAGTGGTGTTGAGAGTACCCACAATTATGTTGCTTTCAAATGGAAGAGTGCAACCAAAGTCCTTGGAAAGACTAGTTGCAAGACTAGGAATAGATGTTTGATTTAGCCCTAGTGATGGAGATTTTTGAATAGTGCATGAAGTCAAGCCTTGTTTCATTGATTGTGCAACAAAGTATGGGGAAATTGGAGCAACGATTTGTAAGGCTTAATGTTCCATGATTTCTTCCCTGGTAAGTCCAAATAGATTGTTTGTTACATCTTCTATCTCATACGACCTTGATGGAGATGAGGGTTGTTGTGATGGGGTAACATGACTTCTTGGATCAAATTCTTGATGATTGGGACTGATGGAACTCCTAAATTTTTTTCATGTTCCATCTCCAAATTCTTGCTTAGCCTTAAGGACTCTAGGTTTTGTCTCTTGTCACTGTATAAGGGTTTTAGTTTGCTTAGGTCTTATTTGGAAAACCCTTTTGTTTTGTATCCTCGCCAAGATTGTATTTCTCTGTTCACCCCTTGTGTCTGTTATCAATAATTTAAGTCATGACTTATGCCATTGAAACTTTTTAAGTGACCCACCATCTGGTCTTGTTTTATCAATTAATGGATGTTGGGCCATTATTTTAATTTTTCCTAAGTTGGGCTAAATATTTCCTACTAAAAAGCCTTGAGTCTTTTATGGCGTGGGTGTGGTGTCATAGACCTAGTCAGGTCCCTTTTAAAGATTAATGGTTTTTGACATGTGTAAATATAAGGACCCCTGATTGTCATTTGATTGATGTAGACAAACAACATCATTCCCTATGTTTTCGTTCTATTTTTTGCATTATTTTATTCATACAGGCTCACGGGAAAAGGCCATGTGTCTTGAACGATTGATGGGCCCAACATCTTTGATAAGGTGCATAGATGGGTGATTGAAGAAAAAGAACAATGGGAGATAAATGAGGTGGCTGCATCTATACCATCTCCCACATGCCCATTTGTTCTCCTTGCTTATTAAAATAATCGCATGAGATGGTAGGTGGTTTCCATATGTCTCCTCTAACAATGGGTGTGATGGTTTCAAATGGTTAGTATTGCGAAGTTGTCAAAGGAATCAACGATTGATAGCAGGTGATGTGTATTAATCTTGACAACTCCCTACTATCCCATTTATGAAAGTTTCACATGAGTTATGACTCACAAGATGAGGGGAAAAGGACTCCTGGATTAGGGCTTTAGTGAAAAAGAGATGGTGGAGCCTGTGTACTACTAACAAGTGGTTCCATGTGGCCTCCTGTCATTTGGTAAGTATTGCAGTTGTGTATAGTCATATATTTCATAATAAGCTGGTTAAATCTGGATCATAAATCAATTTACACTCCAAAAGGATCAACAGTTGGCATTCAAAACTCAGCTGAGGGTAAGTGAGCCATTCTAGTTTGTGTGAGTGAGTCTTAATAATTTAAAGGACATTGATCTACTAATGTAATGAGTTGCATAATTATTAATATTCATCTTAAAGGCATAATTCAACATTGAAAAATATACTTGACACACTCAAGCAGCTCATGTTGTGGTCTGCCAACATTTTCTGACGTCAGAACTAGGGTTGTCAACCTACGAAGAGAACCAGTAAGTGAATTATTACCCTCTTTCTAGCATTATTGATAAGTTGTGGTTTTTTTGAGCTTGAGACTGTTACGGTTTTCTTGGTTCAACATTTTTAAGGTTTGACATTCATAAAGAAGAATTTGTTAATTCTACATTTGCATAATTCATGTCAAACCCTCACAAAATCCATATGTTGGTGTATTTAATTAATTAATTATTACACTAGCATAAGTTAACTTAGGTCTTGCATTTAATCATTTAGTCCTAGGTTGCGATCATTTAATAAATAGGGAAATATTCCCTTTCCTAGTTTGTGGGATAAGATTCCTTCTAGAATTTATCTCATCATTTAATGATCATCACCATAGGGTTCACATGTTGTCACATGTTGTTAGATTATAACACTTGGCAACATCTCATGCATATTAGGGTTTACTTCTTGCCTTTATAATCAGGCATCTTGTTCATTTGTAATATATCATATCATATCATATCAATATCATATCAATATCATATCAATGATATTATCAATATAATCTTTAATCAACATTCCATTGTTGCAACACTTCTCTTTGTGGTTGATTATCTTTCATGGCTAAAGTCCTTCATTGAAGATTCTGGAGCTTCAAGGGCTGTGCAATCCATCATCTCAACATGGTATCAGAGCAAGTCCATTGAAACATCAACCCTAGATCCAGGAAGTTCGGAGTGCAAGATTCAAGCAGGCTTGGAGTATTATTTTGCAAGCTAGTTGGCTCTACCCGGGAGCCAAGCCGATTTCTAGTGCAGATCAGGCTCTCTCCGACCTCTCCATTGTGACCAGAAGGCCTCAAAACCCATAGATCGCCTGTTCATTTGCCAAAATTAGAGTAGATTCAACTAGGATCCTATGAGGTACATCTTAGGGTTTGAATTTTTTGTACAAATTCGTACACATTTGTAGAAAAAATCATCCCTGTAAGTCCTCCATCAAGGCAAAATTTTTTTTAGAAAAATCAAAAAAATATTTGGCCTTTTTGGGAAAATTTTTTCTATAGTTTCTTTAAAAATCAATATTCGTCAGGGCGACCTGGTATTTTATTATAGGGTCAGCAGAATTATTTTTCCACAGGCTTAAGTTTTATTTTCGTCAACATTCAATATATCGGCATTTTTTTTAATTTTTGAATTGCAATTTAATTGCAATATTCAAATATTCTTGTCGGACTCTGCGGACACCGACCGTTTCACCATCCGCTGCTGTCACTGCTCGCATCACCTATGTCAGAGTCCATTCCTAGCCATTGATGCCTCTGGCAATGCTCACCTACCAAGCGTTCGCCGACCACCACGGTTCCATCACTGACCGTGGGCTACGCCGACCGCCTATCCAATGCCTTCGGCTCTGCCACCAACAAGCCACCGTTCCCGCCACCGACCCGCCACTCCGATGCCGCCTAAGTGGTGGTGATTTTTTTTAAACTATGAGCGCTTAGCCCACAGTCCTATCACCGACCCAGGGATTTTTTTTTTTTTAGGGTGCTATATTTTTGCACCTCGTTAGCCAGCACACATCCAATTAGGCAAAATTCTTCCGGAGGCCGTATCTTCCACATACGATATAAAAAATTCACACACGATATACCGTTGGAAAGCTATTGAAGTCTACTTTTCAGTGGTGCACTCTATTTTTCAAGATTATGTTGTCATTAAATATTCAAGTCAAATGAAGTAAACCCTCCATTCTGGACTCAAAAGTGCATATCTTCGCATCAGATTGTTGGATTTCAGAGATTCCAGCGACATTCAAGTGATATTTCAGTGCATTTTTTATCAATCCAGTCACCTTCTTTGGTTTCAGCTCGAGGTATTCTTTTTTTTTGGTTTTTTGATTCCTAAGACATCCTGAAGATTGAAGAAGAATTTGTTGATCTTGAAGGCATATTCTTAGTTGCATATCTATTTGGAAGTCTTTTTTTTTGTTGAAGGTCAGTGTCTTTGATTTTTGTGGAGAAATTTCGTTATGGGGCTTGCATATTATTCTCCTTTGGTTATGTTGCATAAGGGTAACTATCAGCAATGGCGAGATGGGATCTACCACCATCTTCATTCACTTGATTTGCTTCCATATCTATTTGGTATAGTTCCTCATCCGAGTGAAGGTATTCATGAACTTGCTTGGACTTGCAGCAGGTACACTAGTTTGGAGATTCTTTCTATGCAAGTTGATTGCGATGTTTTGAGATCTATTGATCATTGTGACTGTCCTCACATTCTTTGGACTAAGCTTTGGGAGATCTATGGCTATTCAAATACTCCACCATTCCCAGATGATCATGCTTCAAAATGTCATTCTTCAGATCAAGTACCCCATGATGTTTGATTACCTTGATCTTTCTGAAGAGGTTGACAAGGTCCCTTTCTGTGCTTCTTCTTCATTACAGATAGTTGGTATCCCTTCACATTCAATGATTCCTTGTCCAGAATCATTGATTGAGTCTTCCACCATCATCTCTATCCATCAGGACACATTCTATTTTTTAGACTTGGCTTCACAGGATTGCTTGGTTTCAGGTATCATTGACTTGGCTACTTCTACAAGTTTGGAGAGCATTCTTGAGGGGATATCACTCCTCTATTCAGATCACACCTTGGAGATTTTTCTTGAGTATCCACATTCCTTTGTCTCAACCTTGATTGGGAATTTAGAGACCATCTTGGAGGTACTTGGTTTCTCTTCAGAGATTTCATATCTGAGACTTCTTCCCTATCATTCCATTCAGGACTTGAGGTTTCTTCAACATCCACCATTGGATTTTCTTCTTCCTAGTAGGAGATTTGTGGTTTGGACACCTTCATTGCTTCAGATTTCCTTTAGTGGTTTTGAGGACACTTCATTTAGGGGGGGCTATCAAGTCTCCATCACATCCATCATATTCATTCCATCTTTGTCTTTGGATATTGTTCAACATCAGTTTCTGCATCGTCCAGGTTTGTCACTCTCTTCATTGATTGTGGCCTCTTCATCATCAGGAAAGGAGACACTTGAGTAGAGTTCATAGACACCATCAACATCCTTTTTCAATTCCTATCCGGAATGGGAAGCATCTTTGCACTTGCATTTGGTTTTGTTTCTTCCGAAAGGGAGACAAGTTGTTTGTCGGCATTGGATCTTGTTTTTTCTTCAGACACTTACCTTTTTTGTTGGTGATATCATCTTCTGGGGGGGCTATATAGTCTCTCTATTGTATCCATGTGACAGATGGTGTACTTGGGGGGTAATTGGAAGTCCTCCATCCTTCCCATCCTATCTCACATTTTTTCTTTTTCATCTCCTTTTTGGAGAGGGGTTTTGTTCCTACTGGGTTTTCCCCTTTTCTCCGATTGTGGGATATTTTTCTGCATCTTCATGTACATGGGTACCTAACATGGCCTTGTAGCCAGGACCCATCATCATCATCATCATCTTTCATAATCATTGCATTTTCCTCCCTAAGTTGCACTTATGGGGGGGTGTTGGTGTATTTAATTAATTAATTATTACACTAGCATAAGTTAACTTAGGTCTTGCATTTAATCATTTAGTTCTAGGTTGCAATCATTTAATAAATAGGGAAATATTCCCTTTCCTAGTTTGTGGGATAAGATTCCTTCTAGAACTTATCTCATCATTTAATGATCATCACCATAGGGTTCACATGTTGTCACATGTTAGATTATAACACTTGGAAACATCTCATGCATATTAGGGTTTACTTCTTGCCTATATAATTAGGCATCTTGTTCATTTGTAATATATCATATCATATCATATCAATATCATATCAATCATATTATCAATAGAATCTTTAATCAGCATTCCATTGTTGCAACACTTCTCTTTGTGGTTGATTACCTTTCATGGCTAAAGTCCTTCATTGAAGATTTCAGAGCTTCAGAGGCTGTGCAATCCATCATCTCAACAAGAACTAGGGTTGTCAACCTGCGAAGAGAACCAGTAAGTGAATTATTACCCTCTTTCTAGCATTATTAATAAGTTGTGGTTTTTTCGAGCTTGAGTCTGTTAGGGTTTTCTTGGTTCAATATTTTTAAGGTTTGACATTCATAAAGAAGAATTTGTTAATTCTACATTTGCATAATTCATGTCAAACCCTCACAAAATCTGTAGGCCTTGTTCAGATAAACCAAAAGCCCTACCTTGTAGTACCTCTTGTGTTATGGCTCCTAAAATAAAATTTTCTTCATCTAAAGGGGAAGCTTCTACTCCCAAAAGACATTTAAATAAAGACCTCATGGATTAGTTACCACCCTCAACGAGTGACAAACCTAAAGGCCAATTGATTCCTAGAGGTATGCAAGTAGCATATGGTCTGTGTAACATGATATGTTCAATCAAGGATGCCAAATTACCTTATAATGGATGGGAACTATTTTATAGCTAGTTGAATAATAAAAATATGGGTATCCCAGTAGGAAACCCTTGGAACTGTGACTTGGTAAAGTTGATTGTGCCAAATGTTTATATGGATATTAACTTGCTTAATGTAGTAGCTGCTAATTATGACCCAGTCACAAGGACTATAAGAACATATGATGGGAAATAAATGGTTAGAATCACTAAGGAGGAATTGGGTTTTTTTTCAAGCTCACTAGATGGAATGATGAAAAGCATAAGCTAAATGAAGACACTCTTAAGCAAGAGTATGATAAAACCAGGATTTCATTTAGAGTCCATGTCTTGCTGAGATTCTTAGTAGAAATTGTAGGTCAAAATATTGTAATAGGACCGCATGATAAAGAGCCTTTCCTAGTTAACTATTTCATTTCTACTTCAAATGGATTTTCTATTCCATTTTCCAAATAATTGGTTATCATACTGTCTCTGGAATCCCAATGGCATGGATGCATATGGCTGCCCATATCCAACACCCCTAGTATTGTGCAATATATTTCTATGCGGGTTTTCTTTTAGAAAGAATGCATGAAGGACTAACAAGGTTGAGGAAGGGTGAATTAGCAGTGAGTTTTATTTGGTATTCATTGTTGATGCACATGTTTTTGTACAAGGTTGTAGTTTACTTTGGACACAATATTGTCTTGGAAGGAAAGGTGGGTGACTTGGACCTACCCATGCAGTGCTGGACCATAGTCTTGGACAAAGATGATAGGACATATGACTATGTGTCATTCCGGATTTTTTTTGCTTCTGAACTAAAGAGGGTCTTGATTGTGATTTTACCTAGAATTCCCATAGCTGTACATGATTTCTTAAGACTGAAGGAGAGAAACCCTGAGCTAGGAGTTGATCATAATTGGGGAGATGTTATTTCATACCCTGATTACACTATCTTAAGAATATATGGTTTGATGGTAGCACCTCACTTGCTACCAAAGTTTGTGCCTTAAAGAATTGGTTTCCTTGAGGTTATGTGGAAACTAGGAAGTGTAGAAAATGAACACTTATTGAATCAAGGAAAAGGAACTTTCTTTCCTTTGTACACTTGTTTTTCTAATTTTCTAATGACCAAGGGAGGTTGGAATAACATCCTTGATATACTCAAAACCTACCACATGCAGAGGTCAATTGAGAGGGTCAAATATGATCCTGAAGGTTTTATGGATTGGCTAAAAGAAAGAAAGAAGAGCTACAAATATTTTCACATTTTCCAATATCTAGAAGATGTAATAATAAATGTGTTAGAGACTTTGGAGTAGGAAAAGAGACTAGAAATATGGATTGCATTCAATAAAATGCAAAGAAAAATAAAGCAAGAGGAACCTGATTTAAAAATTCTCCTAGAGGCTGAAGATATAATACAAAAGGTAGAGTATGTCGCAAGGAATATTGGTTCAATGGTGGGCCACCTTGAAACTAAAGGGGTAATAGGTAAAGATAAAGGGAAAGCTCCAATTGTATAAGGAATGAGTTAAGGAGAAATCCATTCTATAGGAGAAGAATCTACATCACAAGCCCCTAAGGAGCCAAGAATAAAAATCTTTGTAAGGAGAAAGAGTAAGGAAAAGAAAATTGATGAAGCTCCTGCTCCCTCTCAGCAAGAGGAAAATAAACCTCCTTCTCCTATGCCAAAAGTACCAATGACACCTCCACTAAGGCCAATAGAGCCTAAAATTGTGAGCATTGATTCCCCACCACCTAGTGAATTACCATCAAGGGAGAAACCATTGAAAAGAAAAAAGGTTGAATCCATTGGTTTAGTGAACTGTGATGAAGAAGGCTCAGATGATGATATTTGGGTGTCAGAGTAGGAAATGCAAGGAGTTCTCACTGCACCTGTAGTAAGGGAAACATATCAATTGGAAACAAGATTGAGTAAATTTGATCTCGTTGGACTCAATGGGAGAGATGATATGCAGGTTGACGCATGTTCAAAGTTCTTAGATGATGACTCATTTATAAAGACTCAGAATTTTATGGAATTGTCATATATGGCTAAAAGATATGAATATGTAAAATTTTGACTATAGAAAGAAGCCTTCACCCAAAAATTCCAAATGCTATCATCCAATAAAAGTGTTAAATGAAATGAGAACTAGATTCCAAAAAATGATTACAAAGGAGGGTCAATAATTGGTAAGGACTAGTGACATTTTGTTGCTACCAGAAATTGATCTTGCTTCTAGCATAGCTTTTGACACAATAAAGAAATGTGACAGGCCTCTCTATGATACATAAGAAGAAGTTGGACTTACATTATAGGGGTCTACTTATAGTGAAAATTGGGAAGCCTTGGCTATATGGTCTTTAGCCCCAAGCACAAGAAGGCCCGATATTGTTGAGCCTGCACCTAACTACAATGGAGGACTAATAATAAAAAAAGTGTCAGAAAATTCAACCCTAGAAGCTACAAATATGTTAGTTCATGTTGCACAATTCACAAGGGCCACCATACATTCCATGACTATAGAAAAGGATAAGCTCAAGACATAATGCAATAACTTATTAGTTAAGGATGGAGAACTTGAGCGAGATAATATGCAGTTGCAGAAAAAGATAGCATTATTGGAGGATATGTTGCAAAGATTACATCCTATATATCCTAAGCAGAATGATGTTGACTCCCCCACTATTTCACAAGAAGTTGTACCCCTAGAGTTTATTGTTGAAGTAAGTTCTTCATGGGAAATTATGCCATATAACATGGGAATGTGTCCATTTCAATAGAAGAACTCGGTACATCAGAAGGGCCACAGGCTAAAGGGGATATCAATAGGGATGAGTTGCTAAGGAAACTAAATGAGTACAAAGAGAAATGTGATAATCATGTTGAGGAGACTTTCAAGAGTAATATGAATATTGTCACAATAGTGCTAGAACACTTGAATAGAAGAGTGAATAACAAGTTGAATAGTATTCACTATAGTTATTCATCTGTGGTGGATGCTATCAAGAATTTTGACATTGACAGAGAAAGAGCCATTCCACTCTTGGAAATTTGGATCCCTAGGAAGCAGGATTTGATATTGATGGCAATTGGAGTTAAGCAGGATCCCAATCCACCTAAAAAGTTTAAACCTACCATGCTTCTTATCAGTAAAATTGAAGGATATAGGGAAATCTTGAACCACTGGAAAACAAAATAAAAGAGCCAGTAAAATCCTTTCACCAGTCACATCATGGCATTCTTCCATCCAATCTAAGGGATGATGATAGCATTAAAAATCTACAGGAATGGAGAAATGAAACAAATATAAAGTTATTTCAGATTAGGCTATATCAATTTGTTAGAAATTTGATATGGAGACATTGGAGGAAAATATGGATATGCTAATTCATGCTGAGACTGTCCTACTGGAATTTGATAAGGAAGATAAGTAGATTGTCACCAAGTATGCACCTTATAGACAAAGTGTTGATGAAGTCATGAATTTCAATTGGCCCACTAAAGATGAATTCCTAGCATGGAAAGATGAGTACTTGGAAGGAGTAGGGGTTTGATATAAAAGGTGGCGAGTTAGTGATTTGAAAATTTGAAATCTACAGTCATGATAAAATTTGGATAGATTGGAATGCAATACATAGCATTGATTTAGTACATTTTAGGCTTTTGATAAAGTATGGAAAATATAGTGCATTTTCTCCAAGTTGAATTAATGACAAGGTTGCAGGCGTGGAAATATCTTGACTTTTCCTTTTCTGTTTCTTTCATGCTTTCCTTCTTTCACTATGTGTGCGTGGGCACAAATTTTTAGGTAACTATTTGGTTATACCCATTTTGAAAATTGGACTAGATCTCCAACAATGAATGAAGACTACTTTCATTTTCCCACATGTCTCCCACCTCTTGGGAATGCATTGTAACTGAATGGGAGAATATTTGTTATAGCGGTCCAATAGGGTTTTGACATGTGTACTTTCTAGTGTAAGGCTTGTTTTACTCCTTCATTTCTATAAGAAGGAATTCAAGGCCAAAAATTAGTGGTTTGTTGTTTTGCAATTAACACTGTGAATTGTAAGGGAAATACTAAGTATGTTTTAGAGTTTTTTGTCTTAAGTTTAGAGTTCAATGTTATGTATGTAATTTTTATAATAGTATAGCAAATATAATTTAGAGTAATACAAATTTCATAGCTATTGTCTCTCCTTGTACTCATTTTATGTGTTATGAATGAAAGTAATTTAGGATTCCTTTTGTTTGTCTCTATTGTTTCTCAATAGATGTTTGATTCCATTCCTGCTTATTGATTCAATGAATTAATGCAAATGCTTGGATGAAATTGGTGACTCATAAAAATTAGGTGCTAGGATGTTTGTAAGTAGTAATTATCATGAATGTAATAGGGGAGTGTTGTAATGCAATATTTCTTGCGACTGTATGTTGCTATTGTTGAGTTGTTACCTAGTTACATAGGTTGATATTTACTCTGTTGCTTGGGATAGAGGCACTGGTTCATGCAAAGTATTTTTGGTTCAATTTCTATGTTTATTCATCAACTAATCAATTTTAATTTACATATTTTTAAATGGATACCACTTTAGTTGTTTTGTATTGGTGTTCTGCCTTCTCATGCTCCAAGTATAGGACATTGATAAATGAATTGCCAACTTATTTGATATACTATATTGTTGAGTAACTTTATGAGAAGTATATGTTATTGACAATGTATTTAATTATAATTATATGAATTCCTGAGTATACATTGTGGGATCACCCTCTCAGGTTTCACAGAGCCTAAAGTGTAGGAGTAGAAGTTTTGCAGTTTCCACTCGTTCATTGGCGAATCCGTTTGGAGTATTGATTATTGGAAATGGAAAAGTTCATAGGTATTTTTGGAGATTAATTTGGTTCTTAAAAAATAACCAATAGATTGGTGACTCTTCTGGGGACTAGCTAAGTCAAAAGTGTCTAGTTCGGATCTGGTACAGTCAGAATCAAGTGTTTTTTATGATACTCTTTACCATGTGAAGAATAATTGGTTTAAATTTTGTTGCATTAGTCACATCATACTCAGTCTTATGCGTCACGTCTTGTTTCATTCTGTCACTTTGTGTGAGGTTGTGTTTAAGATCTTTTTTGAAGTTACAAGTACAAATTCAAAGTGCAATCACTTTCTATTTCCCAACATTCTGGCTGGTGACTCTGAATTCTCTAATACCATTGTAAAGATAAGTTCTCAAAAGGAACATAAGAAGGATTTTGATACATCTGACATCATGATGAAGACTAGAAGTTATGCAAAGAAGTACCCTGAGCAGAAGGGAAAATCTAAACCTGCTAAAGAGAAGCAACCCGCCTGGGTAAAGAAAAGCTCTAAATCGAGTAGGTTTGTTGACTCTCCTACTAATGCATCTCCTACATTTAATGTTGAAGTAAGTAGTGCCAGTATCCATGAAAATACACATGAAGTTGAAGGGTCTAACATAGACCAAGGAATTTTTCTTGTTGAACAAGTGTTTGATAATGAGCTTAATATTTCAAGAGAGGAGGATAGATGGGAGTTTTGGGGTAAGAATAATAAGTTTTTAGAGCCTTTAACCCCTGGAGTTGGCTCCATTTTTAATGGAAAGAATTTTAAGTGAAGAGGTGAATCTCTTGATGTACAAGTGCACATTTCTCTTGAGGAAGATCCTATTGACTAGCCCTACTATACTCCTACCTTGAGTGAGCCTAGAGATGTTCTAGAAAATGAGGAAGATATAGAAAAGGACATGCAAGCTATAGAAGAATAACTAAGGCTTCAAGAAGAAGAAAAGAATAGAATGAGGACGTTAAAAGAAAGTGAAGATAGGATTAGAGCTAAGCAACTTGAGAGAGATGCTAGAAAATAAAAATTGGAGAAAATGAGAGAAGATGCTGCTAGGTGTAAGAACTTTGAGGAAAACCATTTTAAATTTTCTTCTAAAATGACCAATGGCATTCTTGAGGTAGCAGTCCTGATGGGAACTTCTGCTACTGATACCTTTGCCACATTTGTCTCAAATACTAGAGCCTTAGATCCTCCTACTACTGCTAATAAGACATCATTTGTTGATCATGGAAAGAGACCCATTGATCAACCTAACAAAACTACCTTCAATACCAATACCAATACCAATACCAATATCCATACTTCATCTATTGAAACCCCCACACACAAGGCCAAAATTAATCCAACTTCATCTACTACACCTCTAGAGGCTAAGATATTAAAATTATAGTTGGAAAATGAAAAGTTGCAAGAATATTTTAAAAAAGTTGAGATGATAGCTTCTAATGCAGAAATGCCTAGGAAGATTGCTTTTCTTAAAATGTACACACCCACTCCAGAGTCTTTAAGCTTTGGACATACTAATAGTGAGTCACATAAGAAGTCTAATGAACATACTCATAGTGGAGGTGGTGGTGGAGGAAAAAATAAAATAATAATTCTTATTTTGAGGAGGATGAAGGAAGCAAGAAAGGAGGTGGTGATGGTGAAAGTGGATAAGGTAAGGATAGCAACCAATCTGATAACAACAAAGATGGTGAGAAAATAGATGTTCATAGGGATCGACATACTAGGAGGCCACTCCAAGTAGATAGATACCAACTGATCCGGTGGATATTTTTAGTGAAAATTGAAGTGTCTCATTTCTCTCTAGAATTTGAACAATCAGAAAGAGCTCGATGTCCTGATTCCAACACAACTTGAACGGAGCGAAAAGGAGTCCGTTTGTGCAAGTTATGGCCAGTCAAACCTTGGGTCAAACTGGGATCAAGGGGCATCCAGGAAGTGAAAAAATGATCATCTCAGAAATTGATGGAACCAGTGTCATCACGAAGAGCTTGTCAAGACAATTCTGACGATGTTTGTGTCATTGAAATTTGACATTGTATGCTCAACTTATCAGTGATTAAAGTTTCTGTTGACTTAAAGGTACAGTGATGATGTTAGCATCTGTACATGATGACATCAGCATCTGTGTAGACCAAAAGTGGAAAAATCAGGACTTGATATGTGTCATCCATACGATGATGTTAGCATTCCGTACAATGTGACATGGCAAGTGATGTGGCATTCCGTACATACAATCAGCATCCATGTGCCAGTATACGTGGCATCTGAGTCAGTGCTGACGCGAGTGATAGCTAGACGGATGATGTGGCTTTGGTAGCAAATCAGAGCTTGCCACGTGGTAGTATTTTTTGAGTGATGCATGTCCCCTTTGTTCACTGTCAGCGAGGGCAGTTCTTTTGTTTGTTAAAAAGGTTCGGTCAACAACCTCGAACCCATGATTTGCCACTTGGGAGCCAACGGCTCCACCTTTGCACCACCAATAGTCTATTTACTGTGTGAAGAGATCAGGTTTTATTTGATTCAAATTTTGGAAAAGTTTGTTCGTTAAAAGTGTTTCCATACAAGCTGGCCAGTATATCGTTGCACCGCCGACGGTTTTCTTAAACCTTAAATAGCTCATGTTTGTTTTGATTACAGTTGCGGCGGATATAAAAACAAAAGGGTGGTTGGCGGGGTTGGAACCCCCGACCAACCCTATAACAAAAGAACATACCATCGACAGCCCACCGATAGCTTTGGATATTTGAATAGCATCGGTTTGTTTTGTCAAGTGTTCAAGCCCGAATTTGTAACCAAATGGCCTATAAGGCCAAAAATAAGCAAAACCCACCTAATTAAATGACAAAAGGGGGTTGATAAAAAAACAAGCCAACATTGTACGATGGTTAAGAAGGGTGTTATTCATTTAATATTTTGTTAAGCCTTTTTAGGAAAATTGTATGTATAAAAGAGGGGGGTATGCTCTTAGGAGCTAATCAGATTTTTTTCAAGCCAAGGGTGAAGTAGTGAATCAGAGAGAGTTTTTTCTGAGAGATTTTTGAAGACTATTCTGCACGTCGAGGGCATGTTATGCTGATGTGTTTTAGGGGATAAGTCTTGGTGCAATTTGTAACTTTTCTTTGGAGATTAATCGGATCGGTCACACTCTATTGGAGTGGACCCAGAGACGTAGTCACATTTGTGGTGAACTCGTAATCAAACTCTATTTTCACCTTCTATCTTCTTTTCTCTCAATTCTATTTATTTCACCTTAAGTTTTTCAGTTTTTATGCATAATTTCATTAATGTATAAATGTATTAAGTCTTTCATTAAGTTGATATTTGAGCATTCAAACACAATTTAGTCTAGATCCTATACAGATCACCAACAACTATGTCATCAAAATACCTAGATACCATAACCCATTCCCTAAAGATTTCAGACCTGCTCTAGTTGGATTCTATGGTAATAATGCCTTGAGTGGTGAAGACTAGCTCAAAGAATTTGCTAATGTTATGGATGATTTTGAGATAGAGGAAAAGGATGTTATGATGAAGTTCTTTATGCAGTCTCTCACTAAAGATGCTCAAGAGTTTTATAGATGTTTTCCTATAGAGAGCGTTGGTTCTTGGGAGGAATTCAAAAGGATATTTAGAGAGCAATACGATGACAAGATTGATTCAAGTTTTCTATTGAATGGATTTAATAATATTGTTAAAGGTTCTAACGAATTTGTTGTTGAATTCAATACAAGGTTCCAAAAGGATAGAAAGAGGTTTCCTCATTTACAATTGAATGACCATGTGTGCTTGGTAAATTACTATAATGATTTTGATACAAAAATGAGTTACTGACTACTAGATAAGAATCTTTAGTCATTGAGGGAAGCCTTCAAGATGGTAGAGAATATTGAGAATATTAGTAAAGAAATTGGTAAAGTTGGCAGAAGAGATGATGCAAAACTCCTCATAAATTCAAAGAAGGACAAGAGTTCAGGAGCTAAGGGGAATACTTTTGAGGATCAGATTGATAATTTTATGAAGACTATAAGTGACAAAATTGTAAAGCAAGAAAAAGCTCAACCAAAAAATTATCAAAGGAATGAAAGACCTCCTAGGTTGCAAGACCACCCATATAATACCAATTAGTATAATGGGAAGCCTGTTCCTAATAATCCAAGAAATATTCAGAACAAGGTCCCTCCAGACCCTTTGCAGAAGAATTTAGGAAATTATGTTGAAGACACCCTTTGGTGCATGGTTTTTCAAATGCCACATTCTCCCCAACAATGTGCAGTTGTAAAGATGGTTGAAGCAGAAGAGGATATACCTGAATAATATGATCAAAATAATGAGGAGGATGTTGATGTACTTATGGTTATGGGTTATTTTGATGTTGCAGATAGTGAATGCTTTTTGGATGAGGACTCTTATGAAGTGGATGTAGATAATCAATGGAAAATTGATAGTGCATATCGTCAGCAAGTTCTGTCTAATGAGGATGTTGATAATGATGTTGAGGTTTACAATTTGGAAGAAATTAAAGATGGTGTGTCACTAAGAAGACCCTCAGATGAGGAGATTACAAAATATATTGTAGTCTTGGCTGCCCAAGCCAGAGTTTCCTATCATTTGAGGAACATAACAGTTGGTGGTGAACAAGGTAGTCTTGTTGGTATTTTCATCAAAGAGCACAATCCTGATGGAAAAATAGAAGCCGAAAAATCTAAAGAAGGTAGGGGAGATAAATTTTGGCTAAGAGAGTAGAGAAGCCAAAAAATACTCATGAACTCAAATATCCCGCTACAAAGATAAAGACATAGAAGAAAAACCCTGAAGTTTCAAGGAAAGATACCAAGCAGAAGATTGAACTACCCAAAAATCAATAGAAGGAGAGTAGAAATGAACAAGGTATGATCCCAATTGAATTACCCATGTATACTGCTGTTGATATGTTTCAATTAATTATCCAAGTAAAAGTATATGTGCCTTTCCTTGAAATGATGAGAATCGAGGAACATAAGCATAAGGTAGTAGCCCTTATCAATGGTGCTACTATAGCCTATAATTATTTAGTGGTGCCCACTCCACCCAAACTGAGTGAAAAAGATAAGAAAGACAAGGAAGTTGAAGGAATTATCTCTAAGATTCCCCATATCTTCTTAGGAAATTCAATAACTACTCACCATGATAAGATAGATCCATTTTTTCTCACTTTAATTGGTGGGGAAAATTTTATAAAAAATTGTATTATTGACTTTGGAGCATCAAATAACATCATGCCAACTAAAATTATGGAAGCATTAGGATTGAAAGCTGATAGCACTCATGGTAAGTGTTATGCTATGGATTCAAGAGAAGTCCCTATTATTGGTGTGATAAATGAACTTCCATACAGATTAGAAGCCCACCCAGACAAAGAGTTTAAGATGAGTGTGGTGGTAGTGGATATCCCACCTAATTATTAAATCTTGTTGTCTCAAAAATGGAGTGCATCTATGGGAGGAAGTATGCAATGTGATATGTCTTATGCCACATTTTACATTAATAGTAAGGATGTTCAGGTGATGAAAGAACCAAGAGTCCCACACATGTTGGAACATGTTCCTAAGGATGATCTACAATTCTTTTTGTAGAAACTAACATAAGTAATTTCAAAATGGAAGAAGTACCAAGAGAAATTGATAGGCTCCTTACACCAATAGAAAATGAAGTTGTAAGATTTTCTAACAAGTATGGACTTTGGAAAATGTACTTTGATGGTGCAAGTTCCAAATAAGGGTTTGGTGCAAGGATATTATTAGTATCACCTAGTGGGGGTACTAATAAATTCTCTTTCACATTGTCCTTTGTCTATACAAATAATGTGGAAGAGTATGAAGCTTTATTATTGGGGTTGAGACTGGCTAAGAAGCACAAAATAAGAAATTTAATGGTGATTGGTGATTCTGAGCTTGTGATATCCCAAGTAAGAGCCAAATATTCCTGCAAGAATAACAGACTAAAGCAATAAAACAATGTTGTATGGGATTTCATTGAGCAGTTTGATGCTTTTGGAATTGACTAGATGGAAAGAGGACAAAATAGAGTGGCTAACTTACTTGCTAACATTGCATTAAGACCTAATGATATAAATTTGATAGGAATCTGTAAGGTTGAGATGTAGACAAGGTCTTCCATTCCTAACAATGTGCACAACTAGTAGCTCTTCAATGATGATGAGGATATTTTCAGACTTTTGAACTGTGCTGATGAATATGAAAGTCAGGAGATTGAATTTGGTGAATTTGATGAAAATATTTATGGAAAGGACATGGTATTTGGAAAATAAGTCATCTAGTTAAAAATAAATAAAATCCCCCAAGGCCTTGTAGCACTTGAAAGGATTTTTGATAGTCAAGACAAAAGAAAGACCAAGACAACTGTTGCTCACCTTGAAGACCTAGAGGAAGTAAATTTGGGGATTGAAAATGCCCCTAAGAAATCCTAGTATAGCTACAAAGATGCAAGAGGAATTGGTGAAGTTAAGAGATGTTGGCAATATAAAACCTATCAGACACTCTTCATGGGCATCTAATCCGGTACCAATAAGAAAAAAGAACGGTGACATAAGATTGTGTGTTGATTTCAGGAACCTGAATATATCCTCATTAAAGGATAATTACCCATTGCCAAACATGGAAGCCATGTTACAAAAGGTGACTGGCTGTGAGCTACTTTCAATGATGGATGGATTTTTAGGTTATAACCAAGTAAAAGTGAAGGATTCTGAGTAGTACAAGACTACATTCACTACTCCATGGGGTACCTACGTCTATGTTGGAAAAATGTAGGTGCCACTTTTCAGAGAGCTATGGACATAGATTTTTCTGATTTTATTGATTTATTTATGGTTGTATATCAAGATTACCTGATCACTTACTCCATGAAAGAGGAAGATCATAGTATGCACTTAGAGAAGGCATTCATCAGATCTCTAGAGTATGGGATATCTTTGAATCCAAAAAAATGTGCTTTTGGGGTCATTGAGGGTAAATTGCTGTGGCACATTGTGTCTAAGGATGAAGTAAGAATAGACCCTGGAAGAGTAGCAACCATAGATAAAATCCCTCAGCCAAAAAATTTCAAAGGCATTCAGTCATTTTTTGGACAACTAATTTTTTTAAGAAGGTTTGTGACTAACTTTGCAGAAATCATAAGACCTATTTCCAAGATGTTGAAGAAGGGAGAAAAGGTGCTTTGGAGTGAGAAGCCTAGCTAGGAATTCAAAAAAAAAAACAAGCTATTAAGGAGGCTCCTGTATTAAAATCTCCTGATTTCTCCAAGCCAATGTACATTTTCTCTTTTGCTTCTTTTCATATAACTGTTGTTGTTTTGTTACAAAAAAATCAAAAGGGAATTGAACAACCCATTGCATTATTTAGCAATTTTTTACAAGATGCAGAGCTGAAATATGGCATGACTAAGAAGCAAGAATATTCTCTGGTTAAGGATGTAAAGAACTTCAGGACTTACCTGCAGGGAGCTACTGTCATAGCTTTTGTACCAAGTGCTATTGTGAAAGATATTTTTACTCAGCAGGAGACTACTAGAAAAGGGTGTAGATGGATAAATAGGATCCAAGAATTTAACATTGATGTTCATATCACCAAATTAGTAAGAGGTCAGGGCCTATCTAAGTTAATGGAAGAAGTTAATTTGGAGGCTAATTAGTTCAATCAGACAGAAGTGATTGATGTTGTACCTAATATGTGATATGAAAACATGCAAATGGTATAGAAGAATTGTCCAATATTTATAAAATTTACAGTGTCCTGCAGATATTGCTGACAATGACAAGAGAACATTGAAATTGCATGCCATCAAGTATGTAATTATTGACAACGAGCTATGGTGGAAAAACTTGGATGGTATTTTGCTCAAATGCGTAGATGGAAAGAAGGTGCTAGAAATCTTGTAGGAAATGCATAATGGGGTGTGTGGCAGTCATTACATGGCAAAGACCACTATCCAAAAGATCGTGAGAGCAGGATTTTGGTGGCCTACTATTTTAAAGGATTCCCACAAGTTTGTTAAAACTTGTGACGCTTGTCAAAGGTTTGCAAGAAAGTTAAAGTTTTCAGGAAATCTACCACTTAGGCCTATGATTTTTCAAGCCCCTTTCTAATAATGGGGAATTTATTTCATTAGAAAGATACCAGAAAGTCTAGTGGAGGGCACTCATGGATCCGTGTTGCCACTGATTATTTCATGAAATGGGTAGAAGCAATACCCACAAAGAAGTCAATGAGCAAGGTGGTGGTAGATTTCCTCTTAAATAACATTCTCATTAGGTTTAGAGTCCTGGAAAATATCATCTTAGATAATGTTATGTTCTTTAGATCTAAGGAATTCAAAGACTTTTGTGATAAACATAGCATACATGTTTCTTATTCTTCACCTTACCATCCTCAAGGAAACTGTCAAGCTGAGTCTAGTAACAAGAGCTTGATGAAGATCATCAAAAGGGTGATGGAGACAAATAAAAAGGCTCAGGAATCAAAGCTGAAATTAGCACTTTGGGAAGATATCGTGACTATGAAAAAAAGCTACTGGTTATTCATCATTTGGCTTGGCATATGGTCTAGATGCTAGACTACCACAAAATAACTTGCTGAAAATGTATAAGTTTGTGCAAGAATATGACAAAGATGTATGTGATGATATACAACACAAAATTAATAATGTGGTGCAATTGGATGAGACCATAAGAGAAGCTCATATTAAGAATATGAAGATACAGTTGCAGGTTAAGCATCTACATGATAAGAGAGCTTCTCCTAGAAAGTTTGAGGTAAATAGTATGGTGTTAGCCTAGAATGGCAAGGCTTAGGACAACGAAAAACATGGGAAGTTTGAAGCATTATGGATTGGCCCTTATTTGATAGCTAGTACTCATAGTGAGGATTCATATTTCCTCCAGAGTTTCACAAGTGAACTCTTTGAACTGCTAGTACATGGACAGTTCTTAAAACCATACTTTTCCTAAGTATGTTATAATTGTAGATTTTGTACATTTATGTATGTTATATATGTGTTTTTTCTTTGGTTGTGTCTGGTTTAGTTTTACTGCCTAGTCTGATTAGTTCCCTCATTCTTTGGTTCCTTGTATTTTGATTGGTCTGCTTCAACCATAGATTCTAGGATTCTTGCCATGCCTGCAGGAGACATACGTCCCTAGACAGAGCCACTGATGGAACTCCAAAAAAAATTTCATGTTCCATCTCCAAATTCTTGCTTAGCCTTAAGGACTCTGGGTTTTGTCTCTTATCACTGTATAATGGTTTTAATTCACTTATGTCTTATTTGAAAAACCCTTTTGATTTGTATCCTCACCAAGGTTTTATTTCTCTGTTGACCCCTTGTGTTGGTTCTCAGTACTTTAGGTCATAACTTATGCCATTGAAAATTGTTAAGTGACCTACCCTTTGGTCATGTTTTATCAATTAATTTATGTTGGACCATTATTTTAATTTTTCCTAAGTCGAGCTAAATATTTCCTACTGAAAAGCCTTAAAGTCTTTTATGGCATGGGTATGGTCTTGTCAACCTAGTTGGGTACCTTTTAAAGATTAATAGTTTTTGACATGTGCAGATATAAGGACCCCTAACTGTCATTCGATTGATGTAGATGATCACCACCATTCCCTTCATGCCCATTCTATTTTTTTTCACATTATTTTATTCATACAGGCTTGTGGGTGAAGGCCATGTGTCTTGAACGATTGGTCAACTCGATGTATTTAATAAGGCGTGCAAATGGTTGATTGAAGAAAATCAAAAGTGGGAGATAAATGAGGTGGCCACATTTGGATTGTCCCCCGCATGCCTATTTTTTCTTCTTGGTTATTAAAATAATCACAAGGGCTGGTAGGCAGTTGCCACATGTCTCCTCTGATGATGGGCCAGATGGTTTCAAATGGTTAGTATTGCTGAGTTGTCAAAGGAATCAATAGTTGATAGTAGGTGACAAGGATTGATCTTAACCGCTCTCTGCTATCCCATTGATGAAAGTTTCACATGAGTTATGAATCACGGGGGTGAGGGGAAAAGGACACGTGGATTGAGGCTTTAGTGACAAAGAGATGGTGGAGCCTGTGTACTACTAACAAGTGGTTCCATGTGGCCTCCTATCATTTGGTAAGCATTGCAGCTATGTACAATCAAATCTTTCATAATAAACTAGTTAAATCTAGATTGTAAATCAATTTACACTCCAAAAGGATCAACAACTAGAATTCAAGACTTAGTTGAGGGCAAGTGATCCATTCTAGTTCACGTGAGTGAGCCTTAATAAATGAAAGGACATTGATCTACTGAAGTAAGGAGCTATATAATTATTAATATTTGTCTTAAAGGCATAATTTAGTATTGAAAAATATACTCGACACACTCAAGGAGCTCATGCTTTGGCCTTTCAACATTTTCTGATGTCGGAACTAGGGTTTCCAACTTATGAAGAGAACTAGTAAGTTAATTGTTCCCCTCTTTCCAACATTATTGATAAGTTGTGGTTTTTTCGTGCTTGAGTTTGTTAGGGTTTTCTTGGTTTAACATTTTTAAAGTTTAACATTCATAAAGAAGAATTTGTTAATTCTGTATTTGCATAATTCATGTCAAACCCCCACAAAAGTCGTAGGACTTGTTCAAATAAACCAAAATCCCTACCTTTTAGTACCTCTTGTGTTATGGCTCCTAAAATAGAAGTTTCTTTGTCTAAAGGGGAAGCTTCTGCTCCAAAAAGACCTTTAAATAAAGACCTCATGGATCAGTTACCACCCTCAACCAGTGACAAACCTAAATGCCAATTGATTCCCAAAGGTCCACAAGTAGTAGAGGGTTTGTTTGATAGGAGATGTTCTATTAGGGATGCCAAATTACCTTATACTGAATGGGAACTATTTTATAGCTAGTTTAGGAATAGAAATATGGGTATCCCAGTAGGAAACCCTTGGAACTATGACTCAGGAAAGTTGATTGTTCCAAACGTTTATGTGGATTTTAACTTTCTTAATGCAATAGCTGCTAATTATGACTCAATCACAAGGACTATAAGAACATATGATGGGAAAGAAATGGTTAGAATCACTAAGGAGGAATTGGGTTTTGTTTACAAGCTCACTAGATGGAGTGATGAAATGCATAAGATAAATTAAGACACTCTTAAGAAAGAGTATGATAAAACAAGGATTTCATTCAGAGTCCATGTCCTACTGAGATTCTTAGTAGAAATTTTAGGTTGGAAGATTGTAATAAGATGACATGATAAAAATCCTTTCCTAGTTAACTATTTCATTTCCTACTTCAAAAGGACTTTCTATTCCATTTTCCAAATAATTGGTTATGATCCTATCTATAGAATTCCAATGGCAGTGATGTATATGGCTGCCCATATCCAACATCCCCAGTATTGTGCAGTATATGACTATGTGGGGTTTCTTTCAGAAAGAATGCATGAAGGACTAACAAGGTTGAAGAAGGGTGAATCATGAGTGAGATTCAGTTGGTATTCATTGTTGATGCACATTTTTTTATATAAGGGTGAAATTTACTTTGGACACAATATTGTCTTGGAAAGAATGGCGGGTGACTTGGACTTGCTCGTGCAATGTTGGACCATAGTCTTGGTCAAAGCTGATAGGACATATAACTATGTGACATTCCAAAATTTGTTTGCTTCTGAACTAAAGAGGGTCTTGATTGTGATTTTACCTAGAATTCCCACAGCTGTACATGATTTCTTAAGACCGAAGGAGAGAAACCCTGAGCTAGGAGTTGATCATAATTGGGGAGATGTTATTTCATACCCTGATTACACTATCTTAAGAGTATATGGTTCGATGGTAGCACCTCACTTGCTACCAAAGTTTGTGCCATAAAGAATTGGTTTCCTTGAGGTTATGTGGAAACTAGGAAGTGTAGAAAATGAACACTTATTGAATCAAGGAAAAGGAACTTTCTTTCCTTTGTACACTTGTTTTTCTAATTTTCTAATGACCAAGGGAGGTTGGAATAACATCCTTGATATACTCAAAACCTACCACATGCAGAGGTCAATTGAGAGGGTCAAATATGATCCTGAAGGTTTTATGGATTGGCTAAAAGAAAGAAAGAAGAGCTACAAATATTTCACATTTTCCAATATCTAGAAGATGTAATAATAAATGTGTTAGAGACTTTGGAGTAGGAAAAGAGACTAGAAATATGGATTGCATTCAATAAAATGCAAAGAAAAATAAAGCAAGAGGAACCTGATTTAAAAATTCTCCTAGAGGCTGAAGATATAATACAAAAGGTAGAGCATGTAGCAAGGAATATTGGTTCAATGGTGGGCCACCTTGAAACTAAAGGGGTAATAGGTAAAGATAAAGGGAAAGCTCCAATTGTAGGAACAAGAGGAGGGGAAATCCCTTCTATAGGAGAAGAATCTACATCACAAGCCCACTGAGTAGCCAAGAATAAAATTCTTTGTAAGGAGAAATAGTAAGGCATAAAAAATTGACGAAGCTCCTGCTCCCTCTTAGCAAGAGGAAAATAAGGCTCCTTCTCCTATGCCACAATCACCATTGACATCTCCACCAAGGCCGATGGTGAAAGAGCACCCAAAGGTTATCATAGGTTGCCTAGGACAGTCTTGTCTAGGACAACTAGGCAATAGAACTTAGTTTATTTGGATATAAGCCTTAATGAAATTTTTGATTGGGTGATGATCATCTGATGAAGGTCATGTTGACCATTGGTTAAGCTTAAGGCTTGTTCACAAATGAGGTTTTGTCCTTTTAGGTTTTTAGGAGTTTCTTTTAAATTTTTGCAAATAATGCTCAGTTGGAGCTACAAGTGGCCAAGAGAGCCCATGAGAGTGATAAATGATTTAGGTGACCCTATTTATGCAAGGCCTTGGCATTGGAGCAGGGTTGGAAGCATTTGAAATTGTTGAAGTTTTGAATTCAAGAAGAAAAACAACTGTGTTTTGTGTGAATTTTCTGATTTTACATTGAAGTTAGGTTTAAATGGCTTAATCATGGCACTGTAACTTGTGTAGGATGTAGAGAAGTGTTTCTTCAAGCTTTGTGTAGCATTAGATAGCTCTTTTGTGCAGTTTTAAGCTTAGTTTGTATATAATCTTGTTTCCATACTGTTGTTGGTCTAAACCAAACAGTCTGTAAAGAATGGAGTGCTAGCCCACTTTCCCACTGTACAAATCATACGAACCTTTGGGAACAGTGACTAGACTCAATGTATCCACATATGGTAGGTTTTAGGGATTGGGAAAAGACAGGAGCTATTGTGAAATTCTTGCCCTAGGCAAGCTAGGAAGAGTCTGGCTAGGGAAGACAAAAAGTGCAAAGCACTTGATTTGCAGGGGTGTCCATTTCCTGACAAGTCACAGTGTGGATAGGGCAGGTAAGTGTCTTACCTAGATATAGCATGGAGAAGGAATCTCCATCAAATCAATTGATGTGAGAAGAATTTAACAGTTTGTAAGAAGCCAAGAAAGGGCTAAAAAAAAAGACCTAATTTTGCCCATTTTCATGTTAAGGTGTTGTACGAACAGTTGAGACCTAAGACCTCAAAAATATTTGAGAGGTAGGAAAATGAACCAGGAATCCCAAGAAAATTTTGGAATGTTCTTTGGAAATATTTGAGAACAAACCTATTTTCTTGGAGGAGGCCTAATTGGGGCTCCTAGGGCTAGTAGCCTTTTTATGTCTAAAAGAGGGTTTGGTGAAAGCAACCTGAAAATGGAGCTAGGTGGACCCCTATTACATTTAATAGGATGGATTGATGATGTGAGAAGCATCTCCACACCCTTGCAAAGTTAAATTCAATAATTTGGAGGTTTGTAGCCTTTAGGGTGAATTAAGGGCTAAGGTTAGGGTTGCAAGATTACGCCAAGTCTTGACTTGGTGGCAAGATTTGTGTTGGTAGTTGGGGTTGGAAAAGTTAGACTAGGGGATCCTAAGTAATAAAAGATCCTATAGGTTGAAGTGGTGAAGTGAGACACCTTAGAGGTCTTCCAAACAAGACCTAGAGCATGAATCAGTGATTGTTTCATCCAACCTCCCTATCAGATTGGTATCAGAGCAACAAAAGATTTGGGATAGAATAATATATGTCAGAGATTGAGTCTAGTGGTTCCACATACATGGTGACAAATGTAGAATTGGACAAGAAGGTCAAAGAACAGGAGGAAGATAATAGGCTATTGAGAGAAAGAATAGCCCAACTTGAGGAAGCAATGAGTAATGTGTAGTTGGAAGGAAGGGTACCAAAGAAAGAAGAGGTTGCAAAGGAAGACAAGATCCCTGAACCTGACCCTGTTTTGCAAGAAGAGCCTTTCTTGAAGGAATTGAAGGCTTTGAGTGGAAAAGCAATTGAAGGCATACCACTGTTTAGTGGAAAAATGGAAGTTGATCTAGTCATGGATTAGATAGAGGGAATGGAAAACCATTTTGAATGTGATGGAGTCACTAAAGCACAAAAGGTGAAGGTGGAAAAGTCAAGATTAAGAGGTTCTGCCTTGACATGGTGGAAGTTCATTCAGATAGAGAGAGAAAAGGAAGGCAAGAAACCTATTTCCACTTGGAAGGGAATGGTTGCCAAAGTGAGAGAAGCATACATGCCAGATGATTATGAGATTCAGTTGCATAAGAAAAGACAGAGCTTGAGACAAAGAGACCAAGATGTGAATTCTTATACTTAGGAGTTTCAAAAACATTGCATGAGGTTTAATGTAACCGAGGATGAAATTATTAAGGTGGCTGGATCCCTTAACAGTTTGAAGTGGAACATTCAAGAAGAGATGACTCTTGTAAGTCCCAAAACAGTGCACCAATGTTATCAATTGGCTATAAAGATTGAAGAGAGGAGTAAGAGGAAACAAGATCACGCTTCTAAGAATAGAGGAAAAGGAAGAGATCAAAGAGGGCATAGATACCAAGGTAGAGGGACTGAACAAATAAGTCAGGGAGAGTCTAAACTCACAGAGCATGGAAGTGAAACAACTTCTAGAGGAGGCTATGGAAGAGGCAGAGGATCTCAAGGAGGTTCTAATAGAGGAAGAGGTGTAGGTAGAAGTAATTCATACTTTGCTAGTATGAAATGTTATAACTGTGGTCAAGTAGGACATCCAGCTTATAGGTGCCTGGAGAAAGTATCTTCTTCAAATATAGAAAAGAGAGTAGCATATGCTCATGAAGACACTATAAGTGCCAAGTCACCAGAGGTTAGTCACATTGAGTCAGAAATGGGGGAGAACTTGATGTTTAGCAGGGTTCTGATCAGACAACCAGTCAAAGAAGAGCCAAAGCAAAGGAGAGCCTTATTCAAGGTAAGATGCAAAATACTTGGAAAGGTGTGCAAGGTTATAGTGGATTCAGGGTCTACTGATAACATTATCTCAAAGGAGGTAGTAAGGAAGTTGAAATTGGAGAAAGTACCCCACACTAACCCTTACAAGGTGACATGGTTGAACAAAGGGCAGAGTGTTCTTGTAAATGAGCAGAAAATGGTGGAGTTCTCCATTGGAGGGTACAAGGATAAGTTTATTTGTGATGTGTTGCCCATGGATGCATGCCATCTTCTATTGGGAAGACCATGGCAGTATGACAGAGGAGCCATCTATGATGGAAAGGATAACAATATCTCATTCAAGAAGGATGGAAAGACATTCAAACAACACTCACTGTCAGATGAGGAAGAAGGACAGTCAAAGACCCCTAGTGTCTTGTTAAGTAGTGGCAAGGAGTTTATAAACACTCTACAACAAGGAGGGGAAGGATATGTGGTCATGGTGCAACCTAAGGAGGAAGACAAGACTAAGAAAACAGTCATACCAGGAGCAGTCCATAAGTTACTTGAGAAGTACAAGGACATAGTTAGTGATGTAACACCAGAAACCTTAACTCCAAAGAGAGCCATCAGCCATCAGATTGACTTCATACCAGGGGCTTCATTTCCAAACAAAGCAACATACAAGCTTCCACTAGATCAGAACCTAGAAGTAGCTAGACAAGTGCAGGAGTTGTTAGACCAAGGACTAATTAGGAAGAGCATCAGTCTGTGTACAGTACCAGTGGTCTTAACAACCAAGAAAGGTGGTAAGTGGAGACTTTGCACTAATTCTAGGGCTATAAATAGAATTACAATTAGATATAGGTTCCCTATTCCTAGGATTGAGGATTTGATGGATTGTCTTGGAGGAGCTCAATATTTCACCAAGTTGGATCTCAAGAGTGGATACCATCAGATCAGAATCAAAGATGGGGATGAGTGGAAGACAACTTTTAAGACAACTGATGGGTTATATGAGTGGAGAGTTATACCATTTGGCCTCTCAAATGCCCCTAGCACATCCATGAGGCTCATGAATGAAGTGCTTAAGGATTTCACAAGTATATTTGTGGTGGTATATCTAGATGATATACTCATCTTTAGCAAGACAACAAAAGAACATATAAAGCATGTGGAGATGGTTCTTAAAAGATTGCACGAGGAGATGTTAGCTATCAACCTAGAAAAGTGTGAGTTCTTCAAACAAGAGCTTGTGTATTTGGGGTTTATAGTATCCCAAGGATCATTAAAGATGGACCAAAGCAAGGTGGAAGCTATCCTAAACTGGCCTACACCAACCACCGGGACAAAGGTAAGGAGTTTTCATGGGTTAGCTCAGTTTTATAGGAAGTTTATAAGGAACTTTAGTGACATATGTGCACCAGTACTTGATACAATCAAAGGTTACCTAAAAAATAAGTTAAAATGGACTCTTGAAGCTAAGAAGGGTTTTGAGAAACTGAAACAAGAAGTGGCAACTCAACCCATCCTTTTGTTACCTAGTTTTGATAAGTTATTCACTGTGGAATGTGATGCCAGTGGAATTGCAGTAGGAGGACTGCTAAGCCAAGAAAGTAGGCCTATAGCTTTCTTTAGTGAAAAGCTCAATGAAGCTAAACAAAAGTATTCTAATTATGACTTGGAACTATATGCTTTAGTACAGTCACTTAGGGAGTGGAGGCATTATCTCCTACCTAAAGAGTTTGTAGTGTTTACTAATAACTAGGCACTTAGTTACATCAACACACAAGAGAAGTTGAGCAATAGACATTTGAAATGGATGGAGTACCTCCAAGCCTTCACATTTACCATCAAGCACAAGAAGGGACAGTTGAACAAGGTGGCAGATGCATTAAGTAGGAGGTTGTTGATAGTGCATGAGATACAGATAAAGAGCCTTGGGATAGACAGTTTCAAGGGTCTCTATGGTGAAGATGAAGACTTCTTGGAGGCATATAAGGTATGTTTTGATTTTGAGAATCACTTTCATAGTCAATTCTCAGAGTATACATTGCAGAGTGGACTTTTGTTCAAAGGGAATCAGTTGTGTGTCCCAAAAGGTTCAATGAGAGAGAAACTTATTCAGGAAAAGCACAATGGTAGTCTTAGTTGTCATTTTGGTATCAACAAGGCAATGGAACTAGTGTAGAGGTTCTATTATTGGCCCAAGTTACCAAGGGATGTCAGAAGGTATGTGGAGTAGTGTGTAGTTTGTATGAAAGCCAAGGGGGAAGCTAGCAATGTAGGTTTGTATCAACCTCTACCCATTCCCAATAGACCATGGGAATGTATTAGCATGGACTTTGTGGTAGGACTCCCTAAAACTAAGACAGGGTTTGATAGTGTCTATGTGGTGGTAGATAGGTTAAGAAAAATGAGTCATTTTATTCCTTGCAAGACCACCCATGATGCTAGCTATATTGCTCATCTTTTCTTCAAAGAGATTGTGAGGATCCATGGATTACCATTGAGCATTGTCTCAGACAGGGATGTGAAGTTCATGAGTCATTTTTGGAAGACTATATGGAGTAGGTTAGGTACTAACTTGTATTTTAGAATAGCATACCATCCTCAGACTGATGGAAAAACTGAGGTGGTTAATAGAGTGTTAGGTAACCTTCTAAGATGCCTCACCAAGGAGTATGGACAGAAATGGGACTTGGTCATATCACAAGCTAAATATGCCT
>VDFB02271358.1:739336167-739352256 GCA_007258455.2 Sequoia sempervirens | reverse complement strand
TTTGCAAATATTCTCCCATAAGACTTACTAGTTTGGCTCAACAAAATCAATCAAATTAACAAGCTAGAGGAATATAGGTATGTCACTTCTTAGTAGGCTTACCTCACCCCAGAAGGAATGATTATAAATCTGAAATTATAGAGGGGTAAAATAGGCCATGTTAACTAAATTTACCATCTTGACAAAACTAACTTTATATAAGAGAATCAAATCTTAAGCTGTATTCCTCAATTAAAAACCGGACATGGTAAGTAACTTCTGGGAGTGCTGCACCTCCCATGCACTACTTCAAAGGATATTTTGGAAAACTTGGTTGGCTCTAGACAAGGTTTCTAGTGACACTGTGAACACAGGGGGTATAAACCATACACAAGCTACTTATATCTTTAGCCATTCCTGACTAACTCATTATGTTTAGATGAGGATTAGGCACTATCATGTTACAATGCTACTGATATGAGCTACTTCCTTTCAATTTCACAAACATTATATAGCCTGTTGGTAAACATTCTTTTAGGGTCACTTATGATTTCTCCATTGTGGGATGTGTCTCATATGTAGGCCCTTATCTAGTAAAGACAACAAAATGTTATTTCTCTTCACCCAATATTACACGAAGCACAAGGGGAGAGGATACATAACAATTCCTTGAGGTGACTCAAAATATTTTGTAAACTTGTGTTTCTCTTTACCCAAGATCACACGAAGTGCAAGGGGAGTGGATATGCACTAAAATTTCACACAATCATGGAAAGCACAAAATACACTCATTATTTTTAAATCCTCAAAGGAAATGATGACTTCATTTTAATAGCACCAAACTAAAGTATGAATTTATGTTGTTCAATTTTAAACCTTCATTGCAATGGTGAGGATGTTTGGGTTCAATTTTAGCCAACTTTGAAAAATCATAACATTGTAAATTTTAAACCCAATTGAAAGCTAGTTGTCCTAGAGAATGAAATAAAGCAACAAGATTGGTTATATCATCCCATAAGTGGTTAAAAACACTTTTACAATGAAAGATCAAACATTGCCATAACAATTGTTAGTAAAAAAAATTCTCCTTCAATTCATGCTCCAAATGTTACATGCAATCATGAAAATAAGATGTTAGGGTTAGACAAATGATTAAGCATCAAAACCCTAAAACCTAGACCAAATTGTAATGTGATTTAAATTTAGGTACAAAAATAGAAAATTTAACTCTACCAAAATTGAAAACCACCAACACCATTATGAAGAGTACGAAATTCTACCTCATTTCAAAAAAAGCTCTGAAAATACCAATGCATGACCAAGATATGGCCATTTAAAAATGGAGTGCAAAAGTAAGAAAATAATAGCGCTTCTATTTTACAATAGCACCTCTATATCATTACAATAGCACCTCTCTTTTGCAATAGTACCTCCATATCATTGTAATACTGTCAGATTTTTGCAATAACAACACTCTATCAAAACAATAGCACCAAATTTTCACAAAAGCATCGCTCTGGAAAATTTGAATAGCACCACTCTATCTCAGAATCTAGAAATCATGGAAAACTCAAGAAAAATTCATCAAATCCAGTTAGTTTATCCCTCCTAGCATCAAAATGTGAGAATGATCAGAACCTAAGATAAACCTACCAGATCCATACTAAATGAACCAATATTTAGCTAGTTAAATCAAACTCCCAATGAAATACTTGAAAACATGAAATAAAAAAGAAGCCATTTAAACATAAAATATTAAGAAATGCATAAAGGAACCTATTTAAATGCATCAAACCTCATCCAATTGGGGGATTGGTGTTGCATTGATGAGGAATGTCGACCCTTTCCCAATCCCTAGATTCAAACAAGCTCAAAGATGGGTGCCATTGATGAAAATAAGCTAATATTGATAAAAATTAAGCTAAAAATGGATGGAAAGCTAAAATGGATGCAATATGGATGAAAGTGAGTATGCAAATGTGCAACATCACTTTGCTAAAATGGAAGTAGATCCTTTTCTAAAAGAAATGAGGAGTCTTTATAGGAGAAATGGCTAAATCAATGGTTAGGATTGATTTGATCAAATCAATGATAGGTGAAGGCACGGATCAAAGATTCTCATCAATGGATGAGAATGCAAGTTGAAAAGGATCAAGGATTTAATCAATGGATCTCATTGATTCAAAGAAGCACACTTCCTAAAAATTAGGGAGTTGTTAGGAAGTTTGTTGCAAGATATTCCCATTCAAATGGAGGAATATTTCAAGGGAAAATTCCCTTGCAAGTGGGAGGGTGAGAGAAATCAATTATTTATATAAGTAAATCAATGTTTTAATTGTGCAAGATGGGTGAAATTAGGAGTTTCATTAAATAAGTAACTTTATTTAATAAAAGGTGTTTAATGACATTTAACTAAATAATAAAGATTATTTAATTAAATGAGAAGACATAAGAAATTTAATTAAATAATTCACATTACCTAATTAAATAATATGAAAATTAGCATGAAAGGGGATGAATTAGCCAAATAATATTGATCATTTGATTAATATAAGAAAATCATGAATTTAATTAAATAATGAAGATTATTTAATTAAATGGTTGAAAAGAGGTGATTTAGGATAAAATGGTGTTAGTGTTCAAATTCAGATGTGCAATATCAGTCAGGATAATTTTAAGTGTCTACACATAGTCTTATCATTGCAACTACAACCATGTATATTCCCTCTAGTAGGACATGGGCCTTTGTGAGAAGGGGAAGGTAACACATGTATAAATAGTACAAGGAGCATCCTCCTAATATTTCATATGGTTAAAAATGAGAAAAAAATAAGGAAAATTTATTAAATTTCCTAAATCTACTATGTTTATTTACCCTATACATATGTAAAGGGGATTTATTCTCTCTTTAATTGTGAAAAGGAATGTCTAGTTTATTTTTGATGAATAAGTAAAAGTATACTACTTTATAAATAAGAAATATTACATTAATCACCAAAAACATTGTGGGAATATAATCACACCCTGAAAATTCTTGGTAATTTGATGTCTTAAATGGAGAAAAGTGTAAAAACATGATGGTAAAACTATTATATTTCAAAAAATATTGAGTCATAATCAAATGGTTTCAACTAGCCATTTTGGAGGTCATAGTCATTAGTAATTAGCTCTCACCTTTTAATGGGTCATCAAGTTGTGTGACATTCCTCATAAGATAGTTATCCAAACTCGACAAATGGACCCCTATCATTTTTATGATAAATTAAATAGTGCATATGTTTCTAGTGGGATTATCCATGTATTTTGTGATGAGGATAGTTCTATGATCCATGAGAAGTATACATAGTATTATAATTTCAACTACAAACATGTATATGATGATCTCTAGGAGGAGATGGGTCTCTATGAGAAGGGGAAAGTAGTATATTTATAAATAGTGCAAGGAGCATTCTCCTAATGTTTGATAAGGGATAAAGTGATAAAATTCCATGAAAGCTTTATTAAATTGTACCTAAAGCTACAAAAAGCATTATAATAAATCATAGACTTATCATACAAGAAAAAATGAAAGTAAACAAAATCTCCTAAAAAGTGATCTAAGTTTTATATCTTTCCAATGAGTGAATAGAATATTCACTCTAAAAGTGTGTCAAACTTGGGTGAACTTACTTGATATTTTTGGTCAATCACCTAGAAGAATAATGTGCCAAGAAAATAGATTACGTCTAAAATTCAATGAGAAACTTGAGCTCATGGGAAAATTCAAAAGAGTTCCTTTCAATAGTTTATAGATTACCACAAAAATAACAAGGATTGAAAACACTTAGATGGATCAAATGAGAACTAATTGGGAGACCTCAAGATAAATAATACACTAAACAAAATTAGTAAGTTTGGGTTCCAAAATGGCTAAGAAAACTACATGAAAGCATCATTTCCATACAATGGTTGTGGATTGTAAACTCATCTAAATTATTTAGATTTTAAACCATAGAAAGATGTGGATAAAGTCATGCATAACATTTACAAGGCTTATAATTGTAAAAATGGGTATCAACATGCTATTTGTATTGTTTCCACTAAGGTCTAGTATGTCAAACACAAATATTGTGAATTATTTTTATATAACTTGACTAAGAAATGGACAAAAACAACTTAAAATAGTAATTTCGAAACCTATATTCACCTTGGCCTTGACCCAACATAGATAGTTTCTAGCGGATCTAGAAAATGGGTCTAGAATGGATCAGTTCTCTTAATGAAAATTTTAAGAACATAAATCCATAGTACTTTGGATAAATGTCAATCCTATCAAGTTATTATAGGAGACCACCAAAGAGACTATTTTTATATAAATTGAATTTCTAAAGTCATTCCCTTTCTATATTAACTAATGCTTGATAGTCTCTCAATCTTTCCATATATTTTTAGCAAAAAAAGAACTCTAAATTTACATAGGATCCATAACAAGAATGGATTGAAAACCTATCCCCTCTTAAGACTATCTACCATAATAACCCAAAAATATATACAATGACAACAACAAAATATAGGACTTGTTTCCCTCAAGTGCTCTAATATCCCATTTAGTACATAGAGCCAACAATTAAAAATCAATATAAGTAAGACCAATCCCTCTATATTTTTTAGAAAGATAATAGAATTCTCAAGTAACTCTATAAAAACCCTTTTCTTTCTTGGAATAATTTCATAATAAGTCCTTTAATAAATTTTCAAGTTTCTTGTAGGATGCACTAAAAGTATCATATTAGAAAGAATAATAAACATGAGTGACTAGAAATACCTTAGAACAAGCTTGAATTTCCTAGTGAGAAAGATTTTTTCTATTCAATAATACAATTTCTTCTAAAAATGATAAATAAAAAAATTCGAAGAGAAGAAGAAGAATACTAAAAAGTAAAATGGATTCCAAGAAACCTAAAGGTCTCACTATGATCAATTTTTTTCAACAAAGGAAATGGGGCAATGATGCTTGGGAAATAAAAATTGATGGTATCATTGGGTTTATTTCCACCAAATTCTAGATCCTAAATATAAATAGAAAGTGTCAAAAATATATAAAAAAAAAATGTTAGCATCTTCTTCTAAGAGAGTAAATAAATAATCATTGGTAGAGTGGCCATTGACAAGATGTTACTTGGTATTAGGAAAGGAAATAACTTTAAATTGATTTGATAAATAGTATTAATAATAAATTAAGAAAATATTTCCATAACCAACACATATACAGTAATGAAAAGAAGACAATCCTACTTAATAGACTTGAAAGCTCAAAAGAGGAGGATTTCCTACCACTAAGGCATATACTAATAGATTTTGAATAGAATGAACTTAGGAAAAAAACCTAATTTCTAAAGCATGTAAATAATCAACAACCATTAAATATGATTGTAGGATTTTGTGAAATTATTTATATGAAAATGGATTATTGTTGAGAGTGACAAACCCATCCTATACCTTACCAAAAACCAATAATATTATCTAGGATTTATCTACTCTTGATTAATCCTATTTTCTCAAGATAGATGATAAGAGGAAGTAAATGCCACAAATAAAGAGAAAATACTTTGGTAATAATTTTGTAAGAAATATTTAATATTATGATCAATTGCTAGTTACAAATATCTCTTGGATTTCTAGAATTAGGTATGATTGTAATGCTTCCTATGTGTTACCATTTCATGCCATCCCTATGACCCATCATTGAAATAAGATTTGAGATATATCACATGGGTCATACTACATGAATCTCCCTCTAAAAAGCCCTAAATTTGGCTAGGTCTAGGTGCTTCAAGTTTTTGGGTTGTCGCTTCCCTCCTTATAAGCATGCTTCCTTCATGAACCCTGATCTTCTACCTTTTATTCCTTCTTCCCCCTTGTCCTTCTAAGGGTTTTAGGTGTCGGCCTTCAACCTTACCCTTTAGGCCTTACCACCCCTTCCTCACAAGTCCTAAGCCTCCCACCCAACCCCCAAAATTTGACTAAGTCCTTTAAAGTTTTTTGTAACTATTGCATTTCAAACTTCAGAGGTTAGGCTTCCCTCTTACCACTTACCATTCTTATTCTTTTCATTCATCTCCTCCTTCTAACCTTCAATTTCTAATGATTTTCTTTGGGAATTAGGCATCGTGGTTTCACCTTACCTCTTACCCTATAAGAGGTAACTTCACTCCCCGACCTCTGATCCCCAAACTCACATTTTAGTGGTCGAAGATCGGGCTTCCCACTTTTGGCTTCCCTTCATCCTTTTTCCTGCATGCATTTCTCCTTGACTCCTTCCATTGAATTTGGCTAAGTGTCAAGATCTTCAATTTTTAGAGATCAAGGCTTTGCCTTACCTCTTACCATTCATCAATATAAGGTAAGTTGATAGGCTAACCCCTGGTAAGTTTACGTCTTTGTAGATTCATGGCTTTGGTCTTCTACTTCTCAACATACGATAGGAGGTATAAGGTAGGATCAATGCCCAACCTCTGACATCATCTTTTTCAAGGATCCAAACCATTTATTTCACAAGCAGACAAAGGTTTTTTTATGGCTCAATTCCCCAACCTTCTCATAATTTGATGTATTTCTTGAGATGACAACATTAATGGTTGATGAGCTAGCTTCTTAGCCGCTATTTTTGATTTTATGGCTTCAAGGACATCATTTATTGTATAGTTTCATGACTTTTGCAGATGATCTTAGGGGTTCCCATGCTCATTTATTGTTGATTATTTTCCTCCCTTTCTTTCTCCATGCACATATCATTGATTTCACGAGGGTATTTTGGAGGGATTTTTGGTACAACATTGGTTGTTGGGTATGGTGTGCACACCAGGCTTGTTCCAACATGGATTTTATGGATGAATCTCCTCAATATTTTCTTGATCAAACCTTGATAACCCAAGTTATGGTTAGGGTTTGGTTTATGTTTTTCTAATTATGCTTGCACTTTAAAAGCAACACTTGTAACAATTTCAAAGGATTCTTCCCCAATATTTTCTCTTGCAGACTATGTATTTTACATTTTTGCAACTATAAGATTGGATCTATACCTTTACATTAATGAATATTCATTGTTTTTTCCTCTTCTCTCCTTTTTTATGTTGTGTAAGTTAATATTATCTTCATATTTGAGTACTTGTCTCCTTTTCCCATGCATGTATGTTGTGTTGTTTGCTTTATAGTTTTTTTGAATCTTCTTTTCCTTCCAGCACCTGGTTAAACCTTAGACTACATGTTTGGCCTTATAGGAATTGATCAAATTGAGAACTATGCAAGCGCTTTTGATCCCCCTTCTTTGATGTTTTATGCAGTCTTGAGTAGGAAGAAACATTTTAAAACTTGGTACATCACCTTTTCTCTTATTTCATGCACTCCTTCTCCCTTTTCTTCATGTAGTGAATAGTTTAGGGTTAGTATAGAACATTATAGCGCTAGGTTGGACTGCCCTTCACTACACCTAGTTTAGAAAGGAAGACAACATTCTCTAGAGATTCGACCTCACTACACAAGGTCCCACACCTTGAGGTCATTTCCATTATTTCACTAGAATGTTGAACCTTGTGTTTAGCATGGTGCAATTTTGAGAGAACTATTTTTGTCATGCCCAATGGGATAGTTTGAATTTCCTTAGTTCAAATAGTTTCTTATCATTTCTAGTATTTGGTGAGTATGTCAGTGATATCTACCTTTGGAGGCAATATCTTCACACACTTAGTGACCATGAGTTCAATCTTCTAGTTTCAAGAAGACTAGGTACTAGTATGTTCTCATGTTTACAAAATCATTCTTCATTTTTTGGTTTTGAACTTTTTCATGAGTTCCCAACCTATTTGATTTTACATCATGTCTTCATTTCATGGAGATATTTTCTATCATCCTCCTTACCATGAAAATGTTTCCATTTTCATCCTCCTTAGCCATATCATATTGAGCATGCAATTGGTTTTTACCCAAACACCTTTGCAACACAAGGAAACCAACATCCTCAACATGCTTTCCACCCACTCACCCTTTCTCAAGGCTTGTGGAAGCCATATGTTTAGACTCAACCAAAAAAAATCGTTTTTGTCTCCAACCAGTATTGCTATTCTTATATCCAACCTTCTAATGTTGACAACTTGAGCATCAAGGATATACTATCAAAATTTCAAAGGAAAATGAGTGAAATTGAAGGATAAAAAGGAGGAGATGGTTTATCAGAACTACCAATAGTAGCAAGATATGGCGATACAAAGGAAACAATATGAAGAGTCTCTTACAAGAGAATTTACTGCTAAGAAGGAACATATGAGGCTTTTAATCACTCAGGTGTAGAGGTTGGAGAGTAAATCATTCACTTGCACTTCTAATCATCCTATGAAGGAGGAGCCTACCAAGTATAATTTCCCAAGTTTCAGGCTAGGTAAGCCCCCTATGTCTTCAAGTAAGCCTTTTGAGCTTGAAATTACAAGCTTTAGAGACCCTCATCCTTTACAAGAAACTATGAATATGCAAGTTCAACCATTTATTCTCACAAGAAGTCTCCTCAAGAGCCTATTACTCTTCAAGAAATCAAACAAGTTTCCTATGATCAACCTTCTCATCCTAGTATCATTCATCTCTACAAAGATGGGCCCATTAACTACCAGGATAGATGGTTTAGTTCATAAGAGGAGAAGGTTTTTGGGGAGGAGCATGAGGTATATTTTGATGTTGATATAATTGAACATGATATAGAACAAGAAAAGTATGACTTTTAGCTAGACGTTGATGAACATGACCAGTTGGGGTAGTAGCTTGAAGAGAAAGCTCGATAGGTGTTGAGCATGAGGCTCTTATCCATTTATTTAATAATCTCCCATTTTTTGTTGAAGATAAGGAAGAGGTTTCTATCCCTACATTGACAAATCAGTTGGGACAACAAGCCAACAAGCAGGGAGAAGGTGATGTAACTGAAGACTTAGTATGTTCATTTGTTGATCTTCCTTGTTTTGTTAATAAGGATGAAGGGAGCATATGAGTTTCAATACCTTCACAAGTTTTGAATTAGACTAAAAATGAGAATGAAAATGAAAAGGTTCTAGTCTATGAGGAGACAAATGATGACAACCCTATTTTACAAAATGAAGAGGTTGACACACACATGGAAAGCTGCCATGATGCGACAGGCAGTCCCCTTTTACAAAAATGAAAGGAAGATATTGAAGAGGATTTGTTTTGGGATATCTTAGAGGCCTTTTGTTCAAACTTGGATGACAATTCAACACCTTTAGAAAAAGGAAATCATAAGAAATAAGAGAAAAATGTAGAAATTTCAATGTTTATGCTAAAACAGCCACAAGAATTGGTTGTCAAAAATAAATAGGATAATGAAGTAGTGAAAAATCAAGAAACTAGCAGGCCAAGCTTAGAATTTATCCTTTTAGGAGGATTTCTTTATAGAAATCTTGTTGGGATGGAGGAAACCAAAGTATCACAAGCCATTCTTGCACTCAAGCATGAGGTTTCAGCTGAGGAGGAATGCATTCAACCTATTTATGCATTTCAAAGTAGTAGTATGTTTGATCAAAATGAGGAGGTAAGTGGGTTGGCCTTCTTTCTCTAAGGGTTGTTGTAGCTATTTCTTGAGCATGTGTTCAACCTCCACCTTCCCTTAGATGCTCAGAACCATGTATAGAATGGTAAGATAATGAGAAATGGAAGTTATTTTGGAGAACCATTCAATGGTTTTATTTGAGAAAATCCTATCCTATACCTTTTGTATATATTAGAGTAGGTCAAGCTTCTTTCTAAGAAGATCCTTTTCACACCCTCCATTCCCCTTAAGTGAATGCATGTTCCTATTTTTTGCTTTCCTTCAAGTGCAGACTTGCAAGTGTTATTTTTTTCTCTTGGGAGGCCTAGTTGTTGAAGAATTCTCATGACTTTATGCCTGATGGATATGCAAGGCTACTAGATTTCATAATTAGCAAGCAATCATCTCACAGAAGTCACCAAGAATTTTTCCATTTCATCCCATCCTTATTACCCATCATTGAAAACCGATTTGAGAGATCTCACATGGGTCATACTACATGAGTCTCCCTTAAAAAATCCCTAAATTTGGCTTGGTCTAGGTGCTTCAATTTTTTGGGTTGTTGCTTCCCTCCTTCCAAACATGCTTCCTTCATCACCCATGATCTTCTACCTTTTTTTCCTTCTTCCCCTTTTTCCTTCTAAGGGTTTTGGGTGTTGACCGTTGGCCTTACCCTTGAGTCCTCACCGCTCCTTCCTCACAAGCCATAAGCCCCCCACCTGACCCTCAAAGTCCAACTAAGTCCTTTAAAGTTTTTTCTAAGTATTGCATTTCAAACTTCATAGGTCAGGCTTCCCTCTTACCACTTACCATTCTTCTTTTCACTCATCTCTTCATTCTAACCTTCAATCTCCAATTATTCTCTTCAAGCATCGGGCATCATGGTTTCACCTTGCCTCTTACCTGGTAAGAGGCAACCTCACTCCCCAACCCCAAATCCCCAAACTCACATTTTGGTGGTCAGAGATCTAGCTTCCCGCTTTTGAATTCCCTTTACCCTCTCACCTCTCTCCTTTTCTCCTTGTCTTCTTCCATCAAATTTGGCTAAGTGTCAAGATCTTCAATTTTTGGAGATCAGGGTTTTTCCTTACCTCTTACCATTCATTGTTATGAGGTAAGCTAACAAGCTGACACTCGATAGGTTTTGGTCTTCATCGATTCATGGCTTTAGTTTTTTGCTTCTCAATGTGCGGTAGGAACTATGAGGTAGGCTCATTTCCCAACCTCCATCATCAGCTTTGTTTGGGATCCAAACTATTTATTTCATGATCGGATAAAGGTTATTTTTGAGCTCGACACCCTAACCTTCCCATAATTTGACATATTTCTTGATTCGATGTCATTAATGGTTAATAAACCTTCCCAACTACTTGTTTCTATTCTAGGGCTTCAAGTACATCATTTATTGCACTTCATGTCTTTTGTAGATGATATTAGGGGTGCCCATTTTCATTTATTGCTGATTGTTTTCCTCCCTTTATTGCTCCATGCCCAGATCATTGATTTCACAGGGGCATTTAAGAGGGATTTTCAGTACAAAATTGGTAGCTAGGTATGGTTTACATGTCTAGGCTTGTTCCAACATAGATTTCATGGATGTCCAACTTAATCTTTTCCTGATTGGACCTTGCTAACCCAAGTTAGGGTTAGGGTTTTGTTTAGGACTTTTTAGTTATTTTTGCACTTTAAAAGCAACACTTGTAATAATTTCAAAGTGTTCTTCCTTTGGGTTATGCCCCAATATCTTCTCTTGCAAACTATGCATTTTACATTTCTACAACTATAAGATTTCCTTTATGCCTTTACATTAATGAAGATTGATCATTTCTACCTCTTTTCTCCTTTTTATATTAAATAAGCTAATATTACCTTCATATTTGAGTGCTTGTTTCCTTTTCCCATCCATATATGTTGTGTTGTTTGGTTTATAGTTGTTTTTTGTGAATATTCTTTTCCTTCTAGCACCTGGTTAAACCTTAGCCTTCATGTTTTCCCCTAGGAATCAACCAAATGGAGAACTGTTTGAGCCCTTTTGATTCCCCTTCTTTGATATTGTGTTAATTCTAATCAAGAAGAAATATTTTAAAACTTGGTGCATCATTATTTCCCTTATTTCATACACTTCTCCTCCCTTTTCCTCATGCAAAATGTAGTTTAGGGTTAGTATAGAGCTTTACAATGTTGGGTTGGACCAGCCTTCACTGCACCTTATTTAGAAAGGAAGCTAGCCTTCTCCAAAGATTCAACCTCACTATGCAAGGTCCCACACCTTGAGATGATTTCTATTGTTTCACTGGAATGTTGAACCCCATGTTTAGTAGGGTACAATTACAAGCGACAACACTATGTTAATATATTGCCAAAAGAGATAAAGTTGTAAAATTCTAAATATACCTAGGAAACATCTTGATGAAATTTATTACACACATATTTATACATTAACAATGGAATCCATCACAATCTAAAGCTTTATCATTAGCCATATAGATAAAATTGTCTCATGAAGATTAATATTGGTGAGTAGATAGTCATGCAAAACCTATTTTGAAGTGGAAATCCAACAAAGGATCACATTCGCACATTGTTGGAGGGCATGGTCTTTCTTAGGAGAAGATTCTTGAGATTTGAATACCTATTGATAATATAAAAAAACAACTTGAAGAATGTCTATAATTATAATAAGATACTATTCCTCTCTAATGTTCTAAAATTATTTTTTTTACAAACCATGTCCCTAATATTGAGCTAATAATGATGGGCTTGAATTTGATCTATCAAAGATGGGTTGCTAGATTTTGGTCACTGGATTAGTTTTCAATTTAGTGAAATGGTTGTTCTTCCAATTTAACAAAGGTGTGATCAAGCTCTAAGATTTTGGCCTTATATGAACAATGGTAGAAAAGCCCCAAGTAGTGTATGTTGATGTGTAAAAGTGATAATCACTTGATGTCATCATTCCACCATTGAATCTAAACAATCCAATGGTGAGGATGTATCTTTAGGTTCTAAATAAGTTTTATATACACAAGAGTGTTCTTATAAATGTAGTGAAGGGGGGCCCATCACCCCCAGGACTCTAGTTCATGGAAGAGCCCCAAGGAATGGGCTTCCTAAAATACCTTGAGTTTGCTAGAAAAATAAAAAAGGACAAGGTATTGAGGCTGAAAAGGAAGGGAAAATAGTTTGTCACTTTCCTTCTACTAGAACCAGATGTTTGCAGGATAAGAAGAGTCAATTTTCAAGGTTCATACTATTGCCTAGATAGGTAATTTCTTGAGGATGGAAGCATGGATCTCAAACTCCATCATGATGCATTGGTGTCCTAGGGATACATTGGCTTTCATATGAATAGGGGTCAAAATAATAGACAAAGATGCAAGGAACCTACTAATTTCCTAACTATGTGATGTTTTATGCTTTGAAAAAATGTAGGAAAAGTGTAGAAACTATAAATATAATGAAAGGAACACTAGAAATAAGCTATTATGCAAATGACGAAGAGAGGGAAAATGTACCTCTTCACCCACGAGTTGATTCTTCAACTAGCTCCACTCAAAAACACCTATACACACAGAAACAAGAAAAATGTTGGGTTGTATTTGAGGTTTGCCTCAATTAGACCCAGATTTTGGTGTTCCCACCTCCATGGATATCTAGATAGCCACAAAATGTAGAAAGAAATTGTGAGATAAGGGGGATTCATTGCTCACAAGTATCTTCATTCTCAAGAGAATCCCAGGGAATGAATTTCCCTTATCCATCTCAACATAAGTTGAATGAAGAAATTTTAAAGAAAGTGTATATAGACTAACTATTAGAAGAGATTAATTTAGAACCTGAGAGAGTAAAGCTCCTAGATTTTTTCCTCTGATAGAGGAGCTCTCAACCAAAAGGAGGAATACTGTCTGATTGCAAAAATGTGGAATTACCCTTAGGTGCAATTCTACAACATTACATTTTTCCCCCACTTTAGTGGGCTCGATTTTGGGAAAAATCAGCCACACTAAAGTAGGAAAGAAAATATTTCACCCAAGTTTGAAGTTTTACGGATTTTTTTGCTAAAAGAAGGTACTATAGAGGTTGCAAATGTTGATTTGGATAGTACTAAAGATTCCCCTAGCGATCAAATTTGACAAGAAGTGTAGGATCTATTGTGAAAAATCATGCAAAATTTTTCTCTGCAAAACTCAATTCTAAGTTAGTTCCAAAAATTGGAAGAAACTACAATGGCAAGAAGAATGGTCAAGAGAAAATTCAATGATTTGGAAGAAAAATATGTTTAAGAGGTGACTATATGCCCCCTCCTGAGTTTTCCCCCAGCTAGGTGGGGTAAAATTAGGAGAAACTAGTGAGCCACAAACTCCAAGAAAAATGGGCCCCAAGTGGCCTATATATACCTAGGTGGGCCTTGAGAAGGGTCATTTGCACTATTCATCATGACGATTTTGATGAATTTTGTGAGAGAAGAGTCATCAAAATGCTGAGAATATATGAATGCAAGGATTTGAGGCTAGACCAACTACATGTGTACATCACTAAGGGTTTGGAGGTTGATTAGGTAAGCCTCAAAACCACCTTGTTTAGCATTTTTTGATATTTTTTTGCATTTTTTAATCTTTTTTGTAGTGCAGGTGTCTTGGATGTGTGTACGCTAGCATTTAGGACCAGTGCTATCATCCTAAGGATGCCCTGGTGTCTAAGGGATGGAATGTTGTCCCTACACCATTAATGGCAAACCAGGACACCTTCATGACATGCAGACATCTGTGTGGTACACACATGTCCTACAATGGTTTTTGACTTATATTTTTTCCAAAATGGCTATGTAATAATGCATAATTTTTCTTTTTCATGGGATTATCTAGAGATCATGAAGCATCCCAAAGGGTGAGTGCTATTCCTACTCAAGGATCAAAGGTACTGGCTTATAGATGACGAGGTCACCCATCTATAGTGTGTCAGTCTTTGGCTTGTGTATACCATGCCAAAGATGTTATATCATGATTGGATGCTGATGACATTAGTGGAGAGATGGGAAGCCACCACCTCTAAATTCCAATTACCAACAAGAGAGATGAACATCACCCTAGAGAATGTATACCACATCCTCGATCTCCCCATCTATGGTTGATGTGTGGAACTTGATGATACCCACTCAATGGAGGAGTGATCGGACAGGGTCCAATACTACTCCGGCTAGATATATGGTGGAGACCAAACCAGGAACATCTACACCTAGTGGTTTGACTAGGCCCAAACGACTGCCCCTCTGTGTTGCCATGTCATGGTGGCCACTATCACCATGTGAGTCATAATAGATTAGCAAGGCTATCACCTCCATGAAGGCCTCGTCTACACCATCCAGGAGATGGTGGAGTGGTGCACAATTTTTTTTGTGGGGGTACATGTTCATGCACCTTTACCAAGAGCTCAACCAATACGTCCACTATAATTACTATAGATTGACCACATGCACACTCCTACAGATATGGGATTTTTACCAGATTAGTTCGGAGGACTACCCATGAGTGTGGGACTACTCTATTTTGATGGCCCACTGGTACAAGTTCACTCGATAGTGGAGGCACTACGATCTATAGTTCTAGAAGTTGTAGTTTGACACTTTTATGCTAGAGAGGATCAGGTGGAGGCCACACCATTATTTCTAGTGGTTTGATGATTGTAGGTTCCTCCAAAACTTGCAGCACGATTGATTCATCCTTGAGCGCATAGGATTTTTTTATTATGTTGTATTACTAGATACAGGTCATGTGGCAGCATGAGTGGGTCCAGACTATCCCCCCTCCTATCCCCACATACACTCGAGTTGTGCACAGTATGGAGAGGTCAAGGTACCATATGTCTCCTACCTTATTAGATTTCTACCTCTCTAATGATAAGGCCAACGACACTGACCTATCACCGATGGGGACATTAGACAACATTGGTGTGGCTTTATATTTTTTGATGTGGTGGGAAACACATTGTATTGCCTAAGTTTCCCTAGAAAATGCCCCTAGGGGGATCCCAGTTTACATGGGGATGTGTTCCCATAGCCACCTAGGTAGTGGCGGAGGCATTGAGGCAGTGGTGATAGGTAGGAGTAGCAGTGGCAATAAGAGCAGGATTAGGCCAAGGAGGCAATGAAGGATGTATTCCCCTCCACTAGCTACTCTTGTTCCATCGACACCACTAGCCCTTGCAACACTTGAGGTAGCTCCTGACACTGGTGGCATGGAACATAGTGTTCCTCCCCCCCTAACTCATTCTGGTAGCCAAGGAACCCAAGTATGATAATTGTTTATGCTATTTTGATTTAGTACTTTCATTCTTTGTCTCATGTATATGTTTATCGTGCTTTAGTTTAGTATCTATACTTTTCATGGTACTAATATACATTCTCTTTTTGTGGTTGCAGTGGATACTAAGGGATGGACTATGTTCTTCACCTAGTGCATATTATGGCCCCTACCATGTATATCCAAGGGTAGTTCTAGATGCGTATTAGCCAGTTTTAGTAGGACGTCATGTACACCTTTTTGAGC
>VDFB02271358.1:739102787-739336067 GCA_007258455.2 Sequoia sempervirens | reverse complement strand
AAACAACTATGGACACTTAGTAATGTTGATCATGAAGCAATATTGGATACTCTTAAGCAAAGAGATGACCCTCCAGGCACACTTGAATAGCATTTTCAAGAATGGAAGGTAGAATGCTTATGTTCATTATGATTAAGTTCATTAGTGCTCTTCATTTAATACTGATATTTTATATACTATTGCAATGCAGGTTTCTTTAATAGTGATATTTTGTATGCAATTTTGCAATATTTTTGGCAAGATTGATCATGGACTCCATCAAGAACAATACTTAGCTTTGATCCTTTTAGAGAGGTGGTATGCATATATTACAATAATATAGATTGCCATTCTAAGCATCTTTATATATTTTGTATCACCATCTTATCATATTTGTGTCATTTAGAATAATATAGATTGGTTATTCTAAGCATCTTTTATAGCTCTGTATTTTCACTCAATCTCAATTACCATTTAGGTTGTTTAGATTAATATAGATTTGTTAGTCTAAGCATCTTTTCTATTGTGACAATATAGATTTATCATTTGATAACTTTTATGATATTTTTGGCACAATTGATCATGGACCTGTTGCAACAATAGCCAGCTTTGATCCTTTCAGAGAGGTATGCCACATATTACAATAATATAGATTGGTTATTCTAAGCATCTATTATAGTTTGCATTACCATCTCATCATCAATTAGGTCATTTAGAATAATACAGATTGGTTATTCTAAGCATATTTTATAGTTTGTATTACCAATTCATCATCATTCAGGTTGTTTAGATTAATATAGATTTGTTAGTCTAAGCATCTTTTCTATTGTGACAATATAGATTTTTCATTTGACAAATTTTACGATATTTTTGGCACAATTGATCATGGACCTGTTGCAACAATAGCCAGCTCTGATCCTTTTGGAGAGGTATGCGACAAATTACAATAATATAGATTTGTTATGCTAAGTGTCTTTTATTCTAAGCATATTTTCTATTGTATGTAGTTTAACTACTACCTTGATGTTTTGTATAGGTGCTTGTCACTCCAGAATGTCAACATGCTACTCTTGTGGAAGACTGTACCATGAATACCTCCAATAGGAAAAAATTGTAAAATTTGAATTTTCAAATGTGAAACAATGTAAAAAGGTCATAACTATGTATGGGAATAATCTATATCTAGTGATGTTTTTTGAAATATGGGTCAAATTTATGGCATTGTATAAAGGGTATGTTTAAAATGGAAAGGGGTCTATATTTTGGAAACTGATAGGTTGAAATAGTTATACATGTGTATGCTTTGTTACTGTTATTGGGACAATTCTGTAAGAGCTTTTTGTACTTAATCGAGCTACAACCAAAGGTTTTCTTCCTGGTTCTTTCCTGTCAGTATGCTCGTTTGAACCAAGTTTTGTAATATCTCCTATTTATATATAATAAATTACAATGGCTTGCCACTTTTGTTAAAAAAAAAATGTAAAAAGGTCATGTGAAGGTCATTTCCAATGTAATTGAGTCTTTGATCTAGCAAAGTGGAAACAAGGTATTTGGGTGTGCATGATGTTCAAGTTGATTGGGTAAGATTTTTTTGATGCAAGAGCTAGGTGTCTTTAAACAACAAAATTACAATTAAAGATGATTCAAACTCCAATTTGATCCTCAAACCCAAACTTGGGTGCAACTTCACTAAAATAGGCCCATTTTACAAAGAGACTCATATTTAAACACTTCCCAAACCTGAAATTTTGATGGGGCAGCATTAAACATCCTACCAAACTACCAAAACCACAATTTTTTTTGGTGAGATACACTTTCTAAAGCTCTATTTCAACAAACCCTCATTTTTAGCAACTTTCATGAGGTTTTAAAGGAAATCAATGTTTCCAACCTTGAAACACCCTATAAACTCATCAAACACATTTATTAGGACCTGCACAAGCTTGATCCAACCTTAAATCTTGCTGCCTCCACGTTTCATTGACATTAGCATGTTGTAACCACTATTTTTCACCTAATTTCACTCATTTTTGCCATGCATGGCAACTCACCAATTCAACTATAGACCTTTCTAGCTCTTTAAACCCATATAGTCACCTTATACCATCCTAATAACATCTACCATAGCCATACCATCGAGCTACATACCATACAATAGATTGTATGGCCTTTTAGCATTTTGGACTCTTAAGGAAAATCATCAGTCCAATGTAGCTTGAAGTGATTCAACGTATTTGGGTGCAAAAGAGGACCATCCCTAGCGTAAATGTACCCATCCGAACATGTTGGAACAATCCGTTTGGTCGTACGAGTTGTAGGATGAAAGTTGCACCACTTTGCAACTTTACACTGCTTGCATCTGACAACTTTTCCCTCAACTGAAAACTCATCACCATGGGAAAACGCCTTTGAGATAGCAAAAACTAAGAGGTGTTATTGTAGATGGTCCCAACACAGTCTTCTAGCCTCAGATAGAGAGTATGTAAGCATCATAGTTTCTGAGAAATAGCCCTTCAAAGATTGTTGCCTTTTAGCACTTTGGACTCTTAAGGGAAATCGCCGGTCCAATGTAGCTCAAAGTGATTTGGCATATTTGGGTGCAAAAGAAGACCATCCCTAGCATAAATGTACCCATCCAGATGTGTTGGAACAATCCGTTTAGTCGAACAAGTTGCAGAATGAAAGATGCACCACTTTGCAACTTTACACTACTTGCATTTGGCAACTTTTCCTTCAACTAAAAACTCATCACCACGAGAAAATGCCTCCGAGATAGAAAAAACTAAGAGAGGTTATTTTATATGGTCCCAACACAATCACATAGCCTCAGATGAAGAGTCTGTAAGTGTCACAATTTCTGAGAAATAGCCCTTCAAAGATTGCTACCTTTTAGCACTTTGGATTCTTAAGGGAAATCACAGGTCCAATGTTGCTCAGAGTGATTCAAAGTATTTGGGTGCAAAAGAGGACCATTCTTAGCGTAAACCTACCCATCTAGATGTGTTGGAATGGTTTTTTTGGTCATACGAGTTGCAGAATGAAAGTTGCACCACTTTACAACTTTACACTGCTTGTATTCGACAACTTTTCCCTCAACTGAAAACTCATCACCATGAGAAAATGCCTCCGAGATAGAAAAAAGAAGAAGAGGTTATTGTAGATGGTCCCAACATGATCCCATAGCCTCAGATAGAGAGTTTGTAAATGTCACAATTTTTGAGAAATAACCCTTCAAAGATTGTTTCCTTTTAACACTTTGGACTCTTAAGGGAAATCACTGGTCCAATGTAGCTCAGAGTGATTTAGCGTATTTGGGTGCAAAAGAGGACCATACCTAGCGTAAACGTACCCATCCGAACATGTTGGAACAGTCCATTTGGTCGTATGAGTTGCATAATGAAACTTGCACCACTTTGCAACTTTACACTGCTTGCATTTGACAACTTTTCCCTCAACTAAAAACTCATCACCACAGGAAAATTCCTCTGTGATAGCAAAAAATAAGAGAGGTTATTGTAGATGGTCCCAACACAATCTGATAGCCTTAGATGGAGAGTCTGTAAGCCTCACGACTTCCGAGAAATAGCCCTTCAAAGATTGCTTCATTTTAGCACTTTGGACTCTTAAGGGAAATTGTTGGTCCAATGAAGCTTGGAGTGATTCAACATATTTGGGTGCCAAAAAGGAGCATCCCTAGCATAAACGTACCCATCCGGATGTGTTGGAACAGTTCGTTTGGTCGTACAAGTTGCAGAATGAAAGTTGCACCACTTTGCAACTTTACATTGCTTGAATCTGACAACTTTTCTCTCAATTGAAAACTCATCACCATGAGAAAACACCTATGAGATAGCAAAAACTAAGAGAATTTATTGTAGATGGTCCCAACATGATCCCATAGCCTCAGATAGAGAGTCTTAAAGTGTCACAATTTCTGAGAAATAACCCTTCAAAGATTGTTGCCTTTTAGCACTTTAGACTCTTAAGGGAAATTGCCGGTCCAATGTAGCTTGGAGTGATTTGGTGTATTTGGGTGCAAAAGAGGACCATCCCTAGCGCAAACATACCCATATGTACGTGTTGGAAAAATTTGTTTGGTTGTACGAGTTGTAGAATGAAAGTTGCACCACTTTGCAACTTTACACTGCTTGCATTTGACAACTTGTCCCTCAATTGAAAACTCGTCACCATAGGAAAACGCCTCTGAGATAGCAAAAACCGAGAGAGGTTATTGTAGAGGGTCCCAACATGATCTCGTAGCCTTAGACAAAATTTTTTTAGGCATCACGGTTTCTGAGTAATAGTCCATCAAAGATTGCTGCCCTTTTGCACTTTGGACTCTTAAGGGATTTCACAGATTGAACGTAGCTCAGATTGCTTCGGCCTGTTTGTGTACAAAAGGGGACCATACCTAACCTAAACGTACCCATTCAGATGTGATGGAACAATCGGTTTGGTCATACGAGTTGTAGAACAAGATTTATTTATGCCCTTACAACTAGTTTTTAGCCTCCAACCGAACTCCAATGCTAATTTTCGTGCGAAAAAAATCCATGAGACCATAGCTTGTTGCTTTCTTTTTAATGGAAACTGGTGGGAATCAGAGTTAACTTCTTCACAAACTTTGGTTTGAAGTAATTTCATTCTTTTTTGTGCATTTAAGAGGAATTTTACTGGAGGTCGGTCTGTGAGTCTTGTTCCAAGGGTTTGAGTGCATTTAAAATGGAGTTTTAAGCCTTCCACCCATTGTATGATGCTATAAATCGGTGGATAGGCTTAGTTAGGATAGATAAACATTTTTGCATTGTTTCTTGTGTAGGGGAGGTCAACATTATGATTTTTGGTGATGCCCTAGATGACATTTGGGGGTGTTTTTGCATGAAAAAGTGAGGTTAGAGAGGGTAAAAATGGGAATTGTTTGAGGGAAGTCACTTTTCTTGTTCTTTTAAGGTTGTGCAGGGTTATTCAAGGGTGTTGGAGTTTGTGGTAAAATTTGGGGAAGTCTAGAAGTAGGTTTTTCAATAAACCCTTGCCAAATTTGAGCAATTTGAGGGTTTTGTGGAATAGGGTCTTAGAGGGCAAGTTACAGAGGATAAATGGGAAAATTTTAGGTTTTTTCATCTGTTGAGTGTTGTCCCAACAAGTTTTAGGGTCTGTGAAGTGTTCCAAGGGTGGTTGCTTTGGAAATTTAGCCTATTTGGCTAAGTTGAGCAGCGTAGTTTGCATGATTTGTGAAAGTTGTTCCAAAGGAGTCCTATGTGAGTTGGAAGTATGTTGAAGGGGACTAAAATGGGTGTCTAGAATGATGATTAGTTGCAAGATTTGTTAAAGATATTTGAGAGTTAAGTTGAGAAAGGTGTTTTGGAATCCCTTATATTGTGAAAGTGAGTGGTTTGCCATCCTTGGTTGCATCAACTAACCATCAACTAGTCCTTTGTTTCCAAGGTGCTCCTGCACCATTTTCCAAGCATCCATATAGCTTGTTTGAAAGCACCTGTTTTAGGCTTTTAGCCATAACAGCAAGGTAGTGAACTGTTTGATAAAATGCTTTGGCAGACGTATGAAAAATGTGGTAGCATATACAAGGCAGTGAACTGTTTGAAAAAATACCTCAAAAAAATGTGGTCTCATGGTGATGGAATGCCAAGAAAATCTATAGCAATTTTCTTGTCATGGAATTCCATCACCATGAGACCACATTTCTTTGAGGCATTTTCTTTAAACAGTTCATTGCCTTGTCTATATTATTGCTTACTATTATGCTTTGTTAGATTCTTTCAAAGCATCCATAGCTTGTTCGAAAGCACTTGTTTTAGGATTTTAGCCATAGCAACAAGGAAATTAAATGTTTGATAGAATGCTTTGATAGACATGTATGAAAAATGTGGTAGCATAGACAAGACAGTGAAATTGAAGTAATTGCATAATTGCTTAGGCTGACTTCGTAAAAACTATATTGTAATTGAATTTTTTTCATCTATCAACATCTAGTTGTTAGTTATGCAATGTGAAGTAATGCTTTGAATTTGAAATATGTGCAATGCAATGTAATCAATGATATGAATATAAACTACATAATATAACCATTCTTTTTTATGCTATTGTACATTGATATTTAACCATTGCTCAAGATTAAATTTTCAAAGAGTTTAATCATGCACATGAGGAACAAATTAAATTTTGATTGTCAACTTCTATATATCAAATTATCCAATAATCAAGTGTATGTCCATATACAAAAAAGGCATCGACACCAACTCAAACAAAGTTTTACAAAATGTGGCATATGCCATCTCAATATTTATTCAAAATTTACATGCCAAAATGCCTATCTCATCCTAAACTACTGGTGGATCATCAAAATAGAGCCTCTTTGAAGCACTCTTTGGCTCTAAAGGTAGTTTCACAAGAAAAATTCAAACCACAATTGAGATTAGTTAAACTATATAATTTAAAATTGAATAATCAACATCAAAATCAATATACATTGAATTTTAATTGAACTCTAAAATTGAAATCTTGATTACCTGAAATATACGTCTCTTCAAAGGGTCAGGAGTCCTAGAATATGCTCCTCTCAAAGAACCAACCAAACCAACTTTTGAAATGTCAATCTATATATGTGAACAAAAACAGAAAATTGATCCAAGTTAGCATACAATTGTCAGTAATAGGAACATATTTACCAAACAAAAAATAAAATAAACACATACCTCTTTAGGTTGATCTTTTTCTTTATCTCCTTCAGGTGTTTCGCCACCTCCTCCTTGAGGTGTTTCAACGCCTACTCCTTGAGGTGTTCCAATACCTACTCCTTCAGGCATTGTGACATTTGTCAACAATGATGTATAGCTCATAACTGCACCTGTACATAAAAATGACGAGTACATATGAAACTACCAATCTATGTTGATGTATGTATAATCAATATAAGATATTAAAAATCTTAATTCAATCGAATTTGAGTTCAATTACTTTCCCCTTATCTAAAATTAGGCCTCCATAGTCTGGATAGGGCTGCACCTCGCTCGCACTAGGTATGTCCTACAAGAGGAAAATAAGATAAACATATAAGTTATTATATAATTTCATTAATGACAATTCAAATGACAAGCAAGTATATAATAAAAAAATGTAAATGAGTGAGTGCGAAAATATATACTATGTGCATGTTGAGGCCAAATGAGATGGCCCTAAGGGTGCTATTAGTCACCTGTGTGAGCTCCTCCTCAGACATCAACTGTTAAATAGACCATGTAAATAAATATTAGTACTTGATACTATCTCTTATTAATATTCATTTAAAAAAATGCAAGTTATGAATTTACAACTTAAATCTTACTTGTGTAACTATTCCAACATCCCCCTCTCTAGCAAGAGAGGACTCTGTAGGGTGCACTCCACTCCCCTGCATATGATCTCCTATAATGTCCTCATCATGGAGGTCATAATCAAAAGTGTCCAAGGGATGCTTGGCGGGATGTACAAGAGGAACCAAGCATATATGATGGCACATAGTGCAAGTATGTGGCACACAAATATGTGGACCTAAGGAGGATGATGCAACAAAACTAGATCCATTGCCAACATCACCAGAATGTGGTTGAGCTACTGTAGAAGTATGGGAAACCAAAAGACCACTCACAGAGTGAATAGCCTGAATAGTCTGTGTGGCTGCATCCTCGATAATATCTAGATGATGTACTGGAGGTGGTGGAGGAAGGGGAGGAGGGGGAACATATGGGCGTTGGACTACTCTAACTACCCCTGGTCTATCTTGGGGCATACCTCCATCGATGCCTTGAAAGGGTTTAATGTCAAAGTAATTGACATGATGCCCTAACACAAACTTAGCATATAATGTTTTAATAAAGTAAAATGGTATATCACTATTGTTGTTGGGTGGTTTATCAAAAAACATACACCAACGATCCCAAAATTTATCTACAATGTCCTTATTTGTGCACCATTTTATAGAAAGTTTTGGTTTATTTACATTAATTGGAAAACTGGTGCCGAGGTTTATTTAGAGTGAGTGAGGTGTACAATACATATAATGACACTTTTTGTATTTATATTATTGGCATGAGAGAATTTATTGAACCTATTGGTGAAAATTTTAATGTGTTACAATTTTTTATAAGATTTATCTACTTACTGCTCCTCTATGCATGAATCCAAGTGTGGTGGTGTGTGGTAGGAGATGATGAGGTGTGTTGTTAGATATAACCTAAAACATGTCTAGAAATGATTATTCCCCATAGATCTATACAAGCTCTCTTGTAGGTATGTTGGATGCACATAGTAGGTTATCATCTCAAGTGTGTGGATGTGTATGGTAGAAGATCTATAATAGTTGGATAAGTTTCTCCAACTCTATTTGATATGGAATTTGTTTATGGATACAAGTTTTTGGATTGATCCAATAATGTAGGGTCCAATAGATCTCTCATATGAATTTCTATAATTTACCAATGGATACTAGTCCATAATTAGATATGCAATAAGTATAGGTAGTTTGAAATGAACTATACATAATTGAAGAATTTATACATGTGTTTTCCTATGTTATGATGCTTTTCAAACAAGAAACTATGATGACTATCTTTTAAACTCTATTGGATACAAACAATATTGAACTATTTTGGTGCTTTGTGATAGGGAGTTCAATCATGAAATCTGTATTGATATATTACATGGCCTTTACAAAAATATAAGAGTTTCTTAAGACCCCAACTTCCTATTTGTGAGCTTGGTAGTGCAACAAGGAATGTAAGACTTGATATATACATGCTCAATGTGTACAAGCATGTAAGGCGACTAAACATTATATTGTAACATTTCTAGGGTATTAATAATGCTAATGTGTCCAACTGTCTTGGAATAGTTTTTTTTTGGAACAAAAAGATGTATGAGTTTGAAAGGAATTTTGAAAAAATTTAGATCAAATTTGCTATCCTATATTTACCTTTTAGGAGTTCAACTTAGGTCTAGGTGAAGTTCCAATCTATTGAGTAGAGGTTCTCCTAGTCAGTGAAGTTATGGTTGTGTGAGTCTAGTGCCATATGACGAGTACATGAACTGCTCATCTATTGAGGTAATCTACTACCTTATTGTCTTTCACCTTCTTATGGTTTATTACTAGATTGAATTTATATAAGTATATGTCATTCACCTTATGTGTTGTGCATTATACAGCTTGCTTTGTGTATGCAAAGACTAAATTAGCTTATGATTGGAATGAATTATTGTCTCCTTACCTAATATAGTGTCACCACTACTTGATCTAACTTGAACAATAAAAAAATCTCTTTCTTTTAGCTATAGTAGCATTGCACCATATCACTTATTTTTTTTGAATGAAAATTGACTAGATGCCATGTTAAGTGAATATTTTGTCGAGTGCATAATCATATGAATTGGTCTAATCTTAGAGGGGAACAAATAATGTCAAGCATTTCCACATTAGGCATTACAGATAGTCACTATTTGAGTCCTCAAAATCATGTTTTAAAAATGTCCAAACAAATATTTCCTTATCTTGCATGATTTAACTAAGTGACTAAGTGCTATGCTATAATTCAATGATAAATCTATAGTAGAAATTAGCAGCTCCAAGAAATCTATATAATTTTATAAGGTTGTACAAAGTTGGTCAATTTAGAGTCACCTTTATTTTTACTAGATCTACATGGATTCCTATGAAATCAATGATGTAGCCTAGATAATAAATTTGTGTTGAAAGAATATTTACTAAAGGATTACAAATTATGTTGAAATAGAGTATATAAGACACATGAGACATGCTCAACCTACACCTCCCAAGCCTTGTAAGAGATGTGAATATCAATGTGCAAGTAGACGATTCAATGAAAGAGTTGGTGAAACATTGCAACATGTTATTCATTAAGAACATGAATATAATTAGAGGAATCTCTTGGTTTGAAAGGAATAATCATCCATTCATATTTTCTCTCCTTGGTTTTGAATTCTATTTCCAAACATCTTTAGGATGAATTGTTACCTAGTAACTTGATATCCTAATTTGAGGTCAATCTTTGTAAATAATTGTGTACTACGAAGCTATTCCAAAATGTCATTGATGTGTAGAAGAGGATATCAATTCTTCACTATGATTTTGTTTAGCATGTGATAATTAATCCAAAAATACCATGCCATGTTTATTTGGTACAAGGACTATCAAAATATTATATGAAGAGAATTTGAGTCTAATACTACCATAATCAGTTAGCTCCTAAATTTTTTCCCGATTGAATTTCATTATTCTCCCAAACAAATATGTGATATAAAGGACTATTTGGAATATGGGATCTACAAATGAAATAGATCATGTGTTGCATTGTGTGGTGTATAGAAAGATCTTTTTGATTAATTCAAAGACATCTATGTACCATTTGGTACATTATCAATTTTCTATTGTTGTGATGATTTTTGTGCACTCATAAGTTCTATTAATGTGTTCTTGCTCTCGTATGTAGTTTTTAGGCCATATGATGAGAAGCATGAACTTATGCATGTGTGAGATAATATTACAATATTTTTTGGTAGATACCAATGCTACTTTAGTCTCCAGTGAAGATTCATGAAGATATAATTATTGCATTGACATGAACTCTTCATCATTATGATTTCACTTGATAAAAACCTTTCATATTATACACATATGGTATCCCAAGAAGCATGCCATACACTTCTAGTAATTTGTAACATTACACGTAACTATATCTTGCATGGGTTTAACTACATACTTGAAAGAACATTGACATTGTTTTATCCAACTATCCTTAGTTTTATTTAACCATCCAAGAGAGTATGGTCTCAAGTGTGCTTGAGTGGAATAGTAGGTGATTCATTATATCTCACAAAATTAAATTCTTTAGCTACCATTGTCAATGATGACATGAACTTTTATACATTAAACTAGCACTTAAAACATAAGAGACACTTGTATTCCTTTAAATTATGAATTATCACTATAATTGTGTTCGAAAACTATGCTTCTTCAACTAGTATCCTTAGGCTAGGTGGGATTTTAAGTGGCTTATGCAATTAGAGATTGATTTGCAACATTTAACATCACAATGGGAACTTGTACACTAACAATGACTTAATTTAGAACCTTCCTTCGTTTTATATTACGATCGATTGGTGTGGATGGTGTTGTGGCTTTGGAATTCTACATGAATGAATTAGGTTTTTGTTGATGATTTCTTACACAAGGAAATTCAATATCTACAAAGAGGAATTGGAAGTGATATATCTTGCAAGGGTTTTTTCTTGTGCGAAGAATGCATTATTTTTTCCCTTTGATCTTAGATGTGTTATGAAATGATTGACCTAATATTTTCAAATTTAGAAACTCCATGCTCTTACATGAATACAAGGTGATAACCCACTTATATACTTGAGAATTTTGTGTTTCTTGGGAGTGTCTTCATGTGCATGCATGCAAATTATTCATGGAACTTAATAGTGCAGTCCTTAATTGATTACTCCTTGTTAATGCATATATGTTAAGGTTTTGACCTTCAATTTCTCTTGCTAGTGTCTTCTTTTTTCCCAAAAACCTATGTATAGTATTTTTCATGTCATTTTTATCTTTTCATCAAAATTTGAAATAAATTACATATTTACATTTTAGAATCTATTCTATACACATTAAAAAAAAATTGATTGGTTTTCAAAAAAAAGACATGAGCATGCCCAAATTTTCAGTTTTTAGCATGTGTTCACTTTGAAAATTAGTAAAAAAAATATATTTCATTAAAAATAAGTTAAAAATAGGCATACATGATGTTATCTATTTTTACACTAAAGTGATTTGTAAAATAAATTTAAAAAGTCAACATTTTAGGGGGAGCACACTAGATGCCATGCTATTTTTTTGACAAAAGTAGGAGCACTTTGTGTGATCCCCTTATTTGAAGGTCTCTTAATCTCCACCATTTTAAAAAATGACAATTTAGAAACTAGATTATGATCTCTATGAATCTTAGTTTTGTCACATCTTCAAATTTTGAGTGTAGATATCTTCAACTTTTATTGATTTTAGGAAAAAAATGGTCACCCCCTTTTGGTCCCTCATTTCCATGCACATACCCTAATATGTTACTAATTGTTGTACCTACTTATCCAATGCTAAGGAATTTATTTCGGACCCTTGACTATGTTGAATTAAACTTTGAAAGGGTTTTGGGGTTGTGCAAGAACAAGTAACTTCTAGTTTATTGTGGGGTGTCGTGTGTCCAAAGTGTTCATCATTTTTGAATATTTGAATACACTTTAGATGATTTCTTCACATCAAATATTTTTCTCTTTCTATGATGTTTAGATCTAAACAAGTAGAATATGTAATGATTGGATAATTATCATTTTGCTATTGTGTGCACATTTATATTGTCACGTGATAAACATTTCTTTAAAATGAATGATACAAATACCAAGTGGTTTGGGGGTAAAACCTATATTGAGAAAAATGATTTTATAGATTTCATGAAATAAAAAATAAAATAATAAACCCACATAATTAAAATACACATGTAAGAATAATACTTTAGAAAAGCTGTGCTACTTCAATTCACAATCAACAATGAATAGAGTTCTAAGGATATTATAGATATTATAGCTAGGAATGACGATTCTTGTAACTCAAAAGGGGTGACACATCATACTTGTTTACCTATGACTATACACTATTCATCATCATCCTTTAACGTGAAGGATCATGTGTGAGTAAATATAATACATTATAATTACAACATAATAAGAATAAGTTATAATGATCTACCTAGGAAAATACCAACCTTCCAATTTCTTTTCAATTAGGACTTTTGATGACTGGCATTATTTTACAATCAAATTAATTGTAGGTACACATATACAAAGCTATTCAAAGTCTGGCATAGTGACACTACAAACAATGCACCGATTCATGTGTGGTCACATGTAATGACACCAAGTATTGAGGGAAGTGTCAAAGTGTTGACTATCAATTCACACACAATATTCTTAGAGGCTTGTAAGGCTGTGCTTAGATCAAATGAATCCATGTTGGTGTGAAGCACCAAATTTATGGTACTCCCATTGGTATTGGGTAATGTATCATGTTATTCATAGATGTTTTGAGAGTGATGAGACAACAAGCATCAATGCTAGGAGAGACACTCAATTTCCTTACTAAAAGGTTATTTTAGGCGACTTTCATGGTTTCTATCCTTATAAATAAATATTGTAACAACCAATATTTGAGCACATCATGAACAAGCCTTTTGAATGAAGTTACATGTAGTGAGAAGAGAACTCTTTTGAGCGCCACATTACTATTTAAGGATGCATCCATTAAAGCTATGTTCAAAATAAATAGACCTAATTATTTATGTCTTCCATTATTCTTTCCAATAACTAGTCTAAATTTAGAAGTAAACATTATGGAAGTGAAATATACTTGTACATTACTTATAGAGGGTTTCAAATTAGAGTGTCAATATCCTATTTTATTACTATGAAATTGTGGTATTTCTCATTGTAACTCATTACAAATCACTATTCATGGCATGGGTCTTTTCTCCATTACCTCTATCAATTAAATGAAATTAGTTTTGGTTGTTTAAGTCTATGCAATTGAATTAGTGTCATAATACTGAAGCAAGACTATTATTCTAGTATTGTAAAAATTTAGTTGCATGCTATTGATAACATAATTGTTCACCATTTAAGATTTCCAATTACATGCAATTTGAGTCACCTCAACAATTTCAATACTAGAATCATGCATGAGAACATAGATACATTTTTCACAAAACTATTCTCTAGCTAGGTCAATCATACATTTGTAATATTGTCAAAATATTCAATCCCCCCCTCTCTAGCACAGTCATCCTTGAGCCTATAATACCCTAGAAATATTTAATTAAGTTTTATATATATATTTAAATATGGTAGCATTAATTTTTTTCTAAGGAATGCCATTTTTAAGAGATGACAAATAACACAAGCACATACAAACAACTGATTTTCATCATTGGGGCCTTCATAATAGGCCAAGTCAACGAATTTGCATTATCTAACTTTATAAAGTGAATAGGCCAAATCACTAAAATTCTAACCTTGAGTGAATGGAGTTAGTACATGTCACATTGTTATTGACATTTTCTAATATTGTTGGGCTATGCACGTTTTAATGGTTTGAATGTCTTTTTTGATAGTTGAATTGTGGTTTGAATGCCTTTTTTTCCATATATATTTTCTTGGTTTGAATGTCTTTTTTAATAAATATTTTGTCAGAGTCTAATAGTGAAAGATTAAGAGTCACTACTCATTATTAATTTGCCTTAGATGATGTCACTTTGAGAATTTAATCTTGGGTCTCTATAATGAGAATCCAAAGTTTTAACCACTTGATCTCAACCCCTTAGACATGGTTCAAATGTCTTAATAATATGAATAATTATCATCTATACCATCAATATTATATTTATACTTTAGAAAATGAGATGAAAAAAATCATTGAGTAGTTCACATCCTCAAAAAAGAATCTACCAATGTGAAAGTACAATGATTATACTCCTAAGACACAAGAATCATTTTCAATTCAATACTATAATATGAAAAAGTTTTTCAACTAAATTTTGTAGTATAATCATTATGTATCAATAATTGTACATTTATTGACCAAGTAACAATGACCAAATTTATGAAAAAAATAATACTTCATTTTATTAAATTTACCAAAAATAATAAACATCAAACAACTCATTCATAATTACGATTTTTTTAATAAACTATTATTTATTACCTACGAGTGTATAAAAGTCAATTTATAATTTATACCAAATCCTAATAAATCACCACATAACAAATTTATTGTTATTATTTTATTCTTGAAATAATACTAATAACTTGGTCATCTTTGCTTATCCATGGATGACCATACTAATGGTTGGCTTTTTGAGTAATTCTTGGCATCTTTCAGTACTTGGCTTTCTTGACAGTTTAATGATTGTTGATGTAACAACTAGCATTTGATTTCTATATAAAGAGATCCTACTCTACACGTGGGATTATAATCCCAGTTTTTCTTCATTAATGCCTTTGGCTTACAGACTGATTTTGGTTATCTCACCAAATTATTTGCTCTATGTTAAGATATTACTTTTACCTTATACTAAAGTTGTGAATAGTGTCTTTACTCTTTTGTTTTTTTCGAAATGGAGAAACTTTTCAAATTCAACTTTGTAATGATCAATCCTCTTATAATCATTAATGCCATTATAATGTACAGTAGAAGTGATTAAGTGAAATGGGACAATTTTGTAAAATTATACAGAACACACTGTAATAGCCACAAGATTTAATTGGTTACCTGCATGGTCAAATTACCACAGTTCAGAAAAGTACTGCCCAATAATTTGCCACAAATCAAACACTATAAATAATGCCAAATAATGGTGGGTATTCCAGAACATTCTGTGGCTGTCAAGGAGCAGTACACAGCGCAGTAAAAACAAGATTTAGTGGACTTACTGCAAAGAAATTATTGCAGTTCATTAAAGCACTGTCAAAACAATTCTACAGAAGTCACATAAAAACTTCACAAAAAACATATCAAATAGCAGTGGGCAGCCCAGAATAAACTGTCAAGCAGCAGGACAGTCCATATGAGACAAACAGCCAATATTATAACACTGGTTAATATTTATCTCAAAATTTAAAATAGATGAGAGAAACAGAGAGCAGCCATGTACCAGTAGAGAAAATCAATATAGGAAAATATAATGGATTTGTTTTTTAATATGAGATGGTTGTGATTGGGTTAATTATTGATAAGTAGGAGGTATTTTCTACAGTGTGTCAATTTGTGATATTGCTATCAGGATTCGTCGAACTCATTGATTCATGTTTCATGAGTAGTGGTTCACAAGAACCCATCTCTCCTGATAGTGAATGGTCCGCTTAGCATTCATTGCATTGAGGTGATGCTCACAGAGGTGAAGCATTGGGCCTTCCTGAGAGGTCACCCATCCCAGTACTACTCCAGCTCAAGCTTGCTTAACCATGGAGTTTTCCCAAGGTTAACTATTTTTAAGATCAAAAGATTGTTTCTGAAATTGTGTATGTTTTTAATCAATGTTTTCAATTCCAATCAACTACATATGCTTTTCAATTGACGTTTCGGATCACAATCATTCACTATCCTCTTTCTAATGATGGATCAATGAGAATAATCTGAAAAGTTGATTAGAAAAATACACAGTTGGTTTCAGAAACAATCTCTTGAACTACATTGATTGTTAAAAACTAACACCAACAAATTTTTAGATGTCTTATTTATGTCTTCTTATTTCAACAAACACAAATTTTTCATAATCTATAAAATTAGATTGATTTTTTTTAACATTTTTGAATCACACTTAATAATCTTTTACGTTGTTACGTGTAATTTTTTAATTGTATTATCCATGATAAGGACAACAGGGTACATGTAACAGTGAAGGATCAGCAGAATTGAACTGACAGTCAAAACATGCAACAACCATAGTATAACATATGGTTGGTGAAAATGTGTTAAGGTTCAATACTGTAAAAGTAGGTTTCTTGCAGAAACGTGTTTTATTCTTCACCTGTATTATTATGCGATGCTTTTTAGTGTCGGTGGCTGGCCTTATGTTCGTACACCTTTTTCTTTATAATGGGGGAGGATGTGACTGGAATAGCTATGGTAATAACAAGAAATAAAATTTTGAGAGATATTTAAAGTTTGGTGTATGGATAAGTTCTAGGTCTTTTGTTATCAATTAGAAATGCTATGAAGTATTTATAGAATTCTGTCTTATTGAAAAAGAAATAAAGGTTGGAATTTTGGGTTAGTTTGGTAATTTGTTTGTTTCATAAATAATTGTTAGTCATAGTAATTTAGTTCTTGTTTTTGGGTTTACTAATGTGCATGCGTACAATTATGACATTTCTAAAGGGATTTTAAAAGCTCATTTCAAAAGTGGTAAATGTGGTAAATATTCCACTCTTGATGTTATTCCATTACTTTTTTATTTTGACAATGCATGCAAGTTGCTTGAGAATCTTACATTAATAAGATATTTTATTGGTAGAATCCTTTCTGAAAGCATGCTCAAACATTGGGTGGTCCTGCATGGGGTCTACATGGAAATTGTTCAAAACTTTACTAAAGTTTTTTTCCTTTCTCTTTTGGAGGCAAAATTTGTGAAAGTTATTTTTGAACATGCCCCCTAGCATATTCGGGCAGTGCTTTGTTTGTCTTTTCACATGGACTTGAGACTTTGTTGTCTTAGAGGACCATGCTATTTGAGTCTTAGTCTAGGTTGATTTTCCTAGTTTTCTTTGTCTCTTTGGCCTTTTCTTAATAGTATTATGACCTATTTATGTCATGTTGTAAATGTTAAGCCAAATAATTATTTTAGCTTGTCCCAAAAAAGGTTAATGTTGAGGCCAACTTCTCTAAGGACCTTAAAAACTCTATTGATGTCTATATTGGTGAGCAATATCTTACTCAAAGAGTCATGTATATCAACATGCCTAATACATGTTATATGTACTAATCTTTTGAAGACAAAATCAATGATTGTATCCTTGTCACTTAGTGAGTTAAGTCAACTCCCAAGCCTTTTATGGATATTTCCCTTCAAAATATTGAGGAAGGTTATACTTTTGTAGGTAGTAGGAAGAAAATCACAACAATGGAGTGAATGGTCTAGTTTTTGTGGACCTCAAAACCAAGCCATTGATTCACAAGTTTTAAAGTCTATTAACAAGATGAAATAAGTTATTGCTTCACAAATTATTGGTGAATCCTCCAAAGAGGCGAGAAAACATTGATATAATTGATCACCTTTACTTGTTAGTGTTCTATCTTCTTAAATTTCTCCTTATGTAGTTTCTCCCCTAGCTTCTCCTTGAACAAATGCTAGAAGGTCTCTAGTCTAGGTTCCAAGGTGGAGGAAGGAAAGTTTGTGCTAGAAGAATGCTAGTCCCATAGTCCAACATTCTAGTTGAAATTCTAAAACTTGTCTAAAAGAATTATAGATGAAGACATTTTGAAGAATAACTATGAGGCTCCTAATGAGCTTGATAACAACAATATGCCACTTTTTTTATATCTTCCTTGAGTATTATTTCATTCAATGTTTTAGGTTTGATAGACCTTAAAAGTAAGTATATTATTCAAGATACTCAACAAAGATCTCCTAAGCTTGATGTTCTTTGTTTGGAAGAATTAATGATTTTAGAATTTGTTTTTGTACATGTCAAGTCATATCATGGCATATTAGCTATTTTTTCATAGTGATCATGAACTAGGTCATGGTGGTGTTATTTCATCTCCTAAATGACAATAAATAATTTATTTGATTAAAATTTCTTTTGGGGTCATCAATATTTATGCTTCTAATTATGTTGAAATATCTAATCTTTGGCATTGGACTGCATAACCATTACTAAATACTTCTTTGTTTGTGTATGCTGATTTTAATATGGTTAAACTAAAATTTGATAAACACGACATCTCTCTATACATCAGACACTTGATGAACATGAGCTTGGTATTACATGCTTAATAAATTAGGGCCTTTTGATCTCAATTTTGGTCACTATCATTCTAACTCTACTTGGTACACATGAAAAAATATTCAATCTAAAGTTGAAATGATTCTCAAGTGGCTTGATAGATCCATGTTTTCAAGTAAACCTATATTTTATTTTATCATTTGAGTCTCTACTAAAAATTATCCTTTTCAACCATTTTTTATTAGGTTCTATATTGAATTGAAAGTTGTCACATCCTAGTGGTTTTTTTCTCAATATGCAATTGCTATGTTATTGTAATGGAGTGAATTTGTACCCCTAGCCAAATTCCCCATTTAATTTCCCCTACCTTAGGAAATGTAAACCCGATGATGCAAAATCCTTCGTCACCACCTTGTCCCTTCCACCTAGCCATGTCTTTTAGCATCGGTGGAGGAATCTTTGTTGGGGATGTATGTGCACTGCATAAACACCCACATGCTACACTGTCATCTTGACAAGATTTGTGCCCCTAGATTCTATAGAGACATTACACCTTCCACTAGGTGTGAAGTGTAATGTATCCTAGCTCCTTGATTGATGAAATTCAACCTTTCTACCTCTCTTTTTCTAATTCAAATGAATCAAATTTCAGTCCTTCACTCTCTCTTGGATTCATTCACTCTCTTGGACTTTCTCTTGCATTATAGCTCATTCTACTCTCATTCTTGTGCTTCTATATTGCTTCTTTTGGCTACAAGATCTTCATCTTGGCTCCAACACCACGTTCTTGTGCAACACCATCACCATTGGAGGATTTTCAAGCTTATTCCTTCCATTATTAGCCTTGAGTGCTCATAGTTGAGAAGGTGATATTGATATATTTTTTTTATTTGCATCATCTCGTTTATTGAGTAGTATTCTAGTTGTTTGTGATCTTTACTTAGCAATAATAATTTCCTCTCTAATTTCTTTATTGCTATAATGTTGCAAAATTGTAGCTAAGGGAAATTCCATATTTGAGCACTTTGCCTAGCATTTATGACACCTAAGTGCATTAATGGAAAAAACCTCATGGGTCAAAATTTTACGATTCTAGCTCCATCTGGTCCAATTGTGAAGTAATAGTAGCCCAATGACTTGTTTCCTGAAAACTTATGTTTTGGATGTCTAGACGGTGTGTAGACATCTACATGATGTGCTAGTGTCTTGGTGGCTTTATGAGTTTTAAATGAGGAATCTCAAATCTTGACTCTTGACACATGTCCCTGCAACCAAGTCTTTGGGTGTAACGACTCTTTTCTGCCCTTGCATGCAACAAAACCCCTAATTTTCTCTCATTTTGGGGGTTCATCCATTCATTCAAGCTTATCTTCTTAACTTCACTTGTCAATTTCCTATATTTTTGGCAACAACACTTCTACAAGTGAAACTATGTTAGACTAAGGTCCCTCTAGCAGCCAAAGCTCTTTAGCAAAGCATTCAACAGTGTGTCCATGTGTTCAGGAGGGGGTCAAGGCTTGTTGGTGATGTTCTCTCACTCTCTTTTATTTATGAATAGATTGAAATTCTCTTTGTTCATTTTCTACTTGGTGGTGTGGGTTCTCCTCCTAAAGTAGGGATTGCTTTCACCACTCCCTTTTCTCCATTTTGGTTACACTCTATCTACTTGGCTATCTGTGGAGGTAGGAACACCAAAACAGGGGTTTGATTATGGCAAGCCTCGATATAGCCTCAAAATTTTTCCTCGTTCATCTTTGTGTAGGTTGTTAAAGCAGAACTTGAAGTGAAGATTCAAATGTTCGATTGTTTGTAAGCTCTCTCTTGACTCTCTTTGTTTTTTCTTCTAGTTTTTGTTCTTCATTTTATTATTCTGCTAGCTAGACCTTAGATCTGGGTTAGAGAGTGAAACTCTGGTTTCCCCACTTAAGTCTTTGAGCCCTCTGTTGCTTAGGATGCTAGCACGCCATTTGGACTTTAGCATGCCATGCTGGTGTCTTGAATCTGCAGTGTAGTCCTTTTTCCAAGAGCTCCTTTGTTAGAGGAAAAAATCTAGGAGCTTTACTCTCTTGGGTTCTGAAGTAATCTCTTCTAATATTTAGTTTGTATACACTTTCTTTGCAATTTCTTCATTTGGCTTATGTTGAGGTGGATAAGGGTAGTCCGTTCCCTGGGATTCTCTTAAGAACGAAGAGACTTGTGAGTAGCGAATCCCCCTTATCTAATATTTTGGTGTTCACCTTACATGAACATGTCAGATCTATTTCTACAATGTTTTAATGTCTATGATAATGCTTTTTCTAAGGATGATTTTGATATATTAGATGATGCTCTAGATGATTTCTTAGAAGTGTCTTCCCTTATTCGTAAATCTTTCGAGTAGACTCTTTCTCCACAAGCTGATGAGTCGGTAAATGTTCTGGTTGTCTCTGTGCCTCCTCCAAGCCCTCAAAAGCCTGTCATTTACTTGAATTTGGCTATCCCTTCTCCTAAGAAGGACCATTTTGTCTATGGAATTTCATATCGCAATGATTTACCAAATTTGTATTTGAGGTTTGTGAAAGCTATAAACTCCACTTCTTATAATGTTGTTGAGCACACATATAATACAAGAAGAAACAAATAGAATTTTGATCAACCACCTTTGTTCCTGCCTCCCAGCCTACTCAAACTCCTACTTCTTTACCGCCTTCCCAACCAAGTCTTCCTCCAACACCTAAACTTGTGACTAAAGCACCTAGTGACTATGATCTTGTTCAGTAACTTTGTATTACTCCAGCTAAGATCTCACTTTGGGATTTGCTTCAGATCACTCCAGTTTATCAGGAAATTCTTTAGGAAGCCTTGTAGAAATTTCTCTTTCCTACATCCGCTACGTTGATGAATGTTATTGGGTTTGTGCAGGATCATGATGGGCCAAAAAGTGGCAATATGATGCGTATGTGTAGGGTATGTGGTTGGCAACTTTTTTTTACCCAAAATTGATGAAACGAAAAGGATTTTTAAAGGATATTCTCAGATTTCCACCAATATAAATTATGCTTTAATTTTAATTTAATAAATAATTATTATTAATTTTCTATTTGAATTACGACTGAAGTCCTAATCAAGAGGCTGATTGAAAAACATCTATAGCTTTCAAACGATATCACATTTTTTGAATCCAAAACATGCATCACATTCTATGTTTGTATACTATAGGATTAAAAAAAGAAAAATTGAATTTCATGAAGTTTTGACCAAGTTAAGGTGGTCAGACATACGAGTTTTTATATTTTTTAAATTTTGTAATAAAAAATTCATAATTAATTATTTACTTGGAAAAAAATTACAAAAAATATGCATCACATCGACATGAGTCCTCTACTTATATCTAAAATTTATTAAAAAATAATTATCATTTTATTGTGGTTAGGGTGGTAACGACACCTACTTCTTATTTTTTTCCTTGAAATTTAAGTACTAATCGCATTGAAATTTCAAATTTTCACCAAATAGATTTTTTTTAAATAAGCCTAGTAGTTTAGAAACTACATTCAATTTTCTATAGATTCTATTGTTACATATTTTTGAAATAATATAGATAACTTAAATTCAAATTTTTCCGTCAAGTTTCCTAACTCTATTTTTTTTGAATTTTTCACCACTTAAGGGCTTGCTTTTTCCATGATGATCCTGCACATACCCTAATGTGTTGATGGCTCATGTTCATGTGGATTCACTGAATATTACATTCTATTCACAATAATTTCTGCCTTCGGATGTGTAGAAACAAGAAGATCCTTTAATGATTATAGCTAATGTTAATACTATTGGTAGTAGGCATACCCTTGTTGACACTAGTTCAACTCTCAACATTTGTGGTATCGATCTATTACCCAAGATTAAAGTTGATTATTCTTCTTTAGATGCTTCTTTGTATATTTGTGGGTTCAATAATGCTGGCCATTAGGCTCTAGGAACAATAATATTTCCTTTATAGCTAGGCCACGTTACCTTACCCACCTTGGTTTATGTGATTCTTGGCCCTTTTTTTTATAATCTTCTTTTGGGGAGACCCTGGATTCATGCTATGGGTGTTGTAACTTCCACTTTACATCGGTCTTTAAATTTTATCACAAATAATCAAGTAGCCATAGTCAAAGCTGACCTAAAAGCTGCTCACCTTTGTGAATTAGTGGTTGCTAGTCGAGCTTCGGTTATCTCCACTCTTAAGAATCATATTCCATATCTAACTTCTAATGCTATAATGTGCTCCTCAGCGATACCCTTTGTGGAGGTTGTCCTCGAAGTGAGCACAACTAAAGATGAGCCACCTAAAGCAGAAAGTCCTAAGTCCTCCCTGTATACTTCTTCTGAATCCAATGCATTCCTTGGTGATGATTAGGGGTCCTTGGAGTTGTTTGATTTTTTTATTAGGGAATACAAAATGATTCCCTCTCATCTAAAGCTTTTGATAACCTCAAATGCATCTGATGAGAAAGCGTACAACACTCCCATTGACGAGGAAAATTGCAATCCTATTTAGGAGACCAATCTTTCCCCTACTGAGGAGGATGGTTTTGCTCAAGCAAAGGAGATTAATGTTTGTGAATCGAGCAAGTGAGACAATTGTGCCCTCATAGATGTGTTCGATGTTCAGTAGTAGAATGAGGATCTCTACGTGGAACCACCACCTTTCAAGGTGTTGCAAACTCATTATGGTTTCAGATATAGACTCACTTCTTAGTATGGCTATGGGAAAAAAGGCATTGGACATATTGAACAAGGAATCCAAGTCCCTATCCAGTTTAAGCCTCATAAGTGTTATTTGGGTTCAGGGTGCTCTATTGAATAATCTAAGTAGAAACCTTGGTGGAGTGTTAATATGATTTCGATTGAACACTTAGTTTGGTCCATCTTGAATTGATAGAGGATGGGGTGTAGGTCAAAAAATTACCTTTAGATGTTTTCTCTTCAGATGAAGCACTCGAGGAATTCTTAGGTGCCTACTCCCCTTTTCCTCTTTTTCATCATAAGAGATGATTCCCATATCGCCTAAATGAATAGGCATATTTTGGAGAATCTGTCTTGAATATTGATGAGGAGGACCCTCTAGCTAATGTTGATAATGGTGTCCCAATACCGCATCATGGAGATTGTAGTTCTCTCCTCAAGGGAGATACTAATGAAATATCTATGGATCCTAAGTCTTCTGAAAAGGTGATTAAGATTGGGAAGTTCCTTTCTTCCGAAGAGGCTAAGGAGCACTTCGATCTTCTACATTCTCATCCTAATATTTTTTCTTGGATGTATGAGGACATGCTTAGCATTGATGAGTCTATAGTGGTTCACAATATCATCTTATGTCCTGACGACAAGCCGGTTAAGTAGAAAATTTGAAAGAATAATCCCAAAATCATGTTGTTTGTTAAGACTGAGATAGAGAAGCTGTTCAAGGTAGGCTTTATCTATCCAATCGACTACTCCCCTTAGATCTCAAATATTGTCACCGTTAGAAACCCTGATGGCTGTATTGACATATGCATTGAATTTCATGATCTTAATAAGGGTTCTCTTAAGGATGATTTTCTGTTACTTAACATAGATATGATTGTGGACTCGATTGCTAGCCATGCCTTGTTATCTTTCATGGATGGTTTCTCTAGTTACAATTAGATATGTATTAATCTGGAGGATTAGTATAAGAAAAATTTCACTACCCCTTGGGGTAATTTCTGTTATGTGGTAATGCCCTTTGGGGTAAAGAATGTAGGATTAACTTACCAACGATCCATGACCCTAATATTTCATGATTTCATTCATAAAATTTTAGAAGATTATGGTGATGATATCCTAGAGAAATCTATAACTCATTCTAGGACCATGTGGAGAACCTTCGTCTTATTTTTAAAAGGATTCAACTCTATAAAATGAGGCTTAATCCTCTTAAGTGTGTCTTTGATGTAGACGTGGGATTTTTTTTTGGATTTATAGTCTCTCATCATGGAATCGAGGTTGACAAAAATAAGATCGATGCAATTGTTAACATGCCTCCACCTAGGAATATTATTGAGTTGCAAAGTTTACAAGGGAAAATTCAAGAAATTCGTAGATTCATATCTCAATTGGTTGATTGTACGCTTCCTTTCACTCGCTTATTAAAGAAAGATGTTCACTTTGTATGAGATGAAGAGTGTCATAAATATTTTGAATCAATCAAAACCTATTTGGTAAATCCTCTCATACTAATTCTAGATATGCAAGATAAACCCTTTTTTTCTTACCTTGCTACATCACCATACACTTTGGTGGCCTTTCTCGCTCAGTATGATGATTTCAGGAAAGAGAGGTGGTCTACTACATTAGTTGCATCTTGGTTGATTATGAAACTCATTATTCCTCCATGGAGAAGCAATGTCTTGCTCTCATCTTTGTTATGTAGAAATTGAGGCACTACCTTCTTCATGCCAAGACACATGTCATTGTAAAAAGTGATCTTCTAAAAAATTTGTTCTCTAGTGCCAAACTTGCTTGGAGGTTAGCGAAATGGGTGATGTTGCTTTCTAAGTTTGACATAAAGTTTATTACCCAGAAGTCGATAAAGGGTCAAGCAGTTTTTGATCAATTGGCAGATGATCCCTCATCTTGCTCCTTCCCGGGTTTGGACTTATTTCTCAATTAGAATATTTTCATGATCAATCACGACCTTGAATGGAAAATGTACTTTGATGGGTCAAGATTTCAAACTAGCTCTAGAGTGGGCATGGTTCTAATATCACCTGACGGTAAGCCGGTTCCTCTCTCCTTTTGATTGGGCTATCCTTGTACTAATAACATTATTGAGTATGAAGCCCTCATTTTTGGCTTGCATGCCGTGATCACACTAAAAATAAAACATCTTCGTATATTGGGTGATTATGAACTTATTGTGATTCAGATCACGAGAAACTATTAGGATAAGAAAAGTAAGTTGTCTTGGTATTGAGACCTTGCTTTTTCCTTGCTTAATCGGTCCTCCTCTTTCACAATAGACAACATGCCTAGGAGGGAGAACCGAGATGCAAATTTCATGGTGAGTGTTGCCTCCTTGGTACCTTCAAATGATGATACAAAAGAATACCACTTCATGGTTTAGGTCCTTCAGTCTCCTACTATTTTTGATCAACCTGAATCCAATGCTTTTGTGTGTTCTTAGGAGACTCTAGAGAACGATTTTCTAACATTTACAACTACTTGACCAAAAAATTTCCTGATGGTGCAACGAAAAATGATTACACTTGTATATGAAAGCTTTTAGTTAGTTATGTTGTCTTGTCAAAAATTCTCTATCAAAAATATTATAATGTCTTGCTTCTTCGATGTCTCACTAAAGCATAAATTCCCCTTTCCCTTAGAGAAACCCATTCGAGTTCCAAGGGTGGACACTTTGGTGGTAAATCCCTGGTGAGGAAATTGATGTACATAGGGTACTTTTGGCAAATGATGGAACAAGATTCTTTTGATTTTGTTAAAAAGCATCTGCAATGTCAATAACATAGTCATCTTATTCATGCACTTGAACAAGAGTTACAAAACCAGACCTATCCTTGGTTGTTTGTGAAATGGGGGTTAGATATTATTGGAAAATTATCACCTCCTTCTTCTAAAGGACACACTTTTATCATCACTGCTACGGATTACTTCATGAAGTGGGTTGAATCCATCCCACTTTGATCTACGAATGTTGAAGCTATTTGTAGTTTTCTCCTAAACAACATCATTTCTTGTTTTGGATTGCCTTCTACACTTGTTTCTAAAAATGGTACATCCTTCAAGAACAAGGAAGTAAAGAAATTCCTAAAGAAGTTTCACATTCAGCATAGATTTTCTACACTATATTATCCTCAATCTAATGGTCAAGTGGAAGCATCTAAGAAGACTCTTGAGCTCATTCTTTGCAAAATGGTAAATAAACATGGCAAGGATTGGCATGTTCAATTAACATATACTTTATGGGCCTAAACCTTGTTCGTATAGTGATGGGAACAATTCCCTACAACCTTGTGTACGATGCCGAAGCTATCATGCCTTTGGAGTTGGAAATTCCATCTTTGTAGGTTTCCCTTAAAGGCTTAATTGATGATGAAACTTATTAAGCTAATCATTTGTGTTAGCTAGAGATGCTCAATGAGCACTAGTTATAGGCCCTCGACCATCTTAAAGCATATCAATGATCATTATCCAGACAATATAATTAAAGTTTACTTCCTAAGTTTTTCAAGGTAGGTGACCTCGTTCTCTATGAGAATAAGAGAAATGTAAATGTGCCACTTGATCAAAGAGGAAAATTCAGTCCTAATTGGTTGGGTCCTTACATTGTCATCTTTGTGTATGGCTTAGGTGCCTATGGATTAACATCTGTGGATGGGATGCCTCTAAAATAACCTATTAATGTAATGTATCTTCATCGATACTATGCATAGTGTATAATGTGTCATATATGTAGTGTTCATTCTCTAAGGGTTGTAGCATTACAAATGTTGACATTGTTCATTAACACATTATGATTTTTTTTTTGTTGTGATGTAACCGTGTGTGTGTGAGAGAGACATACATACATGTGTTTTACTATGTTGTGTATCCATGCATTAAATTGCATCTTTTTAGGCAATTAGTGTGATCGACAAATTAGTATGGGCCAACTACACTTGATCCATGAGGATTCAAAGGGTAATTATGCCACTAAACATCAATCCAATAAGATCAACCAATGAAAACTAGACTAAGAATCCATTAAAACTTAACATATTTAAAGTACAAAAGCTTTAGAAACACCTATTCTAATCCATTGAAACTTATCCTATTGGGGGAGTGGTGTTGCATTGATGTGGAGTGGCGAACCTTTCCCAATCTTGTAGATAAATGAGCTTGTTCTGATTGAGTCTATTGAAGAGAATTGATTGAACTGATGAAAGATAAGTGATGAAGCATGATTTAAATACTAAATTAACATAATGTAAACTAAGATGATTAATATGGATGTATGCAAGGCTAATCTAAATGGATTTTAAGCTAAAAGGATTAAAACCCTAATTACAAGATATACTAAATGTATGCATCTATGTTATAATGGAAGCCATTAATGGAAGCTAAGATAATATGTAAGTAAATTAAGCTAAAATGATGTTAAATGTGAGTGCAAGTGAAAATGATTTTAACAGTATAAGTTTGTTGTTAAAAGATGGATACATTTGTCTCCAAATAGTGACCTATTTATAGGAGGACAAATGAGAAATGAAGGGTTGAGATGGAAAGAGTTAATCAATGGTCAAGGATGAAGGAAAGATGAAACAGGGATCATGGATTCTCATCAACAGATGAGAACCAATGATCACATGGATTAAGGAAAGAATCAAGGGTCCATACTCTTTCCAAAAAACACACTCAAAACTTGCACAATAATTCTTGTAAGTTTTTTAGGAAGAAGAATATTCCTTTTTTTCAAATGAGTGAGGAGAGAGAATTTTTTTAGAATATTCTCATAGGTGAGGGGAAATTAGATATTTAGCAAATTAAAACAAATTTTTAATGTGCAAAAGGGGAAGGAATATTCCATGGGAATATTTCCTTTGGAGGAATGTGCAAAGGATGAATATTCCCTTGCAAGTGGGGGGAATTGGATTAATTAGTAATTGATAATTAAAACAAAGTTTTAATTATGTCAATTAGGGGAATTTCATGATATTCATTAAATAAAGTGATTTATTGAAAATAGGGGGAAAGTGATATGATATTTAATTAAATACCTTAGGGTTATCTAATTAAATAAGAGGATTTTAGGGATTAAATTAAATAACTTGATGTATTTAGTTTAATAAGAAAAAATGTTAGCATGAATGGGGGTGAATTAACTTGATTAGATTAATTAGGTTAACAAATGTAAATGACATAATTAATTAAATAGCTAGGAAAATTTAATCAATTAAGTGAAAAAAGGATGGGTTTCAAGATGAAATGATGTTAGTATACTTGATTCGAGTGCATGATATCATTCAAGACATTTCTAAGTGTACATTTTGCCCCTCTTTGAAGTGAGGTACCTGTTACATTGGTTCAAAGACTGACACCTTTTGGATTAAAAATTGCTGCTTAAATAAAAATATATTTTTTTTTAAATTTGTAGATGCCCCAATGTTGTCCTAGTGGAAGGAATAAGCTGGTTCCCTACCCCGTCAAGAAATTGGGTGGAAATTTTGAATTTTGGATTGATTTCTTGACAAAGGTAAAATACTACCTTAGGGGTCCAAAAAGGCTTCTAGATGCAAAAAAATGCCAAAACTACAAAAATGGTGAAAAATAAGCTTGGTTTTAGAAAGATTGGTTGAATTGGTGAAAAACCCTAGCTTTATGGTCAAACTAGGGAAAAAAACCCTAATTTTTAGGCTTACATAGGTGATGGAGGGTCACTTTCAATTCATTTGTGCATTCACACCTTGGAGATCTTTACAGTTTGAGCTTTGATACCTCAACAAAATGGGTCACCGTGTGCTCCCTCCTCATCTTTCAGACTAGTTTGAGAGTACCAGCGGCGTGTAGACGCAAGACGCTGGGTATGTGACTTGAAACTTCTCTTGATTTTCACTTTTAGGTGCATGAAATAGGGGGTAAAATTTAGGTCGATAGGCACATTGTTGTATAGTGACACTTTTGAAGTGTTAGAAGTGTCACTATTGATTTGCAATGCACCATTTATTTAAAGGCGCACCCATTTTTTTGGTTCAGTGACACATATAATTAGGGGGTTGCCAAGGTAATATAGTAATGCATGGGATTTTTAAGTTTAGCATCACTCAAAAGTGGTGGTCGAGACACCTAGGTTTTAGCAACGTACCCCAATTTTTTAGTAAAGAGATGCACCCCGATACCGATTCACTATTGCGTGTAGCAATGTGCATCACTAAATTGGTGATGCACCCCTTAAATTAATATAGTGACACACCCCAAAATTAGCTACGCTATTGATTTCAGTGACACATTTGATGTTTTGGGTACAAAGTTTTGAATTTTGATCTTTTTTTGATATTTTCGGAAAATTGACACTATGTGTGTGATGCATGCAGGAGAATCCTGCATTGTTGATGTCCCAAGAGCATAAATATGACATTCTAGCAGCAATGAGAGATTTGATGACCTGGAGGTGGAGCGACTGGGTAGGCCGGGATTGGGCTTCATTTCCTTCTTGCCCAAGATTAGGAACCATCTTGCTATGATGATTGTGTTGATCGAGAGGAGGAATAGTGAGACCTATTCATTTCACTTTCCCACTAGGGAGGCAACCATCACACTTGAGGATGTGTGGCACATTCTATGATTGTTGATTCATGGTAAGTGCGTGATATATGACCTAGATGCTGGGAGAGACACATGTCTCTCTCTTCTAGATAGATGTTTGATTGTTTTGATCAGCTCCTAGATTGATTTGAATTTTTACTACAGTCAGGTGGAAACATTCATATTATTTGTTGTAGCCTTGATTTGTGGCATCATTGCTCTAGAATCATGGGGCAAAGGTTTTAGTCTCAGGGGGGATTAGCATGGGAGGGGATGATCTAGAGGGATGTGATGTATTCATAGGGTTTAGTTCTCCTTGCCTCCTTGTATCATGATATGCATGAGGCTGTCTACCAAGAGAGTAGGAGCATCAGAGCAGGTGTGAATCTGATTCATATATGGGAATATGACCATATTGCAATGTTGATGCCCTTGGTTTTTCTTGCAGATACCCATGAGGATGAGCCTATTATTTTTTGGTACAGGGTACCAATGACATTGCAGCACATGGGCCGCACAAGTTTTCCATATTGGCATCATGTCATTGATGAAATGATGGTGTTTAGATGGAGGCCATGGTTATAGCATCCACGATGATATGACGATTAGTAGTAGCTAGATTTTGCTAGACAAAATCGGTACATATGGGGCCAAGAGCACACGATTATAGAGCGATACCTCCCAGACTGTGTTGCTTAGTAGTTTAGGGAGGTATAGGATGTGCCAGCAGATGACTACACTACCATTTTTTCAGAGCTTAGAGAGAGGTACAATGGGGAACCCTTATTGTGGCAATCAGTGATTTCTTATAGCTCATCCCACATCCATGGGCATATGATCAGAGACTTCTAGATGCAGGGAATACCCCAACATATGATGCATGGTTCAAGCCACCTACATGATTGACAAATCCAATGAGGGCATACCCCGAAGGTAGAGGTAAAGGTAGAGGCAAGGGTAGAGGCCAAGGCCGAGATGGTAGCAAAGATAGAGGCAGGGATGGTGGTTGAGGTAGAGGCTAGGATCAGGATTAGGATAGGAGTCAAGTGCCAAGTGATGGGCACCAGTAGCAGCTAGATCAAGCATAGGTTCCAAGGTTGTAGGGAAAGCATGATGGACAGATTCCAGGGGCACTGCCACATCCTCCACCTCTACAATAGCTAGATCCATGAAATGGGAAGAATACAACCTTTAAAGCAGAGAGCGATTAGCTATAGGTTGAGTGGGATCAATTGTAATAGCAACTAGAGGCCATGACTATGTAGAGAGATCAAGAGGTCCAACTGTAGTAGAAATTGGGCATACAACTAGTCTAGGAGATTGGGTGGAGATAGCAGTTGGAGGTAGTGACAACTACACCATAGGGCTGGACTGTATCTACTCGGTTGTATACAGAGACAGTTACTAAGGCTGCATATTACTACATGCACTATCATCGTGATGTTCCTTAGGGGATGCGACAACCTAATTTTTAATAGTGGAGTGGAGCACCATCTAGAGCTAAGGATCAACCATTAGTTAGGGGTGAGACAAGTAGCCACCAGGGATAGCCTGCTTATGTAGACACTTTTTGATTGTTTTCCTGATTCATTTATATAGATATACACTCATGTGCTCCTTTTTGATAGCCTCATGGATATTGTATTTTTGATCGATATACATACAATGATTCAGATATTGTATCATGACAGTCATTAGTTTGTGATATATATATGATATGATTCAAATTCGATATGTCATGTGCTCTTTATTTTATGCTCATGAATGTATGGATGCATTTGATATGATGTGATGTGATACTATATGCTTATGTATGTATGCACTTCTTTTATTTATGTGATATGTGATATGTGATGTAATGAATGGATGCACTTCTTTTTTAGTATCTTTTTATGATATGTTATGGGATGGATGCCATGATATGCAAATGTTTTTATTATGCAAGTGATATGAATGCATTTATGTTTGTGTACTTTCTATGCAACATATGAGATTATGATGATGCATATGGATGTATATGAATGTTCATGATATGTATGCTTATGCAAATGTTTGTTTATGCTATGATAATGCAAGACGCATGTATGCTAATGCTTTGTGGATGTGGGATGGATGCAAAGATGTTTTTTTGTTGACTATCATGATACCAGGTGGAGAGAAGATAGAAGAAATACGATGAATGATTTAACAATTGATTTTGATGAAAAAGTCCAATATTCCCTTGATATGACAAGACCTTATTAGAGATGGTGATGAGAGATGAATGATGATAATGATGATGGTTCACTCATATCTTGGGATTGGGACTTTTTTTCATTCCTTATTTTTGATATAACACATAGACACGATGCATCAAGGTATGAATAACCAGGATGGCATTGTATCTAGTGTAATGGACTTTGACTCTGAAAATAGATAGGATAGTTCTTGTTCACACCTTGACATATGAAAACCTTGTTAGAATGTAGTTTAGTAGTTCATAATATCTTGGACCAAAGCATACACAATAGTCAACAATCTACTCCAAACAACCTCCCTACACACAACTAAGCAAGTATGCACCAAGATTATTTTACAAGAATACCCAAAATCATATCAAACAAAAGATAACGATTGATGCCCCATTCCTTTCTCTCTAAATCCTTAAGACATCATCCAGAGGTCCTTAGAATGGGTCAATAAGATGAACCATAAGAAAAGATCAAAGAAAAACAATCAACGTTATATATATCTCTTGATAGTTTAATTTAGCTAAGGTGATGTCTGATGTTGATGCCCATTGTCAGAAGGATACATCCTAGGACATGTTATCATATGGTTTGCTTTAGGATTAGGTGTTTGATAAACTATTAATACAAATCCCACTGACTCATTTACTTATGACCTAGACTTTAGATTTGAACACTTAGGTTCTCACGTTATGATTTGGGATACTTGCTTTCTATTTGTTTTCCCAAAGGTTGAAGGTGATGATTGATTTTATTATAGATGAAGGTTTATTGTGGGTGAAAGTGAAAGGGGATGGATGGCTTTGGATTTTGTAGAATATTTCAATGTTTTTGGTATTTTGAAAAATGTTTTGAGGCTATTTTTTGGTTTTTTTGAAAGTTTTATGTGGATGTTTTGGTTTTTTGTTATTTTGAGGTTGTTTAGGGTTTTTCAAGGTTTTCCAATATTTTTGTGTTTTCTGTTATCTGAATTTTTTGGGATTTTCAGAAATTTTGAATGTTTTAAGGCTTTTTTGATATTTGAATGTTTAGGGATTTTCTAAGTTTCAACCAAGAACATAACCTAAAAGACTATCCTAGAGGCCTCAGGGGCACATCAATGATGGCCTTGCCTACATTATACACAAAGAGACCATGTAGTTCAAATGACTCGACTTATTCAAACATGAAGATGAACAGTTAATGGATTGTTGATTTATTATGACAGACTCCAAAAGGACTGAACTAGGGTGTCTCGGGGGCACATCAATGATGGCCTTGCCTACATTCATGCTCAAAGACTCATAGTTTGACATGGTTCTATTTTTGGATTTTTGATGTTTGACATTTTTAGGGATATTTTGATATTTTTTGGATGTTTTGGATTTTGACTTTACAATTTTTGAAAGTTTTTTGGATTTTAGTTGTATACGAATTTGGATGTTTTGGATATTTGGTTATTCAAGATTTTGCAAATGTTTTTGGATTCTCTAATGAATGTTTTACAAATTCTTTTGGGATTTTTGATGAGATTTCTAATAACATTAAGATATACAAGAACCTGATCTAATCCAAAATGAATTTCCCCCAATGTTTATGTGATAGACTACCTCGATATATGCAAGACAAGTTGACCTTTGGAATATTCCGAGTAGTACTAAAAGGGATATGATACTTCATAGTATCAAGCTATGATGTATACATAGATGGGTAATGGGATAAATAGGATGAATGATGTGGTGGATGGATGTGATGCCAAGAATGATAGGATAAAGAGCCAAAGGTAGATGGAGGTGCCTTATTTATGCAAGGTTCTTGTTTTCCAGGTTTTCACCAAGGTACTTACCTTAAGTGCCACTAAAGTGGTTTTCATTAGAGGAAAATTATTTTTCTTTACTTTTTCAATCCTTTTTCTCATTTTTTTGGATTTTTGATCATTTTTTGGCTCTTTTGTATTTTCATATTTATACCCTTTAAGCCTAGTCATAAAATTTAAGATGCAAGTTGTTGGTCGGTTCCTGCAAGGGTTTTCCTTCGGGTGTTGACAATTGATATGATCCCGATCCATAGCTTGTTGTGATGACAAAGGGTCCTAACCAATTAGGCTCAAACTTTCCTTTATTGTCTTGATCTGGAAGACTTTTTTTATTCTCCTTTAGGACTAGATCCCCTACCTAGAAAGACTGACACTTGATCTTCTTGTTATAGCTCTATTTTAGTTGGTTTTGATATACTTGCAAGTGATTAAGAGTATCAAGATGATGCTCATCCAAGAATTGTATCTCATTTAGTCAAGATATTTTGTACACTTCATCAATGATTTGGTTCTATAGTGACACTCACAACAATGGAAGCTTGACCTCAATAAGCAAGATGGCTTCTGATTTGTAGACCAAGGAGAATGGGGTTGCACCTGTAGGCATGCAAATGTTGGTTTGGTAGGCCCATAGGGTGGGAGTCAATTGCAAATGCTAGTCATGACCAGTTTCATTGAACTTATTCTTTAGGATTTTTAGAATGATCTTGTTCATAGCCTCAACTTGACCATTGTCCTAGGGGTAATATGGGGTAGAGAATCGGTGTTGGATGTTGAATCTTTGACATAGAATTTCGCATCTTGATTCTTGAAGGGTGTTTTGTTGTCTAAGATAAGGGCTTGTGGAACACTGTAATGGCATATTAGATAATTCAAGATAAACTTAGCAATTTTCTTCACTATTATGTAGGTCATAGGAATGGCCTCGACCCAGTTGGTAAAGTACTTAATGGATTTTATAACGAACTTGTGGCCATTAGATGAGGTTGGGGTAATCTTTCCTATCAGGTCAAGCCCCCACTATGAGAAACGCTAAGGTGTGACCATTGGTTGCAACTCCTGAGCTAGAGAATGAATAAGATATCCATGCTATTAACACTAGACACACTTCTACACATACTTATGGGCTTCTCTTTCCATGGTTGGCTATTAGTAACCCATCCTCAACAGTTTCTTAGCTAAAGTCATACCACTAGAATGGGAACCACATATGCCATCGTGAAATTTTGTTAAAGAATTCAGGGCTTCCTCTTGGTTAAGACATCATAGTAATGTCTCCTCAATGCTTCAACAGTATAAGGTATCACCTAGGATCATGAATTGGGATGCCTTCTTTATAAAGGCCTTTTTAAGGTTGGAGGTGATATTGGATGGGAGGGTTCCTCAGCTTAGGTAGGTGTATATGTCATGATACCACAGGGATCTAGGACCAAAAATGACACACATGAATTTAGATTTCAATATTTTAAAAGTTGGTACGAGAAGTTGTTCTACCAAGAATTCACATTGAAGGACATTGTAGAAAATGTCTAACAATGATCCAATCATTTCCATAGCATTTGTTACTTGGTTTTTCATGCGAGGAATTTGCTCAAAAGTTATATCTATGAAAAGGTCCTTAAGAATCTCTACCATATTTTTGTAAGGAGTAAGCTTGTCATCCTTTGTTTGGTAGTCATCATTGACTTGATTGATAACCAGCTGTGAATCTCCATAGAGTTTCAACTCTTGTATCTGCCATTGAACTACTATTCTTAAACATGTGATTAGGGATTCATACTCCACAATGTTGTTAGTACATAGAAATGATAACCTATATGGCTTTGGAATGCAATCACCTTGAGGGGTGATAAAGACAATACCTACCCTTGATCCATGTTGGGTGATTGATCCATCAAAGTAAATTTTCCATTGATCTATTGCATTGACAAGGAACACTGATTCATCAAGGAATTCAGATATCAATGGATTCTCTGCATAGATAGGTGTATCTTCTAGTTGGTTTGTGATCACTTTTCCTTTGATTTCCTTGCACTCCATGTACTCTATGTCAAATTCAGTCAAGATCATCACCAATTTGTCCATCCACTCAGTGAGAGTTGCTTTTGATAACAGGTATTTCAATGGACCGATCTTTGCAATAATCTTGATTTGATGTGATAACATGTAATGTATGAACTTTTGTGAAGCAAAAACCACTGCTAAGCATTTTTTCTCAATGGATGAATAGTTCATTTCATAGCCCATCAAGTTCTTGCTGATGTAATAGATGGCTCTTTTCTTTTCATTTTCGTCTTCTTGTGCAAGAAGAGCACCTAATTTTTTTGATGTTGCAGAGATATATAGGATCAATGGTTTGTTTGGTATTAGTAGCATGAGCATTGGAGGTGTCAATAAATAGTCCTTGATCTAGTGGAAAGCTTTATCGCACTTCTCATCCCACTTGTAAGTTATTTCTTTATGGAGAAGATGCAAGAAAGGGTGGATCTTGTCTGACAATTGTGCTATAAAACTCCTAATTGACTGTAATCTTCCTTGTAACCCTCTCATCTACTTCAATGTTTGTTGAAATTCTATGTCTAGGATGGATTTTACCTTTGTTGGATCAATTTCTATCCCTCTATGATATGATGTAGCCAAGAAGCTTTCCTGATGTCACCCTAAAGACACATTTTTATGGGTTTAGCCATACCATATACTCTTCAATTCTGTTGAAGATGGGTCCCAAGAATTGTATGTGCTCACTCCTTTTCTTTGACTTGGCCAAAATATCGTCCACATAGTCTTTGAATATTTTATGGATCATGTCATGAAAGATGAGTTTCATTTCCCTTTGATAGGTTGCTCCTGCATTCTTTAATCCAAACAACATCATGTTCCAACAATATGTTCCCCATAAACAAGTGAATGTAGTTTTGTGTTGATCCTCATTGGTGATTATGATTTTATCATACCCTAAAAAACCATCCATGAGTGATACCATCTCATGCCCAACTGTTAAATCCACTATGATGTTAATGTTAAGAAGAGGGAAATCATCCCTTGGGCAAGCCTTGTTTAGATCTCTGAAATATTTTGTATATTCTAATGCCCTCATTTGGTTTGGAGATTGGTACCAAGTTTGAAACTCACTCAGGATAATATATTTGAAAGATGAATCCAACATCAAGAAGCTTTTGTAACTCAAGTTTCACCAAGAGTGCTATCTGAGGGTGCATTTTCCTTAATTTCTACTTCATAGGTTTAGCTTCAAGCTAGATTGCTAAATGATGCACAACCACTTTTGGATCAATCCCTGGAATATCTGTGTATGACCATACAAAGTTGGTTATTTTCTCTTTCAAGAATGCTACTAGGTTCTTCTATTCTTCATCCAACAAGGATTTAGCATAGAAAGTGATCTTGGGTGTTTCTTTTGTTCCTACATTGACTGGAGTGGCCTTTTCTACTAGAACTATTGAATTCTCTGGATGCATTGCACTAAGGGGGAGATTGAATATCTCATCCTTGGGTTCCTCAAAGAGGTTTTCACCCTCGGATATGCCCTTTATTTTTAGTATTTTAGGATCAAAAATTGCCACAATGTGGTTTTCACTAAAATATCTACAATTTAGTTGCATGCCATCAATTTTGTGGCTGAAGGATTCAACCGTCTCCCTGTAGTACACCCTTATGTTGAGCTTTATGTCAAAACCTTCTTTGTGATTTTACCATGGTAGGTTGTCATGGGGTCCCATGAATTCTAATATTACTTCATTGTTTTAAATAAATCTAGAATCGGTGGTCATCATTGGTCCAAGTCAATGAGTTGTGGGTATACTAGGCATACTTCATTTGGTCAGTTGCTTGGGGTGAAGGATGATGCAGATATCATGAAGAGGGAGCTATTCTCAAATAGGTCAGCAATATCAAGGGGCAAGTCATCTAGGGTAGTATCACATGATGTTGGTAACCAAGAGGAAGCCTCAACCTGTTTAACAAAAGTACCTTTTTCAATAAGGGTAACCTTGCTAGTAGTACAACCTAGGCCAAGATTGTTTGGACATATCGTAGAAATGATGGGTTCTAGAAAACCATTGTCATTTGGTCCCAGTTTCTCATTCTTTTTGTATTCCCAACTTTTCATTAGTTGCAAGCCTTTGTTGTCATCTTCCATGGGAAGGACGAGGATAGGTCATTCATCTTGATATAACAGTTTAGATATATCCCCCTCATTGACATCTTTGTTTAGGTCCCCCCCACTTGGTGAAGGTAGTAGCTGCCATCTTGATAGTTTTAGGGACTTTGTTGGTGCTACGTGTGGGTTTCCAATGAGATTTTGGAGAAAGAGGTAGCTCTCCCAACACAAAAGTATCCTTGGTTAGCTTATAGTTTCCACAACCATCATCCTAGATCACTACTTTGATTTCAGGTATGTTATGCATAATGGGTGTTTTTTGTTTCTAAGGTAGATGCAAGGGATGATGGGTCAAAAAATGAGGTAGAAGGTGTAGGCCCTTCATCATTATTGGGTATTTGGGGGATCTTAGAGAACTTGGCCTCAAGATTCTTGTAAGTTTAAAAAGGCTCAAGTTCTCCATGGATGGTAACTTCTTTGCCCTCAAAAGGAAACTTTACACATTGATGGTAGGTTGAAGCTACAAATTTTAGGGCATGGATCAAGGGTCAACCAAGTAGGATGTTGTAGGGAATGGTGCAGCCATGGTAGGAGGGTCCTGAAAGAGAACAATATGGACTGTGCAACAAGAGTCATACGATAGAAGCAACATGAAATATGGAGGCAAATGCAATTTAAAACATTCTTATTATTAGAAAATTCAATTAAATATAGCTGACAACATGCAGGCTTATAGATGCAGCTCACATGCCTATTACAACTTGTTCAAAGTATCATCTTCCTATGTGCTCATATATGCGAGTGAAAATATTACAGATGAAATATTATCTTCTAACTCAACTACTTTCTAATGATCGATTACAATGTTTTATATCATGTCTTGAGATCTAGAATCATATGTGTCAGCCAATAGATTATTACAATCTCTGATTAAAGAAATCGTAGTATGCACAAGAATACGTTGGCCTCAAATTTGAATTACTCCTCGATGAATGCATAAGATGAAGTGTGGACCTAAGTTAAGGTCAAGGGAACTCCATAGAACAATTTGAGTCACACCGTCGAGATCCACAAGATATGGGAAAGATCCACGGATGATCGAACTAGCCGTTAGGTTTGAAATTATTTTGGTGTTGGTTCAAGAAACTACCACATAATTTGGAAGTGATAAATTTTCGGAAAATGATCCAATCACGCTCAAATCTTGGAATAAGGAAAATGAACATGTCCATGATGAAAATATAGATCTACAGGGTCTAGTGAGAAAAAATGATGAAACAATGAATCTGCCACTTGGACTAAATAAGAACTGAAAGAAAATATTTTTTTGGTTGATGCAAGATTGCCAAGAACCATGGATGCTCCTACATCAGACATTTGTGATTGATTGAAAATTGAGTCCCTCACTTTGCAGGGGCTAAAGGAAAACCAATATGGTCTACCTCAACCTGATAAATCCAAGAAGAATCCTCCACTAGTTCGCCTTTCCATCTCACAAGATATTCTTTATATTGTCTTCCACAAGTCTTCCTCCCATCTCTGATAACCAAAATCTCTTCTATCTCATCTGGTTGTTGCTTAGGAATCTGATTCTCCAATTTTGCTTTATTTTCTTCACTGAATTCTACTTCATGGTACTGATGTAGATCTACAATGTTGAATATAGGTGATATACCCATGTCATTCGATAACTCCACTTCATATGCATTTCCTGAATCAAATTTCTTCAAAATCCTATAGGGTCCAAACTTCCTCATCTTTAGCTTATTGTATGTGCCAACTGGAAATATTTCCTTCCTCAAGTACACCATTACTTCATCTCCAACTTCAAACTCCTTATGTCTCCTCTTTTCATCTACTATCTCCTTATACTTCTAGTTCATATTTTCCAACTGCTCCTTCACTTGAGTATGCACTTTCTTCATATGTTCTACAAATTCCTCTACTTCTGCACTCCTTTTATCCTCCATACTAATGTCTCTCAACTCTGATATACCTCTAGGGTGAACTCTAGTAACAATATTAAAAGTTGTCTTTCCGGTACTCCTGTTCACTGAATTATTGTAAGAAAACTCTACTTGTGCAAGGACTAAATCCCAACATCCGGTCTTCTCTCCAACCAAACATCTCAACAAATTTCCCAAACTCCTATTTACTACCTCTATATGTCCATCAGTCTATGGGTGAAAAGTAGAGCTGAACTTTAGATCTATCTTTAACTTCTTCCAAAGTGTCCTCCAAAAGTAACCAACAAACTTTGTATCTCTATCTGAAACAATACTCCTAGGTAACCCATGCAATCTAGACACCTCCCTAAAAAACAAGTCTGCTACATGTACTGCATCTCTTGTCTTCTTACAATATATGAAATGTGTCATTTTATAAAATCTATCCACTACCACAAATATAGAACCATTACCTCTCTATGTCTTCAGCAAACCAAGTATGAAATCCATGCTGATATCATCCCAAGGTCTCTCCAAAACTGTCAAAGGCTTATACAATCCAACATTCTGACTACTCCCCTTTGCAATTTGACAAACTCTACAACTCTGCCCAAATTTCCAAACATCCTTATGAATCTGCAGCCAAAAGTAATTCTCACTCGCCAATGCCACTGTCTTATCAATCCCAAAGTGTCCTGCTAATCCTCCACTATGTTTTTCTTTCACCAAGTTTTCTCTCATTGAAATCTAGGGTATACACAACTAATTTCCTCTAAAAAACATATCCTCCAAAATGAAATAATCCAATCACTGACTTTTATCCTCCAAGACTAGTTCTTTACAAGCTATCCAAGGTTCAGAAAAATCTGGGTCTTCCTCATACAAGTTCTTCAATTCATCAAAGCCTAATACTTCCACTCCCATCTTTGTCAATAAATTCCTTCTCCTACTCAAAGCATCAACAACTCTTCAAATTCCCACTCCTATTTTTCAAAACAAAAGTATGACTCTACAAAAATTCTACCCATCTCATGTGCCTTTGATTCAACTTACCTTGACTGTTCAAATATTGCAACACCTGATGATTCATATACAACAAAAACTCCTTAGGCAACAAGTAATGTCTCCACTTCTTCAAGGCTTGAACTATGGCGTAAAACTCCTAATCATACATTGAATATCTTCTCCTAGCATCATTCAATTTCTCACTGAAATAAGCTATTGGTCTTCCTTCTTAACTTAATACTTCTCCAATTGCATTTCCACTTGCATTATAGTCTACTTGAAATACCTTACTAAAGTTTGGTAAAGCCAACATAGGCTACTCAGTCACCTTCTGTTTCAACAATTGAAAACTTTGGTTTTCTCTAGATGTCCACCTAAAATCCCTCTTATCTCCTCTCATTGTTTTTGTCATAGGAATACAAATAGAATTGAAATTCCTAATAAACTTTTGGTAGAAACTAGCATATCCATGAAATGATCTTACCTCCCCAATACTTTCTAGTGTAGGCCATTCAACAATTGCTCTTACTTTCTTAGGATCCATCTTCAATCCATCCACAAATATCACAAATCCCATATATACTAATTCTTCCTTCATGAAACTACACTTCTTAATGTTTATCAACAATTGTTCTTCTTTCAACCTTTGCAAAACTTGTCTTATATGCAACATATGTTCTTCTCTACTTTTACTAAAAATCAAGATGTCATCCAAATAAACAATCACAAACTACCCAAGAATTTCTTCAATACCTCATTCATTGGCCTCATTAAAGTACTTGGTGCATTTGTTAGTCCAAAAGGAATCACCAACCACTCATACAACCCTTCATTTGTCTTGAATGTTGTCTTCCACTCATCCCCTTCTCCGAGTCTGATATAATGATATCCACTCTTCAAATCTATCTTTGGAAAGTATCTAGCTCCACTCAAAAAATCCATAATGTCATCCATCTGGGGCAAAGGAAATATATACTTCACTGTGATCTTGTTTATGGCTCTAGAGTCTATACACATCCCCGATTCTCCATCCTTCTTAGGTGCTAACACAATAAGTATTGCACAAGGACTTAAACTTTCTCTGATCAAACCCTTCCTCAATAATTCTTACATTGTCTATTCAATTATTCATTCTCTGCAGGTGTCACATGGTGTGCTACTTTATTAGGAAAAATAGCTCTAGGAATTAGATCCATGCAATAACTAATGATCCTCACAGGTGGTAATCCATCAAGTACATTGTCTGAAATGATCTCATATTTTGTCAACAATTCGCTTATCTCTTCTGGTTATTCTTCTACATGCTTCAAGTCTTCAGTCTTCTTAGGAACCAAGACATAACACATATTCTCATGTCTCAATCCATCCATAAATCTCCTTCTATCGACCAAAAAAACTCTAGCATTCATACAAACCTCAACTTTAGGTAAATCCTGCAATGGCAACAAAGTCTGCTTCATCCCATTAGCAACAATAGTATATATGTTCTTCTTTCCATCATTAATAGCTTTTCTATCATACTGCCAAGGTCTTCCCAAAAAAATATGGCATACATCCATAGGCATGATATCACACAAAACATCATCATGATAATTTCCTATCTTCAATTTCACTAAAAATTGTTCTTACCAGTATCTTATGCTCATATTGAATCCATGCTATTTGATAGGGTTTCAGGTGTTTCAATATTTCCAGCTTTATTTTAGTCACCATCTCTCCAGAAGTTAGGTTCTCAGAGCTTCCACTGTCAACAATCACTTTGCAAAATTTACCGGCTACCTTGCATCTATTCTGAAACAAATTCTTTCTTTGCAATGGTTCTTGCTCCATCTCACTTTGATATAATACTCTTTTATTCACCAACACTTCTCCTTCTTTTGGTTTATTAGATGATCCAACATGATCTTCCTCAACAAAGTTTGTTCTTCTATCATTCTTTGTCTTTTTGCTTGTGTCTCCTTGACTACATTCAAATACTCTATGGCCTTCTCCACCACATTTAAAACAAGTTCCCCTAAACACTCTTTTCTCCTGTCCTCTATCATTTTTTCTATAACATTCATTTTGGTAACCACCATATCCTCCTCTTCGGTAAGAGTTTCCATCACCTCAATGGTATGAATCATCATTCATAATGACTTCCTTATCCTTATTCTAATCTGCAAGAGTTCCTCTTGCTCCTCTAGTAAAAATTCTTTCTCTCTGAAATCTTTGACCTCTTCCTCTCTATCTTTGATCATGTCTTTTATTTAGTTTCTCTTATGCTTTTAGGGAACATTGATATGCTTCTTCCACATTCAACAACTTTATCAAACTTATCTCATCCTATATAGACCACTTCAAACCATTCACATATCTAGCTACTTGTTCAACCTCATCCTCTGAATGTCTGGATTTGATATTCATCTTGTAGAACTCCTTAGTATACTCTATCATGCTTAAATCCTTTTGCTTCAAATTCTACAACTTCCAAAACAAACTGATCTGATAATCTGCAGGCATAAACTTTGTCTTTAACTTATTCACCATTTGATCCCATGATTTTATCTTCTCCTTTCCCCTTCTTTTCCTATCTTTATACAAATGTTCCCACCAAAGGGATGCATGTCCTTTCAACTTTGTACAAGAAAATTTCACCCTCTTATCTTCATCGGTACCTTCAAAATAAAAAATACTTTTCCATCTTTGTTATCCAATCAAGCAGTTCATCTAAATCCAACTTACCACTATAGTCCGAGGGATTGAAATGTGGTCTGGAATTCACTCTAGTTAGGGCTCTTATGAACCTCTCTTATCCCTGATCCAAGCCAGGTCGATCTTCTCTTCCCCTTTCCTCTTAAACTTCTACCTCTTCATCACTCACATCATCAACTGGTCGACCTCTCCTTTGGGTCGTCTTGACTGCATCTAATCTGGAAACAATTCCTCTCAACATCTCCATTAAAGTTTGGTCTGCATTTCCATGCACTCCATTTCCTCTAACATTTATTTTTCCCCCCATCTTTACACAAGTCCTTTGCAGTTGTAGGTTAGATCCTTAGTCCGCTACCCCACAACAAATCTTCAATAGGACTCTACGAATTCTGGTGATCTCTCACAAATCAAACCTTGCTTTGATACCAATCTGATGCAGCCATAGTAGGAGGGTTCTCAAAGAGAACAATTTGACCGTGCAGCAAGAGTCACACAATAGAAGCAACTCATAATATGGAGGAAAATGCAGTTTAAAACATTCTTATTATTAGAAAATTCAATTACATGCAACCGACAACATCTAAGCTTACAAATTCAGCTCACAGGCCTATTACAACTTGTTCAAAGTATCATCTTCCTATGTTCTCATATATGTGAGTGAAAATCTTATAGATGAAATCTTATTGATTACAATGTTTTATATCATGTCTAGAAATCTAGAATCATCTGCGTCGGCCAATAGATTATTACAATCTCCAATTAAAGAAATTGTAGCATGCACAAGAATAGGTCAGCGTCAAATTTGAATTACTCCTCGATGAATGCATAAGATGAAGTGTGGACCTAAGTTAAGTTCGGGGGTACTCCATAGAACAATTTGAGTCACATCGTCAAGATCCACAAGATACGAGAAAGATCCATGGGTGATCAAACTAGTCGTTAGGTTTGAAATTATTCTGGTGCCAGTTCAAGAAACTACCACATAATCTAAAAGTAATAACTTTCTAAAAAATTATCCAATCACACTCAAATCTTGGAATAAGGAAAATGAACATGTCCATGATGCAAATATAGATCTATAGGGTATGGTGAGCAAATATGATGAAACACTGAATTTTCCACTTGGACTAAACAAGAACTAAAAGAATTTTTTTTTTTGGTTGATGCAAGAGTGTCAAGAACCAGGGATGCTCCTGCATCACGGAAGATCAAGGTCTAACACTTTGCATGTGGTTTCTACAATGACGGGTCCCACTTTGATGGGTAGTGCAATGATGCCTTGTGATACTCACTCTTGGTCATAATATGCTCTAATGGTGGTACTCTTTGTTTCTCAATAGTATCCTCTAAATATCCTAGTTTTTTGATCAACTGACGGGTGCAAATTTTTAGACCAGTAGCTCCATCTTCTAAGACCCTTTTAACATTTTTCTTATGAATAATGACCTCAAGGTGTAAAGCATGATCATGAGATGACTATGATGGTAGGTCTTGTTCTGAGAAGGTGAGAAAATGATTAGTGATATGTTGTACCATATCTTGAAACTGATCTATATCTATATCCTCAGGTATAAAAGACATAGGTAGAACTTTCTGTAATATTTCCCTATGTGTGTGGGATAGCCTCAATAGTTTTAAGATAGAAATATGTGTGAGGGTCTTATTAAGCTAATCTATGAGATTGTACATGCTAGGATTTGATGTTGGAAAAGTAGGTTGTGCCCTAGATTGAGATGGAACTCCTTGGATGGTGAATTTTCCATGTCGTGTGGTGACTCCACACTCCACACTAGGCTCTTTGATGGTGAAGACGGTGATGACACTAACATAGGAAACAACCACATTAGAATAGGTATGTTGCACATTTGTGTAATCTTTAGCTTTCACAGTGTTGTTCCTTTTGCTATGATTTGGCATATAGGGTTCTTGTATATCTTAAGATCTTGGTTGCTAACTGGTACTTCAATAGATATGTCTTCACTCTTGATGATATCTTGGATAATATTATTGAGCCTTATATAGTTCGATGTTTTGTGCCCTTTGATTTTGTGAAAATCACAAAGATCTTTTTTGTTGTCCCAAGGTGGTTTATCCTATGGTTCTTGGTAGTTTTCAAAATTGGGAAGTATTATTAGGTTTAACTCTACCAATTTCTTCATGATAGTCTCAATAGGTTCTGACAACTATGCGTATTTGCATTTTGGATAGTTGTTCTTGTTGAGAGTTTGTCTTTGTTGTGTTTCAGTGTTGTTGATCTAATTGTTTTGTGATGTTTTTGTTTGTTGCACAATTGGTTGAATGTTAGCTATTTGATTGTTGTTTGGCATAGGAGCACTTAGGACCACCTTAGCATCTACCATGCCGTCATTTGTTATATTCTTGTTCTTAGCCTTGACACGAGGCTTGTCATTTGAATTGGTTGATGCGTGGTTGTCTTTGTAGGCCTGAGTATTTCTCTATGAGATTAGAACTCTCTCGATGTTAATGGCTCTAGGGACAAGCTTGTCATAAGATGTGATGCACTACATTTTCAAGTGGAAGGATATATCTAGATCTAAATATTCTATGATGATCCCCACTTCTTGTTCATTGGGAATTTTCCATTTCTCTTACTAGCCCTTTGCATCCATCGTTACAATAGATTGGCGAAAGATTCTCCTTTGTTTTGTTTGAGAGTGTATAACTCTTCTAAGCTTACGTCCATGTCAAGATTAAAGCAGAAGTGATCTATGAATTATTCAATGATTTCTTGGAAAGTTTTGATACCCGAAGGCAATTGAGAAAACCAATCCATGGAAGGACCTATTAAACTTTGTGGAAAGAGATCAAATATGACTCATTGTAGGTGACATCCATACACATGATGTTAAACTATTTGATATGGTCCACATGACTTCCTCTCCCTTTGTATTTGTCAAATTTGGGGATTTCAAAACTAGGAGACAAAAATACCATTGCAATGTTTCGATCAAATGGATATGGGAATAAGTTTTGTGTATGGGGTTTCTTGATTTTTCCCATTTGGATATCTTACATTTCTTGTGTTAACACCTTGAGTTGTGATGCCATATCATTTTGTGGGCTTGGCGAAGGAAGATATTTTGCATATTGTGGGATGGTGGATGAAGTGTACATGGGATTTTGATATGATGATGTGTTGTATGGTGTGTATGGTGGTGTAGGATAAGGTGATGATGGTGTAGGCATATATATTCCTAATGTGTTCAGGTTGACGATGTTTTATTGAGCCCATTATAGTATAAACCCTATTTTGCTATTGTTGTGCGAGAAATTGTTGTTGTTGGGCATATTGTTGAGCTTGTTGCTATTGTTGGGATTATTGTTGTTGTTGAGCTACTAAGGTTGCTTGTTTTGTTGCTAAGGTTACTTGTTGTTGATGTTATTGTGCTACTAGTGTTGCTTGCTATTGTACTTGTTGTTGTTGTTGTTCTACTGCTAAGGCTACTTGTTGTCATTGTTGTTATTGTTGTGCTACTAGGGCTGCTTCTTGTTGTTGTTGTGCTATTAGGGTTTCTTGTTGTGCTTGTTGTTGTTACTATGCAAATAAGGCTTCTTGTTGTTTTTTGTTGTGTTGCTAAGGATGATTGCTGTTGTTGTTGTTGTTTGACCACTTGTTGATAAGCCTATTGTGCTTACTATAAAGCTAGGGCATGTGCTTGCAATGTAGGATCAATTAGTGGTTGGGACATCTGTGATGGGTTTTGGGTGTTGATGTTTTGTATGGGTTAGAGATTGTTGATGAGAGGTTGGGGATTTTATTGTTTTAACATTCTTTGCAAGATAGTGGATTGAGGTGGAGGAATGTAAGTTTGAGGTCCCATTTGATTTTTCATGACTTCGGTGATGAACAGTAAAGATGATAATGATGTCATTAAGTACTGTGATGTTAAGGGTACATTAGGAACTTGAGTCCATTGATTGAAATGATTCCCTTGATTGATGCTTTGGGGATTTCCTTGTACTTGGGATGTGGTTAAGGTATTACCTTGGTTGATGGGGTTTGTGAGCAAGGGATTGTTTTTATGTGGGTTGATGATGGATGGGATAGATGTGTTTTGGGAAACCACTGGGTTTGATGTATCAAAGGGAGGATTGGATGAAGATGTTCCATGTTGTGTTCAAGGTTGATTTTTTGTGAGGGTATTCCCTTTCCCTTTTGGGTTTACTTGTGACACTTGGTCCACACTACTTTGTGTGATGTTGGGCACACTTGTGGTACTCATGGGCAAGGGTGTAGATGGGTGTCCTCGATATGTTGAGGTTATTGTGGAGTAATGAAGTGTAAGCCATTTATATGGATGTTGGGGATCCTTGAGAATGGGAGGAGTGCAAAATTTTGGTGTGCAAGTGGTTTTTTGGGATGGAGTGGTGTTGAGAGTACCCACAATTATGTTGCTTTCAAATTGAAGAAGGTGACCAAAGTCCTTGGCAAGACTAGTTGCAAGAATAGGAATAGATGTTTGATTTAGCTCTAGTGATGGAGATTTTTGAATAGTGCATGAAGTCAAGCCTTGTTTCATTGATTGTGCAACAAAGTATGGGGAAATTGGAGCAACGATTTGTAATGCTTAATGTCCCATGATTTCTTCCTTGGTAAGTCCAAATAGATTGTTTGTGACGTCTTCTATCTCATACGACCTTGATGGAGATGAGAGTTGTTGTGATGGGGTAACATGACTTCTTGGATCAAATTATTGATGATTGGGACTGATGGAACTCCTAAATTTTTTTCATGTTCCATCTCCAAATTCTTGCTTAGCCTTAAGGACTATAGGTTTTGTCTCTTGTCACTATATAAGGGTTTTAGTTTGCTTAGGTCTTATTTGGAAAACCCTTTTGTTTTGTATCCTCGCCAAGGTTGTATTTCTCTATTGACCCCTTATGTCAGTTATCAATCCTTTAAGTCATGACTTATGCCATTGAAACCCATTAAGTGACCCACCATTTGGTCTTGTTTTATCAATTAATGAATGTTGGGCCATTATTTTAATTTTTCCTAAGTCAGGCTAAATATTTCCTACTAAAAAGCCTTAAGTCTTTTATGGCATGGGTATGGTGTCGTTGACCTAGTTAGGTCCCTTTTAAAGATTAATGGTTTTTGACATGTGTAAATATAAGGACCCCTGACTGTCGTTTGATTGATGTAGACAAACAACACCGTTCCCTGTGTGTTTGTTCTATTTTTTGCATTATTTTATTCATACAGGCTCACGAGCAAAGGTCATGTGTCTTGAATGATTGGTGGGCCCAACATCTTTGATAAGGTGTGCAGATGGGTGATTGAAGAAAAATAACAGTGGGAGATAAATGAGGTGGTTGCATCTGGACTGTCTCCCACATGCCCATTTGTTCTCCTTGCTTATTAAAATAATCGCATGAGATGGTAGGCGGTTGCCACATGTCTCCTCTAACAATGGGTGTGATGGTTTCAAATGGTTAGTATTGCAAATTTTCCAAAGGAATCAACGGTTGATAGCGGGTGACATGTTTTAATCTTGACCTCTCCCTACTATCCCATTTATGAAAGTTGCACATGAGTTATGACTCACAAAATGAGGGGAAAAGGACTCCTGGATCGGGGCTTTAGTTAAAAAGAGATGGTGGAGCCTGCGTACTACTAACAAGTGGTTCCATGTGGCCTCCTATCATTTGGTAAGTATTGCAGTTGTGTATAGTCATATATTTCATAATAAGCTGGTTAAATCTAGATCGTAAATCAATTTACACTCCAAAAAGATCAACTGTTGGCATTCAAAACTCAGCTGAGAGCAAGTGAGCCATTCTAGTTTGTGTGTGTGAGCCTTAATAATTGAAAGGAAATTGATCTACTAATGTAAGGAGCTGCATAATTATTAATATTCATCTTAAAGGCATAATTCAACATTGAAAAATATACTTGACACACTCAAGCAGCTCATGTAGTGGTCTCTCAACATTTTTTGACGTTAGAACTAGGGTTGTCAACCTACGAAGAGAACCAGTAAGTGAATTATTACCCTCTTTCTAGCATTATTGATAAGTTGTGGTTTTTTCAAGCTTGAGTCTATTAGGGTTTTCTTGGTTCAACATTTTTAAGGTTTGACATTCATAAAGAAGAATTTGTTAATTCTACATTTGCATAATTCATGTCAAACCCTCACAAAATCTGTAGGCCTTGTTTAGATAAACCAAAAGCCCTACCTTGTAGTACCTCTTGTGTTATGGATCCTAAAATAAAAGTGTCTTCATCTAAAGGGGAAGCTTCTACTCCCAAAAGACATTTAAATAAAGACATCATGGATTAGATACCACCCTCAACGAGTGACAAACCTAAAGGACAATTGATTCCTAGAGGTATGCAAGTAGCAGAGGGTTTGTTTAATAGGAGATGTTCAATCAAGGATGCCAAATTACCTTATAATGGATGGGAACTATTTTATAGCTAGTTGAATAATAAAAATATGGGTATCCCCATAGGAAACCCTTTAACTGTGACTTGGGAAAGTTGATTGTGCCAAATGTTTATATGGATATTAACTTGCTTAACGTAGTAGCTGCTAATTATGACCCAGTCACAAGGACTATAAGAACATATGATGGGAAAGAAATGGTTAGAATCACTAAGGAGGAATTGGGTTTTTTTTTAAAGTTCACTAGATGGAATGATGAAAAGCATAAGATAAATGAAGACACTCTTAAGCAAGAGTATGATAAAACAAGGATTTCATTTATAATCCATGTCTTGCCGAGATTCTTAGTAGAAATTGTAGGTCAAAAGATTGTAATAGGACCACATGATAAAGAGCCTTTCCTAGTTAACTATTTTTTTTCTACTTCAAAAGGATTTTCTATTCCATTTTCCAAATAATTGGTTATGATCCTGTCTCTGGAATACCAATGGCATGGATGTGTATGGCTGCCCATATCCAACACCCCCAGTATTGTGCAGTATATGACTATGCGAGGTTTCTTTCAAAAAGAATGCATGAAGGACTAACAAGGTTGAAGAAGGGTGAATTAGGAGTGATTTTTATTTGGTATTCATTGTTGATGCACATATTTTTGTACAAGGGTGTAGTTTACTTTGGACACAATATTGTGTTGGAAAGAAAGGTGGGTGACTTGGACCTGCCCATGCAATGTTGGACCATAGTCTTGGAAAAATATGATAGGACATATGACTATGTGTCATTCCATAATTTGTTTGCTTTTGAACTAAAGATGGTCTTGATTGTGAATTTACCTAGAATTCCCATAGCTGTACATGATTTCTTAAGACCCAAGGAGAGAAACCCTGAGCTAGGAGTTGATCATAATTGGGGAGATGTTATTTCATACCTTGATTACACTATCTTAAGAGTATATGGTTCCATGGTAGCACCTCACTTGCTACCAAATTTTGTGCCATAAGGAATTGGTTTCCTTGAGGTTATGTGGCAACTAGGAAGTGTAGAAAATGAACACTTATTGAATCAAGGAAAAGGAACTTTCTTTCCTTTGTAAACTTGTTTTTCTAATTTTCTAATGACCAAGGGAGGTTGGAATAACATCCTTGATATAATCAAAACCTACCACATGCAGAGGTCAATTGAGAGGGTCAAATATGATCCTGAAGGTTTTATGGATTGGCTAAAAGAAAGAAAGAAGAGCTACAAATATTTCCACATTTTCAAATATCCAGAAGATGTAATAATAAGTGTGTTAGACACTTTGAAGTAGGAAAAGAGACTAGAAATATGGATTGCATTCAATAAAATGAAAAGAAAAATAAAGCAAGAGGAACCTGATTTAAAAATTCTCCTAGAGGCCGAAGATATAATACAAAAGGTAGAGCATGTAGCAAGAAATATTGGTTCAATGGTGGGCCACCTTGAAACTAAAGGGGTAATAGGTAAAGATAAAGGGAAAGCTCCAATTGTAGAAGGAATGAGTTGAGGAGAAATCCATTCTATAGGAGAAGAATCTACATCACAAGCCCCTGAGGAGCCAAGAATAAAATTCTTTGTAAGGAGAAAGAGTAAGGAAAAGAAAATTGATGAAGCTCCTACTCCCTCTCAGCAAGAGGAAAATAAACCTCCTTCTCCTATGCCACAAGTACCAATGACATCTCCACTAAGGCCAATAGAGCCTAAAATTGTGAACATTGATTCCCCACCACCTAGTGAATTACCATCAAGGGAGAAACCATTGAAAAGAAAAAAGGTTGAAGCCATTGGTCTAGTGAATTGTGATGAAGAAGGCTTAGATGATGATATTTGGGTGTCAGAGTAGGAAATGCAAGGAGTGCCCACTACACTTGTAGTAAGGGAAACATATCAATTGGAAACAAGATTGAGTAAAGTTGATCTTGTTGGAATCAATGGGAGATATGATATGCAGGTTGAAGCATGTTCAAAGTTCTTAGATGATGACTCATTTATAAAGACTCAAAATTTTATGGAATTGTCATATATGGCTAAAAGATATGAATATGTAAAAAATTTGACTATAGAAAGAAGCCTTCACCCAAAATTTTGAAATGCTATCATCCAAGAAAAGTGTTAAATGAAATGAGAACTAGATTCAAAAAAATGATTACAAAGGAGGGTCAATAATTGGTAAGGACTAGTGACATTTTGTTGCTACCAGAATTGGATCTTGCTTTTGGCATAGCTTTTGACACAATAAAGAAATGTGGCAGGCCTCTCTATGATACAAAAGAAGAAGCTAGACTTGCATTATAGGGGTCTGCTTTTAGTGAAAATTGGGAAGCCTTTGCTATATGGTCTTTAGCCCCTAGCACAAGAAAGCCCGATATTGTTGAGCCTGCACCTAACTACAATGGAGGCCTAATAATAAAAGAAGTGTCATAAAATTCTACCTTAGAAGCTACAAAAATGTTAGTTCATGTTGCACAATTCACAAGGGCCACCATAGAGTCCGTGACTATAGAAAAGGATAAGCTCAAGACACAATGCAATAACTTATTAGTTAAGGATGGAGAACTTGAGCGAGATAATATATATGTAGCTGCAAAAAATATAGCATTATTGGAGGATATGTTGCAAAGATTACAACCTAGAAATCCTAAGCAGAATGATGTTGACTCCCCCACTATTTCACAAGAAGTTGTACCGCTAGAGTTTACTGTTGAAGTAAGTTCTTCATGGGAAATTATTCCATATAACATGGGAATGTGTCCATTTCAATAGAAGAACACAGTACATCAGAAGAGCCACAGACTTAAGGGGATGTCAATTGGGATGAGTTGCTAAGGAAACTAAATGAGTACAAAGAGAAATGTGAATGAGTACAAAGAGAAATGTGATAATCATGTAATATGAATATGTTCACAACAGTGCTAGAACACTTGAATAGAAGAGTGAATAACAAGTTGAATAGTATTCACTATAGTTATTCATCTATGGTGGATGCTATCAGGAATTTTGACATTGACAGAGAAAGAGCCATTCCACTCTTGGAAAATTGGGTCCCTAGGAAGCAGGATTTGATATTGATGGAAATTAGAGTTAAGTAGGATCCCAATCCACCTAAAAATTTTAAACCTACCATGCTTCTTGTTAGTAAAATTGAAGGATATAGGGAAATATTGAACCACTGGAAAACAAATGAAAAGAGCTAGTAAAATCCTTTCACGAGTCACATCATGACATTCTTCCATCCAATCTAAGGGATGATGATAGCATTAAAACTCTACATGAATGGATAAATGAAACAAATATAAAGTTATTTCAGATTATGCTATATCAATTTGTTAGAAATTTGATATGGAGACATTGGAGGAAAATATAGATATGCTAATTCATGTTGCGACTATCCGACTCGAATTTGATAAGGAAGATAAGTAGATTGTCACCAAGTATGCACCTTATAGATAGAGTGTTGATGAAGTCATGAATTTCAATTGGCCCACTGAAGATGAATTCCTAGCATGGAAAGATGAGTACTTGGAAGGAGTAGGGGTTTGATATAAAAGGTGGCGAGTTAGTGATTTGAAAATTTAAAATCTACAGTCATGATAAATAATGGATAGATTGGAATGCAATACATAGCATTGATTTAGTACAGTTTAGGCTTTTGATAAAGTATGGAAAATATAGTGCATCTTCTCCAAGTTGAATTGATGACAAGGTTGTAGATGTGGAAATATCTCGACTTTTCCTTTTCTGTTTCTTTCATGCTTTCCTTCTTTCACTATGTGTGTGTGGGAAAAATTTTTGAGGTAACTATTTGGTTATACCCATTTTGAAAATTGGACTAGATCTCCAACAACGAATGAAGACTAGTTTCATTTTCCCACATGTCTCCCACCTCTTGGGAATGCATTGTAACTAAATGGGAGAATCTTTGTTATAGCGGTCCAATAGGGTTTTGAAATGTGTACATTCTAGCCTAAGGCTTGTTTTACTCCTTCATTTCTATAAGAAGGAATTCAAGGCCAGAAAGTAGGGGTTTGTTGTTTTGCAATTAACATTGTGAATTGTAAGGGAAATACTAAGTATGTTTTAGAGTTTTTTGTCTTAAGTTTAGAGTTCACTATTATGTATGTAATTTTGATAACATTATAGAAAATATAATATAGAGTAATACCAATTTCATGGCTATTGTCTCTCCTTGTACTCATTTTATGAGTTATGAATGGAAGTAATTCGAGATTCCTTTTGTTTGTCTCTATTGTTTCTCAATAGATGTTTTATTCCATTCTTGCCTATTGATTCAATGAATTAATGTAAATGCTCGGATGAAATTGGTGACTCATAAAAATTAGGTGCTAGGATATTTGTAAGTAGTAATTATCATGAGTGTAATAGGGGAGTGTTGTAATGCAATATTTCTTGTGACTGTATTTTGCTATTATTGAGTTGTTGCCTAGTTATATAGGTTGATATTTACTCCGTTGCTTGGGATAGAGGCATTGGTTCATGCAAAGTATTTTTGGTTCAATTTCTATGTTGATTCATCAGCTAATCACTTTTAATTTACATATTTTTAAATTTATACCACTGTAGTTGTTTTGTATTGGTGTTTTGCCTTCTCATGCTCCAAGTATAGGACATTGATAAATGAGTTGCCAACTTATTTGATATACTATATTGTTGAGTAATATTATGAGAAGTATATGTTATTGACAATTTATTTAATTATAATTATATGAATTCCTAAGTATACATTGTGGGATCACCCTCTCGGGTTTCACAAAGCCTAAAGTGTAGGAGTAGAAGTTTTACAGTTTTCATTTGTTCGTTGGAAAATCTGTTTGGAGTACTGATTATTGGAAATGGAAAAGTCCATAGGTATTTTTGGAGATTAATTTGGTTCTTAAAAAATAACCAATAGATTGATGACTCTTCTGGGGACTAGCTAAGTCAAAAGTGTCTAGTTCAGATCTAGTACAGTCAGAGTCAAGTGTTTATTATAATATTATTTACCATGCGAAGAATAATTGGTTTAAATTTTGTTGCATTAGTCACATCATACTCAGTCTTATGTGTCGTGTCTTGTTTCATTCTGTCACTTTGTGTTAGGTTGTGTTTAAGATCTTTTCTGAAGTTACAAGTACAAATTCAAAGTGCAATCACTTTCTATTTCCTAGCATTCTGGGCGGTGACTTTGAATTCTCTAATACCATTGTAAAGATAAGTTCTCAAAAGGAACATAAGAAGGATTTTGATACATCTAACATCATGAAGAAGACTAGAAGTTATGTAAAGAAGTATCCTGAGCAGAAGGGAAAATCTAAACCTGCTAAAGAGAAGCAACCCGCCTGGGTAAAGAAAAGCTCTGAATCGAGTAGGTTTGTTGACTCTCCTACTAATGCATCTCCTACATTTAATGTTTAAGTAAGTAGTGCCAGTATCCATGAAAATGCACATGAAGTTGAAGGGTCTAACATAGACGAAGGAAGTTTTCCTATTGAAAAAGTGTTTGATAATGAGCTTAATACTTCAAGAGAGGAGGATAGATGGGAGTTTCGGGGTAAGAATAATAAGTTTTCAGAGCCTTTAACCCCTGGATTTGGCTCCATTTTTAATGGAAATAATTTTAAGCAAAGAGGTGAATCTCTTGATGTACAAGTGAAAATTTCTCTTGAGGAAGATCCTATTGACTAGCCCTACTATACTCCTGCCTTGAGTGAGCCTAGAGATGTTCTAGAAAATGAGGAAGATATAGAAAAGGACATGCAAGCTATAGAAGAAGAACTAAGGATTCAAGAAGAAGAAGAGAATAGAATGAGGACGTTAAAAGAAAGTGAAGATAGGATTAGAGCTAAGCAACTCAAGAGAGATGCTAGAAAATAAAAATTGGAGAAAATGAGAGAAGATGTTGCCAGGTCTAAGAACTTTGAGGAAAACCGTTTTAAATTTTCTTCTAAAATGACCAATGACATTCTTGAGGTAGCAGTCCTGATGGGAACTTCTGCTACTGATACCTATGCCACATCTGTCTCAACTACTAGAGCCTCAAATCCTCCTACTACTGCTAAGAAGACATCATTTGTTGATCATGGGAAGCGACCATTGATCAACCTAAGATAACTATCTTCAATACCAATACCAATATCCATACTTCATCCACTTAAACCCCCACACACAAGACCAAAATTAATCCAACTTTGTCTACTACACCTCTAGAGGCTGAGATATTAAAATTATAGTTGGAAAATGAAAAGCTGCAAGAAGATTTTTAAAAAGTTGAGATGATAGCTTCTAATGCAAAAATTCCTAGGAAGATTTATTTTCTTAAAATGTTCACACCCACTCCAGAGTCTTCAAGCTCTGGACATACTAATAGTGAGTCACATAATAAGTCTAATGAACATACTCCTAGTGGAGGTGGTGGTGGAGATCAAGGTGGTGGTGGTGGAGGAAAAAATAAAAATAATAATTCTTATTTTGGGGATGATGAAGGAAGCAGGAAAGGAGGTGGTGATGGTGAAAGTGGAAAAGGTAAGGATAGCAACCAATCTGATAACAAAAGAGATGGTGAGAAAATAGATGTTCATAGGGATCGACATACTAAGAGGCCACTCCAAGTAGATAGATACCAACAATTGTGTCATCGAAATACCTGGATGCCCTAACCCATTCCCTAAAGATTTTAGACTTGCTCTAGTCAGATTCTATGGTAATAATGCCTTGAGTGGTGAAGACCAGATCAAAAAATTTGCTAATGTTATGGATGATTTTGAGGTAGAGGAAAGGATGTTATGATGAAATTCTTTATGTAGTCTCTCACTGAAGATGCTCAAGAGTGTTATAGATGTTTTCCTATAGAGAGCGTTGGTTCTTGGAAGGAATTCAAAAGGATATTTAGAGAGAAATATGATGACAAGATTGATTCAAGTTTTCTATTGAATCGATTTAATAATATTGTTAAAGGTTCTAACAAATTTTTTGTTGAATTCAATACAAGGTTCCAAAAGGATAGAAAGAGGTTTCCTCCTCATTTACAATTGAATGACCATGTGTGCTTGGTAAATTACTATAATGATTTTGATACAAAAATGAGTTACTGACTACTAGATAAGAATCCTTAGTCATTGAGGGAAGCCTTCAAGATGGTAGAGCATATTGAGAATATTAGTAGAGAAATTGGTAAAGTTGGCAGAAGAGATGATGCAAAACTCCTCATAAATTCAAAGGAGGACAAGAGTTCAGGAGCTAAGGGGAACACTTTTGAGGATAAGATTGATAATTTTATGAAGACTATAAGTGACAAAATTGTAAAGCAAGAAAAAGCTCAACCAAAAAATTATCAAAGGAATGAAAGACCTCCTAGGTTGCAAGACCACCCATATAATACCAATTAGTATAATGGGAACCTGTTCCTAATAATCCAAGAAATATTTAGAACAAGGTCCCTCCAGACCCTTTCCAGAAGAATTTAGGAAATTATGTTGAAGACACCTTTTGGTGCATGGTTTTTCAAATGCCACATTCTCCCAACAATGTGCAATTGCAAAGATGGTTGAAGCAGAAGAGGATATACCTGAAGACTATGATCAAAAAAATGAGGAGGATGTTGATGTACTTATGGTTATGGGTTATTTTGATGTTGCAGATAGTGAATGCTCTTTTGATGAGGACTCTTATGAAGTGGATGCAGATAATCAAAGGAAAATTGATAGTGCATATCATCAGCAAGTTCTGTCTAATGAGGATGTTAATAATGATGTTGAGGTTTACAATTTGGAAGAAATTGATGATTGTGTGTCACTAAGAAGACCCTCAGATGAGGAGATTACAAAATATACTGTAGTCTTGGCTACCCAAGCCAGAATTTCCTATCATTTGAGGAACATAACAGTTGGTGGTGAACAAGGTAGTCTTGTTGGTATTTTCATCAAAGAGCACAAGCCTAATGGAAAAATAGAAGTTGACAAAGCTAAAGAAGGTAGGGGAGATGAATTTTTGGCTAAGAGAGTAGAGAAGCCAAAAACTACTCATGAACTCAAATATCCCACTACAAAGATAAAGACACAGAAGAAAAACCATGAAGATTCAAGGAAAGATACCAAGCAGAGGATTTAACTACCCAAAAATCAATAGAAGGAGAGTAGAAATGAACAAGGTATGATCCCAATTGAATTACCCAAGTATACTTTTGTTGATATGTTTCAATTACTTATCCAAGTAAAAGTATATGTGCCTTTCCTTGAAATGATGAGAATCGAGGAACATAAGCATAAGGTAGTAGCCCTTATCAATGGTGCTACTATAGCTTGTAATTATTTAGTGGTGCCCACTCCACCCAAACTAAGTGAAAAAGATAAGAAAGACAAGGAAGTTGAAGGAATTATCACTGAGATTCCCCATATCTTCTTAGGAAATTCAATAACTACTTGCTCTAATAAGATAGATCCATTTTTTCTCACTTTAATTGTTGGGGAAAATTTTATAAAAAAACGTATTATTGACTTTGGAGCATCAAATAACATCATGCCAACTAAAATTATGGAAGCATTAGGATTGCAAGATGATAGCACTCATGGTAAGTGTTATGCTATGGATTCAAGAGAAGTCCCTATTATTGGTGTGATAAATGAACTTCCATACAAATTAGAAGCCCACCTAGACAAAGAGTTTAAGATCAGTGTGGTGGTAGTGGATATCCCACCTAATTATGAAATGTTGGTATCTCAGAAATGGAGTGCATCTATGGGAGGAAGTATGAAATGTGATATGTCTTATGCCACATTTTAAATTAATAGTAAGGATGTTCAAGTGATGAGAGAACCAAGAGTCCCACACATGTTGGAACATGTTCCTAAGGATGATCTACAATTCTTTTTGTAGAAACTAACATAAGTAATTTCAAAATGGAAGAAGTACCAAGAGAAATTGATAGGCTCCTTGCACCAATAGAAAATGAAGTTGTAAGATTTTCTAACAAGTATGGACTTTGGAAAATGTACTTTGATGGTACAAGTTCCAAAGAAGGGTTTGGTGCAAGGATATTATTAGTATCACCTAGTGGGGGTAGTGATAAATTCTCTTTCACATTTTCCTTTGTCTATACAAATAATGTTGAAGAGTATGAAGCTTTATTATTGGGGTTGAGACTGGCTGAGAAGCACAAAATAAGAAATTTAATGGTGATTGGTGATTTTGAGCTTGTGATATCCCAAGTAAGAGCCAAATATTCCTGCAAGAATAATAGACTAAAGCAATAAAGAAATGTTGTATGGGATTTCATTGAGCAGTTTGATGCTTTTGGAATTGACTAGATGGAAAGAGGAAAAAATAAAGTGGCTGAATTACTTGATAAAATTGCATTAAAACTTGATGATATAACTTTGATAGGAATCTATAAGGTTGAGATGTAGACAAGGCCTTCCATTCCTAACAATGTGCACAACTAGCAACTCTTCAATGATGATGAGGATATTTTCAGATTTTTGAATTGTGCTGATGAATATGAAGGTCGGGAGATTGAATTTGGTGAATTTGTTGAAAATATTGATGGAAAGGACATGGTATTTGGAAAATAAGTCATCTAGTTAAAAATAAATAAAATCCCCAAAGGCCTTGTAGCACTTGAAAGTATTTTTGATAGTCAAGACAAAAGCAAGACCAAGACAACTGCTGCTCACCTTGAAGACCTAGAGGAAGTAAATTTGGGGATTGAAAATGCCCCTAAGAAATCCTAGTAGAGCTCCAAAGATGCAAGAGGAATTGGTGAAGTTAAGAGATGTTTGTATTATAAAACCTATCAGACACTCTTCATGGGTATCTAATTTGGCACTAGTAAGAAAAAAGAATGGTGACATAAGATTGTGTGTTGATTTTAGGAACCTGAATATATCCTCATTAAAGGATAATTACCCATTGCCAAACATGGAAGCCATGTTATAGAAGGTGACTGGTTGTGAGCTACTTTCAATGATGGATGGATTTTTAGGTTATAGCCAAGTAAAAGTGAATGATTCTGAGCAGTACAAGACTACATTCACTACTCCATGGGGTACCTACATTTATGTTGCAATGCCTTTTGGCCTAACAAATGCAGGTGCCACTTTTTAGAGAGCTATGGACATAGCTTTTTCTGATTTTATTGATTTATTTATGGTTGTATATCAAGATTACCTGACCACTTACTCCATGAAAGAGGAAGATCATAGTGGCACTTAGAGAAGGTATTCATCAGATCTCTAGAGTATGGGATATCTTTGAATCCAAAAAAATGTGCTTTTGGGGTCATTGAGGGAAAATTGTTGTGGCACATTGTGTCTAAGGACGAAGTAAGAATAGACCCTGGAAGAGTAGCAACCATAGATAAAATCCCTCAACCAAAAAATTTCAAAGGCATTAAGTCATTTTTTGGACAAATAATTTTTTTAAGAAGGTTTGTGACTAACTTTACAGAAATCACAAGACCTATTTCCAAGATGCTGAAGAAGGGAGAAAAGGTGCTTTGGAGTGTGGAGCCTAGCTAGGAATTAAAAAAAAAAAAAGCTATTAAGGAGGCTCTTGTATTAAAATATCCTGATTTCTCCAAGCCAATGCACATTTTCTCTTTTGCTTCTTTTCATATAATTGTTGTTGTTTTGTTACAAAAAAATCAAGAGAGAATTGAACAACCCATTGCATTATTTAGCAATTCTTTACAATATGTAAAGCTGAAATATGAGATGACTAAGAAGTAAGCATATGCTCTGGTTAAGGATGTAAAGAACTTCAGGACTTACCTGCAGGGAGCTACTATCATAGCTTTTGTACCGAGTGTTGTTGTGAAATATATTTTTACTCAGCAGGAGACTACTGGAAAAAGGTGTAGATGGATAAATAGGATCCCAGAATTTAACATTGGCGTTCATATCACCAAATTAGTAAGAGGTCAGGGCCTATCTAAGTTAATGGAAGAAGTTAATTTGGAGGCTAATTAGGTCAATCAGACAAAAGTGATTGATGTTGCACCTAATATGTGATATGCAAACATGCAGATGGTATAGAAGAATTGTCTAGTATTTACAAACTTTGCAGTGTGCTGTAGATATTGCTGACAATGACAAGAGAACATTGAAATTGCATGCCATTAAGTATGTAATTATTGACAACAAGCTATGGTGGAAAAACCTAGATGGTATTTTGCTCAAATGCGTAGATGGAAAGAAGGTGCTATAACTCTTGTAGGAAATGCATAATGGGGTGTGTGGCAATCATTACATGGCAAAGACCACTGTCCAAAATATTGTGAGAGTAGGATTTTAGTGGCCTACTATTTTAAAGGATTCCCACAAGTTTGTTAAAACTTGTGATGCTTATCAAAGGTTTGCAGGAAAGTTAAAGTTTTCAGGAAATCTAACACTTAGGCCTATGATTTTTCAAGCCCCTTTCTAATAATGGGGAATTTATTTCATTAGAAAGATACTAGAAAAGTCTAGTGGAGGGCACTCATGGATCCGCATTGCCACTGATTATTTCATGAAATGGGTAGAAGCAATACCCACAAAGAAGTCAATGAGCAAGGTGGTGGTAGATTTCCTCTTAAATAACATTCTCATTAGGTTTAGAGTCCTGGAAAATATCATCTTAGATAATGCTACGTGTTTTAGATCTACGGAATTCAAAGACTTTTGTGATAAACATAGCATACATGTTTCTTATTCTTCACCTTACCATCCTAAAGGAAACGGTCAAGCTGAGTCTAGTAACAAGAGCTTGATGAAGATCATCAAAAGGGTGATGGAGAAGAATAAAAAGGCTTGGGACTCAAAGCTGAAATTAGCACTTTGGGAAGATATAGTGACTGTGAAAAAAGTTGCTAGTTATTCATCGTTTAGCTTGGCATATGGTCTAGATGCTAGACTACCACATAATAACTTGCAGAAAATGTATAATTTTGTGCAAGAATATGACAAAGATGTATGTGATGATATGCAACACAAAATTAATAATGTGGTGTAATTGGATGAGATCATAAGAGAAGCTCATATTAAGAATATGAAGATATAGTTGCAGGTTAAGCATCTACATGATAAGAGAGCTTCTCCTATAAAGTTTGAGGTAAATAGTATGGTGTTAGCCTATAATGGCAGGGCTTAGGACAACGACAAACATGGGAAGTTTGAAGCATTATGGATTGGCCCTTATTTGATAGCCAATACTCATAGTGAGGATTCATATTTCCTCCAGAGTTTGACAAGTGAACTCTTTGAATTGCTAGTACATGGACAGTTCTTAAAACCATACTTTTCCTAAGTATGTTATAATTGTAGATTTTGTACATTTTTGTGTATAGCTGTGTTTTCTTTGGTTGTGTCTGGTTTAGTTTTACTGCCTAGTCTGATTAGTTCCCTCATTCTTTGGTTCCTCGTATTTTGATTGGTCTGCTTCAACCATAGATTCTAGGATTCTTGCCATGCCTGCAAGAGACATATGTCCCCAATCGAAGCCACTGATGGAACTCCAAAAAAAATTTCATGTTCCATCTCCAAATTCTTGCTTAGCCTTAAGGACTCTGGGTTTTGTCTCTTGTCACTGTATAAGGGTTTTAATTCACTTAGGTCTTTTTTGAAAAACCTTTTTGATTTGTATCCTCGCTAAGGTTTTATTTCTATGTTGACCCCTTGTGTTGGTTCTTAGTACTTTAAGTCATGACTTATGCCATTGAAACTTGTTAAGTGATCTAGCCTTTGGTCTTGTTTTAACGGTTAATGTATGTTGGGCCATTATTTTAATTTTTCCTAAGTCAAGCTAAATATTTCCTATTGAAAAGCCTTAAGTCTTTTATGGCATGGGTATGGTCTTGTCAACCTAGTCGGGTACCTTTTAAAAATTAATAGTTTTTGACATGTGCAGATATAAGGACCCCTAACTGTCATTTGATTGATGTAGATGACCGCCACCATTCCCTTCATGCCAATTCTATTTTTTTCACATTATTTTATTCATACAAGCTTATGGGTGAAGGCCATGTGTCTTGGACGATTGGTTGACCCGATGTCTTTAGTAAGGCATGCAAATGGTTGATTGAAGAAAATAAAAAGTGGGAGATGAATGAGGTGACCACATTTGGATTGTCCCCTGCGTGCCTGTTTGTTCTTCTTGGTTATTAAAATAATCACAAGGGCTGGTAGGCAGTTGCCACATGTTTCCTCTGACAATGGGCCCAATGGTTTCAAATGGTTAGTATTGCTGAGTTTTCAAACGAATCAATAGTTGATAGCAGGTGGCATGGATTGATCTTGACCGCTCTCCACTATCCCATTGATGAAATTTGCACATGAGTTATGAATCACAGGGGTGAGGGGAAAAGGACACATGGATCGAGGCTTTAGGAAAAAAGATATGGTGGAGCCCGTGTACTACTAACAAGTGGTTCCATGTGGCATCCTGTCATTTGGTAAGCATTGCAACTATGTACAGTCAGATCTTTCATAATAAGCTAGTTAAATCTAGATTGTAAATCAATTTACACTCCAAAAGGATCAACAACTGGCATTCAAAACTCAGCTGAGTGAAAGTGAGCCATTCTAGTTCACGTGAGTGAGCCTTAATAAATGAAAGGACATTGATCTACCAAAGTAAGGAGCTATATAATTATTAATATTTGTCTTAAAGGCATACTTTAGTATTGAAAAATATACTTGACACACTCAAGGAGCTCATGCTTTGGCCTTTCAACATTTTATGATGTCGGAACTAGGGTTGTCAACCTGTAAAGAGAACTAGTAAGTGAATTGCTGCCCTCTTTCCAACATTATTGATAAGTTGTGGTTTTTTGATGCTTGAGTTTGTTAGGGTTTTCTTGGTTTAACATTTTTAAAGTTTGACATTCATAAAGAAGAATTTGTTAATTCTGCATTTGCATAATTCATGTCAAACCCCCACAAAAGTTGTAGGCCTTGTTCAAATCAACCAAAATCCCTACCTTTTAGTACCTCTTGTGTTATGGCTCCTAAAATAGAAGTGTATTTGTCTAAAGGGGAAGCTTCTGCTCCAAAAGACCTCATGGATCAGTTACCACCCTCAACTAGTGACAAACCTAAATTCCAATTGATTCCCAAAGGTCCACAAGTAGCAGAGGGTCTGTTTGATAGGAGATGTTTTATCAGGGATGCCAAATTACCTTATACTGAATGGGAACTATTTTATAGCTGGTTTAGGAATAGAAATATGGGTATCCCAGTAGGAAACCCTTGGAACTGTGACTTAGGAAAGTTGATTGTTCCAAATGTTTATATGGATATTAACTTGCTTAAGGCAATAGCTGCTAATTATGACCCAATCACAAGGACTATAACAACATATGATGGGAAAGAAATGGTTAGAATCACTAAGGAGGAATTGGGTTTTGTTTTCAAGCTCACTAGATGGAGTGATGAAATGCATAAGATAAATTAAAACACTCAATCAAGAGTATGATAAAACAAGGATTTCATTCAGAGTCCATGTCCTACTAAGATTCTTAGTAGAAATTGCAGGTTGGAAGATTGTAATAAGACAACATGATAAAAATCTTTTCCTAGTTAACTATTTCATTTCCTACTTCAAAAGGACTTTCTATTCCATTTTCCAAATAATTGGTTATGATCCTATCTCTAGAATTCCAATGGCATGGATGTATATGGCTGCCCATATCCAATACCCCCAGTATTGTGTTGTATATGACTATGCGGGGTTTCTTTTAGAAAGAATGCATGAAGGACTAACAAGGTTGAAGAAGGGTGAATCAAGAGTGAGATTTGGTTGGTATTCATTGTTGATGCACATTTTTTTATATAAGGGTGCAGTTTACTTTGGACACAATATTGTCTTGGAAAGAAAGGCGGGTGAATTGGACTTGCTCGTGCAATGTTGGACCATAGTCTTGGACAAAGATGAGAGGACATATGACTATGGGACATTCCAGAATTTGTTTGCTTCTGAACTGAAGAGGGTCTTGATTGTGAATTTACCTAGAATTCCCATAGTTGTACATGATTTCTTAAGACCCAAGGAGAGAAACCCTAAGCTAGGAGTTGATCATAATTGGGGAGATGTTATTTCATACCCTGATTACACTATCTTAAGAGTATATGGTTCCATGGTATCACCTCACTTGCTACCAAAGTTTGTGCCATAAATAATTGGTTTCCTTGAGGTCATGTGGCAACTAGGAAGTGTAGAAAATGAACAATTATTGAATCAAGGAAGAGAAACTTTCTTTCTTTGTACACTTTTTTTTCTAATTTTCTAATGACTAAGGGAGGTTGGAATAACATCCTTGATATACTCAAAACTTACCACATGCAAAGGTCAATTGAGAGGGTCAAATATGATCCTGAAGGTTTTATGGCTTGGCTGAAAGAAAGAAAGAAGAGCTACAAATTTGTCCACATTTTCCAATATCTAGAAGATGTAATAATAAATGTGTCAGACACTTTGGAGTAGGAAAAGATACTAGAAAGATAGATTGAATTCAATAAAATGCAAAGAAAAATAAAGCAAGAGGAACCTGATTTAAAAATTATCCTATAGGCCGAAGATATAATACAAAAGGTAGAGCATGTAGCAAAGAATTTTGGTTCAATGGTGGGCCACCTTGAAACTAAAGGGGTAATAGGTAAATATAAAGGGAAAGATCCAATTGTAGGACCAAGAGGAGGAGAAATCCATTCTATAGGAGAAGAATGTACATTACAAGCCTTTGAGGAGCCAAGAATAAAATTCTTTGGAAGGAGAAAGAGTAAGGCATAGAAAATTGATGAAGCTCCTACTCCCTCTCAACAAGAGGAAAATAAGGCTCCTTCTCCAATGCCACAATTACCATTGACATCTCCACCAAGGCCGATAGAGCCTGAAATTGTGAACATTGATTCCCCACCACCTAGTGAATTACCATCAAGGTAGCAACCATTAAAAAGACAAAAGGTTGAAGCCAGTGGTCTAGTGAACTATGATGATGAAGGCTTAGACGATGATATTTGGGTGTCAGAGTAGGAAATTCTAGGAGTGCCCACTGTACCTATAGTAAGGGCAACACATCTATTGGAAACAAGATTGAGTAAAGTTGATCTCACTGGACTCAATGGGAGAGATGATATGTGGGTTGAAGCATGTGCAAAGTTCTTTGATGATGACTCATTTATAAAGACTCAAGCTTTTATGGAATTTTAATATAGGGCTAAAAGAGATGAATATGTAAAAATTCTAGCTATAGAAAGAATCCTTCACCCAAAATTGCTAGATGTTATCCAGAAAAAAGTGTTAAATGAAATGAGAACTAGATTCCAAAGAATGACTTCAAAGGAGGGTCATGAATTGGTAAGGACTAGTGGCATTTTGTTGCTACCAAAGTGGGATCTTGCTTCTGTGATAACTTTTGACACAATAAATAAATGTGACAGGCCTCTCTATGATACCAAAGAAGAAGTTGCACTTGCATTATAGGGGTCTGCTTACAGTGAAGATTGGGAAGCCTTGGCTATATGGTCTTTAGCCCCAAGCACAAGAAAGCCCGATATTGTTGAGCCTACACCTAACTATAGTGGAGGCGTAATAGTGAAAAGAGTGTCAGAAACTTTGGCCTTAGCAGTTGCAAATATGTCAGTTCATGTTGCACGATTCACAAGGGCCACCGTAGAGTCTATGATTATAGAAAAGGATAAGCTTAGGATAGACTACAATAACTTGTTAGTTAAGTATGGAGACCTTGAGAAGGATAATATGTAGTTGCAGAGAAAGGTAGCACTATTGGAGGATATGTTGCAAAGATTACAACCTAGAGAGCCTAAGCAAAATGATGTTGGCTCCCCTACTACTTCACAAGAAGTTGTACACCCAGAGTTTACTATTGAAGTAAGTTATTCATGGGAAATTGTGCCATATAACATGGGAAGTGTGCCCATTTCAATAGTAGAACTCGGTACATCAAAAGGGCCATAGGATAAAGGGGATATCAATAGGGATGAGTTTCTTAGGCAACTAAATGCATACAAAGAGAAATGTGATAATCATGATGAGGATACTTTCAAGACTAATATGAAGAGTGTCACAAAAGTGCTAGAAAACTTGAACATAAGATTGAATAACAAGTTGAATAGTATTCGCTATAGTTATTCATCTATGGTGGATGCTATCAAGAATTTTGACATTGAAAAAGAAAGAGCCATTCTAATCATGGAAATCCGGATCCCTAGGAAGTAGGATTTGATATTGATGGCGATTGGAGTTAAGTAGGATCCCAATCCACTTGAAAAGTTTAAACCTACCATGCTTCTTGTATGCAAAATTGAAGGATACATAGGAAATATTGAATCACTGGAGAACAAAATAAATGAGCTAGTGAAATCCTTTCATGAGTCACATCATGGCCTTCTTCCATCCATTCTAAGGGATGATGATACCATTAAAACTCTACAAGAATGGAGAAATGAAAAAAATATAGTTATGTCAGATCAAGCTATGTCAATTTGTCAGAAATTTGATATGGAGACATTGAAGACAAATATGGATATGCTAATTCATGCTAAGACTGTCCTACTGGAATTTGATAAGGAAAGTAACCAAATTTTCACCAAGTATGCACCTTACAAACAGAGTGTTGATGAAGTCATGAATTTCGATTGGCCCACTGAAGATGAATTCTTAGCATGGAAAGGTAGGTACTTGGAAGGATTAGGGGTCTTACATAAAAGGTGGCGAGTTAGTGATTTGAAATTTCTAAATCTACAGTCATGCTTAATAATGGATATATGGAAATGCACTACATAGCCCAGATTTAGTAAAGATTGGGCTTTTGATAAAGTATGGAAAATATAGTGCATCTTCTCCAAGTTGAATTGAGGACAAGATTGCAGATGTGGAAATATCTCTTGAATTTTCCTTTTCTATTTCTTTCATGCTTTCCTTCTTTCACTTTGTGTGTATGGGCACAAATTTTTAGGTAACTATTTGGTTATACCCATTCTGAAAAATTGCCTAGATCCTTAACAACGAATGAAGACTACTTTCATTTTCCCACATGTATCCCACCTCTTGGGAATGCATCGTAACTAAATGGGAGAATCTTTGTTATAGTGGTCCAATAGGGTTTTGACATGTGTACTTTTTGGCCTAAGGCTTTTTTTTCTCTTTCGTTTCTATAAGGAATTCAAGGCTAGAAAGTAGGGTTCACTGTTTTGCAATTAACACTGTGAATTGTAAGGGAAGTACTAAGTATGTTTTAGAGTTTTTTGTATTAAGTTTAGAGTTCAATGTTATGCATGTAATTTTGATAATAGTATATCAAATACAATACAGAGTAATACCAATTTCATGGCCATTTTCTCTCCTTTTACTCGTGTCATGAGTTATGAATGAAAGTAATTCGAGATTCCTTTTGTTTGTCTCTATTGTTTCTCAATGGATGTTTGATTTCATTCCTACTTATTAATTCAATGAATTAATGTAAATTCTTGGATGAAATTAGTGACTCATAAAAATTAGGTGCTAGGATATTTGTAAGTAGTAATGATCATGAATGTAATAGGGGAGTGTTGTAATGCAGTATTTCTTGTGATTGAATGTTGCTATTGTTGAGTTGTTGTCTGGTCATATAGGTTGATAATGACTCTACTGCTTGGGATAGAGGCACTGGTTCATGCAAAGTATTTGTGGTTTATTTTTTGTGTTGATTCATGAGCTAATCACTTTTAATTTACAAATTCTCAAATGTATACCACTATAGTTGTTTTGTGTTGAAGTTCTGCCTTCTCATGCTCCAAGTATAGGAAATTGATAAATGAGCTGCCAACTTATTTGATATACTATATTGTTGAGTAATTTTATGAGAAGTATTTGTTATTGAAAATGTATTTAATTATAATTATATGAGTTCTTGAGTATACTTTTTGGGATCTCCTTCCCAGGTTTCACAGAGCCTAAAGTGTAGGAGTAGAAGTTTTAGAGCTTCCACTCATTCATTGGCCACCCGTTGGAGTACTAATTATTGGAAATGGAAAAGTCCATATGTATTTTTGGAGATTAGTTTTGTTCTAAAAAATAACCAATAGGGATCACTTGAGGTGAATGTGATTTTTTTTTTCTCCATGATTCTCTTGTGTTATGATCTTATTTTTACCATAAATTTTGGGCCTCCTATGGGAGAGTTGTGTTGAGATTTGTAATGTTTAAACTCTCTAGTTGATTCAAATCTATGTAGAAGGGACACTCTAAATATTTTTGGAGAAATGATGGTAGTGGGAGATGAAAAGATGAGTGATATGAGGAGTGATCTTTCCAAACATTTTGGGAAAACACTTTTCAATTAAGTTTTATTTTTTGATGTTTGGATAAAGGATATTTATGAATTTGTGAATCTTTAGGGTAGACTTGTGACCTTCAAGATAAACGAGTTCAAAGATGATAAATATCTTAGCCCAATGCATGTAAAGGGATTCATTTCACATACAAAGTAGTTGTATTAGGCTTTGTGTTGATAGATGTTTAAGTCCAAAAAGTGTTGATGTGTTTGAAAATTTTGCAAAGTTTAGTGAAGCAAAATTTGGATTTTGATAAGGGGTGGGTGAAATGTTTGACCTAATGGTGACTTAGAGTGAACCTTTATTTTCCAAGACCAAGATGGCGAGAAACATGCTAGACTTCTAAAGTTTTCAAATCCTAAAGAATTAATGATCAAGGAGAAGTTCTTGTGAAATGGGTAGATCTGTTTCATTCATGAAATTGTGTAGAAAACATCTCTTTAGTGATCTATCTCATTTGTGGTACTATCTCAGGAAATGTCTTTTAATATAATTTTAACTATGATATATAAGTTTGAAGTGATGTAATGTAGACCTTCTCTTGGGAATTTTTATTTTGATAGATTGCTACAAGGTGTTGTTTGATAGCTTTTTGACTATGTCATCAAAGTTTGAAGTGACACAATGTATACCTCTTAGGGATTTTGATTTTGCATGAGATCATTTAGAGAAGTTCAAGATCAAGAAAAAGAGGATATTTATTGCCCTGCAGAGTGGTAATATGGGCCTTCCAACCACAATATCGGCTTGTTCCTCTTCTTCATCTATGATGTATGTTGCATTTATACACTGGCTTGGTGTTTCCTTTGTTTCAAAAGTGAAGCTTATCAAACTACTAATTATATTAGTTTGTTCTCCTTCAATGAGTTCAAAGTTTGGTTGAATGATAGCAAGTGTAAGTTCAATTTGTTCAACTAGAGTGATCGAACATCAAATGGTCATGTGGGGTTCAATTTTTAAATTTATCTTACTTAAATGAGTTTATTTTTATTAAAAAAACTTGTCTTTCTTAAGTTCAAACTAAATGTCTATGTCAAAAACATCATCAATTTCACAAAGTCCATTTTGTGAAAATGATGAAGTTAGGGGCATAGTTACCTAGGTTAACTTTGGGAAGTATGGATTAAGCTGTAAACCAAAATATTTTGTAAGTCTCTAAGAATAAATTCTTAGGACAAGCATCAATATCAAGTTTTGTCAAAGGGTATCCATACTTAGACCAAAGTGTGTTAAAGTTTGAAAATAATTTGTTGATTTTTTTTGCAAATTATTTTGGAACCAAACAAGTGTTAAATTGACTCTGAAACATTTACAATCCTAGATAGATCAGGTACACATTTCTTAGTAGGCTGACCATCATCAGAAGAGATGATTAATCTATGAAGATGAAGTGGACAAATAGGCTATGTCAAGGAAATGAAACATCTTGAAATGCCAAGAAAAGGAGTCGCTTCCTCATTTTATTTATTACCTCTATCAAAAATCGAACAAGGTAACTTCTAGGAATGATGCTACTCCCATGGACTACCTTGAAATACATTCAGAATTGGACCTGGTTAGCCACTACAAACAAGGATTTTAATGACCATATTTAGGATAAATTGGTGCCATACACATGATGATTCTACTGAATTAAGAGGTCTCCTAGCCCTTAGAAATATCTAAGGGTTTTAACACATCACAAGGATACTAAGGGAGAGATTCGTCAGTATGGGACAACAACAACTAGCTTGGGACATGACTTTGATCACAACCAAATTATTTATATAGCATATTGAAATTAAAGTACTGCTTTGGGTTGTTCCCTCTGTCAAGTTGGGAGGAAGGCCCTTTCTAACGGTGACACATGTTTGAAGCATAAAATACTTTTCACCACCCAAGATTTCCAATATGCGCGAGGGGAGAGGATAAGCACTTCCAAGTAGAAAATTAGAATTGTGTGTTTCTCTTCACCCAAGATCACATGAAGCACAAGGGGATTGGATATGCACAACAAGAATACACAGAAAAATCAAACACATGTTCATTTTAATCCATCATAGTAAAATGAATTCATTTTAAACACCAAATAAAGTAAGGAAGTTGTGTTGTTCAATTTTAATCCAATAAGAAAAATGATGTGAGGGTTCAATTTTAACCAATTTGAATGTTCATTTTAAAGGCAAAAATAAATCTAGTTTGGTCCTAAAATGTGAAAATAAAAAAGCATCATAAATGGGTTATAACTACCCCATAAGTGTCAAAAAACTTGTTACAATTATACAATTAATGAAAAATGCTCCTTCACTTTGAATGTTACCATCCAAACCTTTAAAACCAGTTAGTCTAAAAACTAAAAAAAGAAGTCAGAGACATGTTAGTGATTAGTTAAAGCCAGAAAATTCAAACATATGTCAAAAAATCAAGTTTTGTTCTATTTAGTAGTAACTTGCGACACTGAAATCAATTGCATCATTGAAATTCGTCAATAGCATCGTTGTATAGGATATGCATCATATTAAAAAATTGATAGAGGACCTTTGCAGTAAACATAGAGTTCAAATGCGTCGACATATAAATTGCATCACTAAGGAGAAATCTATTCTGCATTAAAAAAAATAAAATTGCATTGCTATATTAAAATGTGGTGACAAAATTAATTATGCATCACTATTTTAATTATGTGTTGATAAATTGAAATCACTGGTGCATTGCTGTAGAGCGATGCATCATCAAATGCATTGATTGATAATTAATAGCATCGTTGTACTTGAAAACATAAGGAAAATAGAGTTTTAACTAGAAATTTATTAGAATGGTTAGTTCGTGCCCTCCTTTTAGTGCAAAAATGTGACCGACAGATTATATGGGCTAACTACACTTGGTCCATGAAGATTCAAAGTGTGATTATGCCACTAAACATCAGTCCAATAAGATCAACGAATGAAAACTATACTAAGAATCCATTAAAACTTAACATATTTAAAGTAGAAAGCTTTAGAAACATCTATTCTAATCTATTGAAACTTATCCTAATGGGGGAGTGGTGTTGTATTGATGTGGAGTGGTGACCCTTTCCCAATCCTATAGATAAATGAGCCTGTTCTAATTGATTCTATTGAAGAGAATTGACAGAACTAATGAAAGATAAGTGATGATGCATGATTTAAATGCTAAATTAACATGATGCAATCTATTTTAACATGATGTAAACTAAGATGATTGATATGGATGTATGTAAGGATAATCTAAATGGATTTTAAGATAAAAGGATTGAAACCCTAAGTACAAGATATACTAAATGTATGCATCTATGTTATCATGAAAGTAATTAATGGAAGCTAAGCTAATATGCAAGTAAATTAAGCTAAAATGATGTTAAATGTGAGTGCAAGTGAAAATTATTTTAATAGCATAATTTTGTTGTTAAAAGATGGATCCCTTTGTCTCCAAATAGTGACCTATTTATAGAAGGACAAATGAGAAACGAAGGGTTGAGATGGAAAGATTCAATCAATGGTCAAGGATGGAGGAAATATGAAACATGGATGATGGATTCTAATCAATGGATAAGAACCAATGATCACATGGATCAAGGAAAGAATCGAGGGTCCATACTCTTTCAAATAAACACACTCAAAACTTGCACAAGAAGTCTTGTAAGTTTTTTAGGAAGAAGAATATTCCCTTTTTTTCAAATGGTTGAGGAGAGAATATTCTTTGGAATATTCTCATGGGTGAGGGAAAATTAGATATTTAGCAAATAAAAATAGTTTTAATGTACAAAAGTGGAAGGAACATGGAATATTCCTTTTATAAGAATGTGCAAAGGAGGAATATTCCCTTCCAAGTGGAGGGAATTAGATTAATTAGTAATTGATAATTAAGCCAAAGTTTTAATTATGTCAATTAGGGGTATTTCATGATATTCATTAAATAAAGTGATTTAATGAAAAAAGGGGGAAAGTGATATGATATTTAATTAAATATCTTAGGGTTATTTAATTAAATAAGAAGACTTTAGGGATTAAATTAAATAACTTGATGTATTTAATTTAATAAGACAAAATGTTAGCATGAAAGGAGGTGAATTGACCTGATTAGATTAATTACGTTAACAAATGCAAATGACATAATTAATTAAATAGCTAGGTAAATTTAATCAATTAAGTGAAAAGAGGATGGGTTTCAAGAATAAATGATGTTAGTATACCTAATTCAAGTGCATGATATCATTTAGGACATTTTTAAGTGTCTACAATAATATCATCACTATATTTAATTAACATACATCCATGTGTGTTCATTAAATCATTATAGCATCTAATGTAAACATGCATCAATACATATATAAAGTCCATTAGATAAAAATACATGAAATTAAGGAACATAAACACAAAGTACACAATGCCATATTATCAGAATCAAAATCTTAGGTATATATATCAAATGTCATGTACATGTATTGGCCACTGTCATCAAAAAATGAGTGGTTATTGTATATGTGTATCAATGTCTATACAAAAAGGATCTATAAATATAAATCATGAATAAAAAATTGATATACAAAATGAGGCTCTCTATGGCCTAGGTGCATCGCTCCCGAAGCCCTCTAGCTTTGGCCATATCTGTGGGTGGGGCTTCATAGTAGAGATGAATCTGGAGTGGTGTGAGCATGAGGTTGACATGGCTATGTGCATCCCCTTGATCTCTCCCTAGAGGGAGAATATATGCATGTGGGCCTAGATGAGCTCTTGTTGCAGCTGCTAATCACCCATCAGGATCATGGTTGTTGGCTATCTCAAGAGGTCATCAAGACAACTCTTAAGGGCATGACATGCCTGCTCGATGGCATTAGCCCTTGTCATGGCTATGTCTTGCTCTGCGAGTGCTATTTACATCTCCCATGGTAGCTAGTCATGTTTCCCCTAGAATGTGGTCACATTATTAGTACTCTACACTATCTCCACCTATGCCTCCTTGTAGACGGTCCTTAGGCACGCTACTAGCTCAAAAAGGTGGACATGACGTCCTACTAAAACTAGCTGATACACATCTAGAACTACCCTTGGATAGACACGGTAGGGGCCATAATATGCACTAGGTGAAGAAAATAGTCCATCCCTCAGTATCCACTACAACCACAAAAAGAGAATGTATATTAGTACCATGAAAAGTATAGATACTAAACTAAAGCATGATAAACATATACACGAGACAAAGAATGAAAGTACTGAATAAAAATAGCATAAAAAATTATCATACTTGGGTTCCTTGGCTACCAGAATGGGTCAGGGGGGAGGAACACTCTGTTCCATGCCACTAGTGTCAGGAGCTACCTCAAGTGTTGCAAGGGCTAGTGGTGTTGATGGAACAAGAGTAGCTAGTGGAGGGGAATACATCCTTCATTGCCTCCTCGGCCTGCTCTTGCTCTTATTGCCATTTCTACTCCTACCTGTCACCACTACCTCAGTGCCTCCGCCACTACTTGGGTGGCTATGGCAACACATCCCCATGTAAACTGGGATCCCCCTAGGGGCATTTTATAGGAAAACTTAGGCAAGACAATGTGTTTCCCACCACATAAAAAATATCGAGCCACACCAATGTTGTTTAATATCCCCATCAGCGATAAGTCAGTTTCGTTGGCCTCATCATTAGAGAGGAAGACATCTACTAAGGTAGGAGACATACGGTACCTCGACCTCGCCATATTGCACACAACTCAAGTGTATGTGGGGATAGGAGGGGGGATAGTCTGGACCCACTCATGCTGCCACATGACCTGGCTCTAGTAATACAACATAATAACAAAATTTATGTGCTCGAGGATGAATCGATCGTGCTGCAAGTTCTAGAGGAACCTAAAATCATCAAACCAACAAAAATAATGGTGGGGGGCCTCCACCTGATCCTCTCTAGCATCAAAGTGTCAAAATATAGCTTCTAGAGCTGCAGATCGTAGTGCCTCCACTATTGAGTGAACTTGTACTAGTGGGCCATCAAAATAGAGTAGTCCCACACCCGTGGGTAGTCCTCTGACCTAATGTGATAAAAATCCTAGATCTATAGGAGTGTGCATGTGGTTAGGCTATAGTACTTGTAGTGGACGTATCGGCTGAGCTCTTGGTAAAGGTGCATGAACATGTTGCACCCCCACAAAAAAAATTGTGCACCATTCCACCATCTCCTGGATGATGTAGACGAGGCCTTCATGGAGGTGACAACCTCGCTAATCTATTATGACTCACATGGTGATAGTGGCCACCATGACATGGCAACACAGAGGGGCAGTCATTTGGGCCTAGTCAAACCACTAGGTGTAGATGTTCCTGGTTTGGTCTCCACCGTCTATCTAGCCAGAGTAGTATTGGACCCTGTACGATCACTCCTGCATTGAGTGGGTATCATCATGTTCTACACATCGACCATAGATGGGGAGATCGAGGATGTGGTATACATTCTCTAGGGTGATGTTCATTTCTCTCATTGGTAATTGGAATTTAGAGGTGGTGGCTTCCCATCTTTCAACTAATGTCGTCAGCATCCAATCATGATATAACATCTTTGGCATGGTATACACAAGCCAGAGACTGACACACTATAGATGGGTGACCTCCTCATCTATAAGCCAGTACCTTTGATCTTTGAGTAGGAATAACACTCACCCTTTGGGATGCTTCCTGATCTCTAGAAAATTCTATGAAAAAGGAAAAAGTATGCATTAGTACTAGCTAGTTTGGAAAAAATATAAGTGAAAAACCATTGTAGGACATGTGTGCACCACACAGACGTCTGCATGTCGTGAAGGTGTCTTGGTTCACCATTAATGGTGTAGAGACAACATTCATCCCTTAGACACCAAGGCATCCTTAGGATGATAGCATTGGTCCTAAATGCTAGCGCGCACACATCCAGGACACATACACTACAAAAAACATTTAAAAATGCAAAAAATCATCAAAAAATGCTAAACAAGGTGGTTTTGAGGCCCACCTGATCAACCTCCAAACCCCGGTGATGTACACATGTAGTTGGTCTAGCCTCAAATCCTTGTATTCATATCTTCTCAGCATTTTGATGACTTTTCTCTCACAAAATTCAACAAAATCCTCATGATGAATAGTGCAAATGACCCTTCTCAAGGCCCACCTAGGTATATATAGGCCACTTGGGGCCCATTTTTCTTGGAGTTTGTGGCTCATTGGTTTCTCCTGATTTTACTCCACCTAGCTAGGGAAAACTCGGGAGGGGGCATATAGTCACCTCTTAAACATATTTTTCTTCCGAATCATTGAATTTTCTCTTGACCATTCTTCTTGCCATTGTAGTTTCTTCCAATTTTTGGAACTAACTTAGAATTGAGTTTTGTAGAGCAAAATTTTGCATGATTTTTCACAATAGATCTTGCACTTCTTGTCAAGTTCGATTGATGGGGGAATCTTTAGTACTATCTAGATCGACCTTTGCAACCTCTACAGTACCTTCTTTTAGCACACAAATCCGTAAAACTTCAAATTTGGGTGAAATATTTTCTTTCCTACTTTAGTGTGGCTGATTTTTCCCAAAATTGAGCCCACTAAAGTGGGAGAAAAATGTAATGTTGTAGAATTGCACCTAAGGGTAATTCCACATTTTTGCACTTTTCCTAGCATTTATGACACTTAAATGCATTAATGGAAAAAACCTCATGGGTCAGAATTTTATGATTCTAGCTCCATGTGGTCCAATGGTGAAGCAACTATATCTCAATGACTTGTTTCTTGAAAACTTGTGTTTTGGTTCTGACCCGTGGATGTCTGCATGGCATGCTAACATTCTAGTGATTTTCTAAGTTTGAAATGGGGAATCTCGAATCTTGGCTCTTGACCCATGTCCCTCCAACAAATTCTTCAAGTTTATTGACTCTTTATTGCCCTTGCATGCAACAAAACCTCTCATTTTCTCTCATTTTGGGGGTTCATCCATTCATTCAAGCTTCTCTCCTTAACTTCACTTATTAATCTCCTCTACTCTTGGCAAGAACACTTCTATAAGTGAAACTCTATCCCTCTAGCAACCAAAGCTATCTAGCAAATCATTCAATGGTGCATTCGTGTGTTTAGGAGGGGTCAAGGCCTATTGGTGATGTTCTCTCATCCTCTTTTATTTGTGTATAGATTATATCTCTTTTTTCATTTGCTACTTGGTGGTGTGGTTTTTCCTCCTAAAGCGAGGATTTCTTTCACCACTCCCTTTTTGTCCATTTCTATTACACTCTCTATCTATCTTGTTCTCTATGGAGGTGGCAACAACAAAGCAAGGGTTTGACTGCAGCAAGCCCCTATATAGCCCAAACATTTTTCGTCATTCGTCTTGTGTGCAGGTTGTTAAAGAAAAACTCAAAGTGAAGATTCAGATGTTTGATTGTTTGTAATCTCTATCTTGGCTATCTTTGTGTTTTCTTCTAGTTTTTGTTCATTTTATTATTCTGTTAAGCAGAGTTCAGATCTAGGTTAGAGAGTGAAACTATGGTTTTCCCACTTAAGTCCTTGAGCCCTCTGTTGCTTAGGATGCCAATGTGCCATTTGGACTCCAACGCATCGTACTAGTGTCCTGAATCTGCATTGTTGTCCTTTGGCTAAGAGCTCCTCTATCAAAGGAAAAAATCTAGGAACTTTACTCTCTCGGGTTCTGAAGTAATATCTTCTAATAGTTAGTCTATATACACTTTCTTTAAAATTTCTCCATTAAGCTTATGTTGAGGTGGATAAGGGCAGTTCATTCCCTGGGATTCTCTTGAGAATGAAGATACTTGTGAGCAGTGAATCCCCCTTATCTCACAATTGATTTCTACATTTTGTGGCTATCTAGATATCCATGGAGGTGGGAACACCAAAATCAGGGTCTAATTGAGGCAAACCTCAAATACAACCTAACATTTTTCTTGTTTTTGTGTGTATAGGTGTTTTTGAGTGGAGCTACTTGAAGAATGAACTCGTGGGTGAAAAGGTACATTTTCCCTCTCTTCGTCATTTGCATAATAGCTTATTTCTAGTGTTCCTTTCATTATATTTGTAGTTTCTGCACTTTTCCTATATTTTTTCAAAGCATAAAACATCACATAGTTAGGAAATTAGTTGGTTCCTTGCATCTTTGTCTATTATTTTGACCCCTATTCATATAAAAGCCAATGTATCCCTGGGACACCAATGCACCATGCTGTAGTTTGAGATCCATGCTTCCACCCTCAAGAAATGACCTATCTAGGCAATAGTATGAACCTTGGAAATTGACTCTTCTTATCTTGCAAACATCTGGTTCTAGTGGAAGGAAAGCGACAAACCATTTTCCCTTCCTTTTTAGCATCAATACCTTGTCCTTTTTTATTTTTTTAGCAAACTAAAGCTATTTTAGGAAGCCCATTCCTTGGGGCTCTTCCATGACCTAGAGTCCCGGGGGTGATGGGTCCCCCTTCACTAGAATTATAAGACCACTCTTGTGTATATACAACTTATTTAGAACCTAAAGATATATCCTCACCATTGGATTGTTTAGATTCAATGGTGGAATGATGACATCAAGTGATTATCACTTTTACACATCAACATACACTACTTGGGGCTTTTCTACTATTGTTCATATAAGGCCACAATCTTAGAGCTTGATCACACCTTTGTTAAATTGGAAGAACAACCATTTCACTAACTTGGAAACTAATCTAGTGACCAAAATCTAGCAACCCATCTTTGATAGATCAAATTCAAGCCCATCATTATTAACTCAATATTAGGGACATGGTTTGTAAAAAAAATAATCTTAGAACATTAGAGAGGAATAGTATCTTCTTATTATAATTATAGACATTCTTCAAGTTGTTTCTTTATATTATCAATAGGTATTCAAATCTTGAGAATATTCTCCTAAGAAAGACTATTCCCTCCAACAATGTGTGAGTGTGATCCTTTGTTGGATTTCCACTTCAAAATAGGTTTTGCATGACTATCTACTCACCAATATTAATCTTCATGAGATAATTTTCTCTATATGGCTAATGATAAAGCTCTAGATTGTGATGGATTCCATTGTTAATGTATAAATATGTGTGTAATACATTTGATCAAGATGTTTCTTAGGTATATTTATAAATTTACAACTTTATCTCTTTTGGCAATATATTAACATAGTGTTGTCGCTTGTAATTGTACCCTACTAAACATGGGGTTCAACATTCCAGTGAAACAATAGAAATCACCTCAAGGTGTGGGACCTTGCATAGTGAGGTTGAATCTCTGGAGAAGGCTAGCTTCCTTTCTAAACGAGGTGCAGTGAAGGTTGGTCCAACGCAACATTGTAAAGCTCTATACTAACCCTAAACTACATATTGCATGAGGAAAAGGGAGGAGGAGTGTATGAAATAAGGGAAATAATGATGCACCGAGTTTTACAATATTTCTTCTTGATTAGAATTAACACAATATCAAAGAAGTGGAATCAAAAGGGCTCAAACAGTTCTCCATTTGGTTGATTCCTAGGGGCAAACATGAAGGCTAAGGTTTAAGCAGGTGCTAGAAGGAAAAGAATATTCACAAAACACAACTATAAACCAAACAAAACAACATATATGGATGGGAAAAGGAAACAAGTACTCAAATATGAAGGTAATATTAGCTTATATAATATAAAAAGGAGAGAAGAGGTAGAAATGATCAATCTTCATTAATGTAAAGGCATAAAGGCAATCTTATAGTTGTAGAAATGTAAAATGCATAGTTTGCAAGAGAAAATATTGGGGAATAACCCAAAGGAAGAACACTTTGAAATGATTACAAGTGTTTCTTTTAAAGTGCAAGAATAACTAAAAAAACCTTAAAAAAACCCTAACCCTAACTTGGGTTAGCAAGGTCCAATCAGGAAAAGATTAAGATGGACATCCAGGAAATCTATGTTGGAACAAGCCTAGACATGTAAACCATACCTAGCTACCAATGTTGTACCGAAAATCCCTCTGAAATTCCCCTATGAAATCAATGATCTGGGCATGGAGCAATAAAGGGAGGAAAACAATCGGCAATAAATGAAAATGGGCACCCCTAATATCATCTAGAAAAGACATGAAGTGCAATAAATTATGTCCTTGAAGCCCTAGAATAGAAACAAGTAGTTGGGAAGCTTTCTTAACCATTAATGGTATTGAATCAAGAAATACATCAAAGTATGGGAAGGTTAGGGTGTTGAGCTCAAAAATAACCTTTATCTGATCATGAAATAAATGGTTTGGATCCCAAACAAAGCTGATGATGGAGATTGGGAAATGAGCCTACCTCATACTTCCTACCACACATTGAGAAGCAAAAAACTAAAGCCAGGAATCCATGAAGACCAAAATCCTATCGAGTGTCAGCTTGTCAACTTACCTCATAACAATGAATGGTAAGAGGTAAGGAAAAACCCTGATCTCTAAAAATTGAAGATCTTGACACTTAGCCAAATTCGATGGAAGGAGACAAAGAGAAAAGGAGGGAGGAGAGAGGGTAAAGGGAATTCAAAAGTGGGAAGCTAGATCTCTGACCACCAAAATGTGAGTTTGGGGATCTGGGGTTGGGGAGTGAGGTTACCTCTTACCAGGTAAGAGGCAAGGTGAAACCCTGATGCCCAATGCTTGAAGAGAATAATTGGAGATTGAAGGTTAGAATGAGGAGATGAGTGAAAAGAAGAATGTTAAGTGGTAAGAGGGAAGCCTAGCCTATGAAGTTTGAAATGAAACACTTAGAAAAAACTTTAAAGGACTTAGTTGGACTTTGAGAGTCAGGTGCGGGGCTTATGGCTTGTGAGGAAGGAGCGGTAAGGACTAAAGGGTAAGGCCAATGGTCGACACCCAAAACCCTTAGAAGGAAAAAGGGGAAGAAGGAAAAAAAGGTAGAAGATCATGGGTGATGAAGGAAGCATGTTTGGAAGGAGGGAAGCAACAACCCAAAAAATTGAAGCACCTAGACCAAGCCAAATTTAGGGATTTTTTAAGGGAGACTCATGTAGTATGACCCATGTGAGATCTCTCAAATCGGTTTTCAATGATGGGTAATAAGGATGGGATGAAATGGAAAAATTCTTGGTGACTTCTGTGAGATGATTGCTTGCTAATTATGAAATCTAGTAGCCTTGCATATCCATCAGGCATAAAGTCATGAGAATTCTTCAACAACTAGGCCTCCCAAGAGAAAAAAATAACACTTGCAAGTCTGCACTTGAAGGAAAGCAAAAAATAGGAACATGCATTCACTTAAGGGGAATGGAGGGTGTGAAAAGGATCTTCTTAGAAAGAAGCTTGACCTACTCTAATATATACAAAAGGTATAGGATAGGATTTTCTCAAATAAAACCATTGAATGGTTCTCCAAAATAACTTCCATTTCTCATTATCTTACCATTCTATACATGGTTCTGAGCATCTAAGGGAAGGTGGAGGTTGAACACATGCTCAAGAAATAGCTACAACAACCCTTAGAGAAAGAAGGCCAACCCACTTACCTCCTCATTTTGATCAAACATACTACTACTTTGAAATGCATAAATAGGTTGAATGCATTCCTCCTCAGCTGAAACCTCATGCTTGAGTGCAAGAATGGCTTGTGATACTTTGGTTTCCTCCATCCCAACAAGATTTCTATAAAGAAATCCTCCTAAAAGGATAAATTCTAAGCTTGGCCTGCTAGTTTCTTGATTTTTCACTACTTCATTATCCTATTTATTTTTGACAACCAATTCTTGTGGCTGTTTTAGCATAAACATTGAAATTTCTACATTTTTCTCTTATTTCTTATGATTTCCTTTTTCTAAAGGTGTTGAATTGTCATCCAAGTTTGAACAAAAGGCCTCTAAGATATCCCAAAACAAATCCTCTTCAATATCTTCCTTTCATTTTTGTAAAAGGGGACTGCCTGTCGCATCATGGCAGCTTTCCATGTGTGTGTCAACCTCTTCATTTTGTAAAATAGGGTTGTCATCATTTGTCTCCTCATAGACTAGAACCTTTTCATTTTCATTCTCATTTTTAGTCTAATTCAAAACTTGTGAAGGTATTGAAACTCATATGCTCCCTTCATCCTTATTAACAAAACAAGGAAGATCAACAAATGAACATACTAAGTCTTCAGTTACATCACCTTCTCCCTGCTTGTTGGCTTGTTGTCCCAACTGATTTGTCAATGTAGGGATAGAAACCTCTTCCTTATCTTCAACAAAAAATGGGAGATTATTAAATAAATGGATAAGAGCCTCATGCTCAACACCTATCGAGCTTTCTCTTCAAGCTACTACCCCAACTGGTCATGTTCATCAACGTCTAGCTAAAAGTCATACTTTTCTTGTTCTATATCATGTTCAATTATATCAACATCAAAATATACCTCATGCTCCTCCCCAAAAACCTTCTCCTCTTATGAACTAAACCATCTATCCTGGTAGTTAATGGGCCCATCTTTGTAGAGATGAATGATACTAGGATGAGAAGGTTGATCATAGGAAACTTGTTTGATTTCTTGAAGAGTAATAGGCTCTTGAGGAGACTTCTTGTGAGAATAAATGGTTGAACTTGCATATTCATAGTTTCTTGTAAAGGATGAGGGTCTCTAAAGCTTGTAATTTCAAGCTCAAAAGGCTTACTTGAAGACATAGGGGGCTTACCTAGCCTGAAACTTGGGAAATTATACTTGGTAGGCTCCTCCTTCATAGGATGATTAGAAGTGCAAGTGAATGATTTACTCTCCAACCTCTACACCTGAGTGATTAAAAGCCTCATATGTTCCTTCTTAGCAGTAAATTCTCTTGTAAGAGACTCTTCATATTGTTTCCTTTGTATCGCCATATCTTGCTACTATTGGTAGTTCTGATAAACCATCTCCTCCTTTTTATCCTTCAATTTCACTCATTTTCCTTTGAAATTTTGATAGTATATCCTTGATGCTCAAGTTGTCAACATTAGAAGGTTGGATATAAGAATAGCAATACTGGTTGGAGACAAAAACGATTTTTTTTGGTTGAGTCTAAACATATGGCTTCCACAAGCCTTGAGAAAGGGTGAGTGGGTGGAAAGCATGTTGAGGATGTTGGTTTCCTTGTGTTGCAAAGGTGTTTGGGTAAAAACCAATTGCATGCTCAATAGTATATGGCTAAAAAGGATGAAAATGGAAACATTTTCATGGTAAGGAGGATGATAGAAAATATCTCCATGAAATGAAGACATGATGTAAAATCAAATAGGTTGGGAACTCATGAAAAAGTTCAAAACCAAAAAATGAAGAATGATTTTGTAAACATGAGAACATACTAGTACCTAGTCTTCTTGAAACTAGAAGATTGAACTCATGGTCACTAAGTGTGTGAAGATATTGCCTCCAAAGGTAGATATCACTGACATACTCACCAAATACTAGAAATGATAAGAAACTATTTGAACTAAGGAAATTCAAACTATCCCATTGGGCATGACAAAAATAGTTCTCTCAAAATTGCACCATGCTAAACACAAGGTTCAACATTCTAGTGAAATAATGGAAATGACCTCAAGGTGTGGGACCTTGTGTAGTGAGGTCGAATCTCTAGAGAATGTTGTCTTCCTTTCTAAACTAGGTGTAGTGAAGGGCAGTCCAACCTAGCGCTATAATGTTCTATACTAACCCTAAACTATTCACTACATGAAGAAAAGGGAGAAGGAGTGCATGAAATAAGAGAAAAGGTGATGTACCAAGTTTTAAAATGTTTCTTCCTACTCAAGACTGCATAAAACATCAAAGAAGGGGGATCAAAAGCGCTTGCATAGTTCTCAATTTGATCAATTCCTATAAGGCCAAACATGTAGTCTAAGGTTTAACCAGGTGCTGGAAGGAAAAGAAGATTCAAAAAAACTATAAAGCAAACAACACAACATACATGCATGGGAAAAGGAGACAAGTACTCAAATATGAAGATAATATTAACTTACACAACATAAAAAAGGAGAGAAGAGGAAAAAACAATGAATATTCATTAATGTAAAGGTATAGATCCAATCTTATAGTTGCAAAAATGTAAAATACATAGTCTGCAAGAGAAAATATTGGGGAAGAATCCTTTGAAATTGTTACAAGTGTTGCTTTTAAAGTGCAAGCATAATTAGAAAAACATAAACCAAACCCTAACCATAACTTGGGTTATCAAGGTTTGATCAAGAAAATATTGAGGAGATTCATCCATAAAATCCATGTTGGAACAAGCCTGGTGTGCACACCATACCCAACAACCAATGTTGTACCAAAAATCCCTCCAAAATACCCTCGTGAAATCAATGATATGTGCATGGAGAAAGAAAGGGAGGAAAATAATCAACAATAAATGAGCATGGGAACCCCTAAGATCATCTGCAAAAGTCATGAAACTATACAATAAATGATGTCCTTGAAGCCATAAAATCAAAAATAGCGGCTAAGAAGCTAGCTCATCAACCATTAATGTTGTCATCTCAAGAAATACATCAAATTATGAGAAGGTTGGGGAATTGAGCCATAAAAAAACCTTTGTCTGCTTGTGAAATAAATGGTTTGGATCCTTGAAAAAGATGATGTCAGAGGTTGGGCATTGATCCTACCTTATACCTCCTATCGTATGTTGAGAAGTAGAAGACCAAAGCCATGAATCTACAAAGACGTAAACTTACCAGGGGTTAGCCTATCAACTTACCTTATATTGATGAATGGTAAGAGGTAAGGCAAAGCCTTGATCTCTAAAAATTGAAGATCTTGACACTTAGCCAAATTCAATGGAAGGAGTCAAGGAGAAATGCATGCAGGAAAAAGGATGAAGGGAAGCCAAAAGTGGGAAGCCCGATCTTCGACCACTAAAATGTGAGTTTGGGGATCAGAGGTCGGGGAGTGAAGTTACCTCTTATAGGGTAAGAGGTAAGGTGAAACCACGATGCCTAATTCCCAAAGAAAATCATTAGAAATTGAAGGTTAGAAGGAGGAGATGAATGAAAAGAATAAGAATGGTAAGTGGTAAGAGGGAAGCCTAACCTCTGAAGTTTGAAATGCAATAGTTACAAAAAACTTTAAAGGACTTAGTCAAATTTTGGGGGTTGGGTGGGAGGCTTAGGACTTGTGAGGAAGGGGTGGTAAGGCCTAAAGGGTAAGGTTGAAGGCCGACACCTAAAACCCTTAGAAGGACAAGGGGGAAGAAGGAATAAAAGGTAGAAGATCAGGGTTCATGAAGGAAGCATGCTTATAAGGAGGGAAGCGACAACCCAAAAACTTGAAGCACCTAGACCTAGCCAAATTTAGGGCTTTTTAGAGGGAGATTCATGTAGTATGACCCATGTGATATATCTCAAATCTTATTTCAATGATGGGTCATAGGGATGGCATGAAATGGTAACACATAGGAAGCATTACAATCATACCTAATTCTAGAAATCCAAGAGATATTTGTAACTAGCAATTGATCATAATATTAAATATTTCTTACAAAATTATTACCAAAGTATTTTCTCTTTATTTGTGGCATTTACTTCCTCTTATCATCTATCTTGAGAAAATAGGATTAATCAAGAGTAGATAAATCCTAGATAATATTATTGGTTTTTGGTAAGGTATAGGATGGGTTTGTCACTCTCAACAATAATCCATTTTCATATAAATAATTTCACAAAATCCTACAATCATATTTAATGGTTGTTGATTATTTACATGCTTTAGAAATTAGGTTTTTTTCCTAAGTTCATTCTATTCAAAATCTATTAGTATATGCCTTAGTGGTAGGAAATCCTCCTCTTTTGAGCTTTCAAGTCTATTAAGTAGGATTGTCTTCTTTTCATTACTGTATATGTGTTGGTTATGGAAATATTTTCTTAATTTATTATTAATACTATTTATCAAATCAATTTAAAGTTATTTCCTTTCCTAATACCAAGTAACATCTTGTCAATGGCCACTCTACCAATGATTATTTATTTACTCTCTTAGAAGAAGATGCTAACATTTTTTTTTTATATATTTTTGACACTTTCTATTTATATTTAGGATCTAGAATTTGGTGGAAATAAACCCAATGATACCATCAATTTTTATTTCCCAAGCATCATTGCCCCATTTCCTTTGTTGAAAAAAATTGATCATAGTGAGACCTTTAGGTTTCTTGGAATCCATTTTACTTTTTAGTATTCTTCTTCTTCTCTTCGAATTTTTTTATTTATCATTTTTAGAAGAAATTGTATTATTGAATAGAAAAAATCTTTCTCACTAGGAAATTCAAGCTTGTTCTAAGGTATTTCTAGTCACTCATGTTTATTATTCTTTCTAATATGATACTTTTAGTGCATCCTACAAGAAACTTGAAAATTTATTAAAGGACTTATTATGAAATTATTCCAAGAAAGAAAAGGGTTTTTATAGAGTTACTTGAGAATTCTATTATCTTTCTAAAAAATATAGAGGGATTGGTCTTACTTATATTGATTTTTAATTGTTGGCTCTATGTACTAAATGGGATATTAGAGCACTTGAGGGAAACAAGTCCTATATTTTGTTGTTGTCATTGTATATATTTTTGGGTTATTATGGTAGATAGTCTTAAGAGGGGATAGGTTTTCAATCCATTCTTGTTATGGATCCTATGTAAATTTAGAGTTCTTTTTTTGCTAAAAATATATGGAAAGATTGAGAGACTATCAAGCATTAGTTAATATAGAAAGGGAATGACTTTAGAAATTCAATTTATATAAAAATAGTCTCTTTGGTGGTCTCCTATAATAACTTGATAGGATTGACATTTATCCAAAGTACTATGGATTTATGTTCTTAAAATTTTCATTAAGAGAACTGATCCATTCTAGACCCATTTTCTAGATCCGCTAGAAACTATCTATGTTGGGTCAAGGCCAAGGTGAATATAGGTTTCGAAATTACTATTTTAAGTTGTTTTTGTCCATTTCTTAGTCAAGTTATATAAAAATAATTCACAATATTTGTGTTTGACATACTAGACCTTAGTGGAAACAATACAAATAGCATGTTGATACCCATTTTTACAATTATAAGCCTTGTAAATGTTATGCATGACTTTATCCACATCTTTCTATGGTTTAAAATCTAAATAATTTAGATGAGTTTACAATCCACAACCATTGTATGGAAATGATGCTTTCATGTAGTTTTCTTAGCCATTTTGGAACCCAAACTTACTAATTTTGTTTAGTGTATTATTTATCTTGAGGTCTCCCAATTAGTTCTCATTTGATCCATCTAAGTGTTTTCAATCCTTGTTATTTTTGTGGTAATCTATAAACTATTGAAAGGATCTCTTTTGACTTTTCCCATGAGCTCAAGTTTCTCATTCAATTTTAGACGTAATCTATTTTCTTGGCACATCATTCTTCTAGGTGATTGACCAAAAATATCAGGTAAGTTCACCCAAGTTTGGCACACTTTTAGAGTGAATATTCTATTCACTCATTGGAAAGATATAAAACTTAGATCACTTTTTAGGAGATTTTGTTTACTCTCATTTTTTCTTGTATGATAAGTCTATGATTTATTGTAATGCTTTTTGTAGCTTTAGGTACAATTTAATAAAGCTTCCATGGAATTTTCTCACTTTCTCCCTTATCAAACATTAGGAGAATGCTCCTTGCACTATTTATAAATATACCACTTTACCCTTCTCATAGAGACCCATCTCCTCCTAGAGATCATATACATGTTTGTAGTTGAAATTATAATACTATGTATACTTCTCATGGATCATAGAACTATCCTCATCACAAAATACATGGATAATCCCACTAGAAACATATGCACTATTTAATTTATCATAAAAATGATAGGGGTCCATTTGTCGAGTTTGGATAACTATCTTATGAGGAATGTCACACAACTTGATGACCCATTAAAAGGTGAGAGCTAATTACTAATGACTATGACCTCCAAAATGGCTAGTTGAAACCATTTGATTATGACTCAATATTTTTTGAAATATAATAGTTTTACCATCATGTTTTTACACTTTTCTCCATTTAAGACATCAAATTACCAAGAATTTTCAGGGTGTGATTATATTCCCACAATGTTTTTGGTGATTAATGTAATATTTCTTATTTATAAAGTAGTATACTTTTACTTATTCATCAAAAATAAACTAGACATTCCTTTTCACAATTAAAGAGAGAATAAATCCCCTTTACATATGTATAGGGTAAATAAACATAGTAGATTTAGGAAATTTAATAAATTTTCCTTATTTTTTTCTCATTTTTAACCATATGAAATATTAGGAGGATGCTCCTTGTACTATTTATACATGTGTTACCTTCCCCTTCTCACAAAGGCCCATGTCCTACTAGAGGGAATATACATGGTTGTAGTTGCAATGATAAGACTATGTGTAGACACTTAAAATTATCCTGACTGATATTGCACATCTGAATTTGAACACTAACACCATTTTATCCTAAATCACCTCTTTTCAACCATTTAATTAAATAATCTTCATTATTTAATTAAATTCATGATTTTCTTATATTAATCAAATGATCAATATTATTTGGCTAATTCATCCCCTTTCATGCTAATTTTCATATTATTTAATTAGGTAATGTGAATTATTTAATTAAATTTCTTATGTCTTCTCATTTAATTAAATAATCTTTATTATTTAGTTAAATGTCATTAAACACCTTTTATTAAATAAAGTTACTTATTTAATGAAACTCCTAATTTCACCCATCTTGCACAATTAAAACATTGATTTACTTATATAAATAATTGATTTCTCTCACCCTCCCACTTGCAAGGGAATTTTCCCTTGAAATATTCCTCCATTTGAATGGGAATATCTTGCAACAAACTTCCTAACAACTCCCTAATTTTTAGGAAGTGTGCTTCTTTGAATCAATGAGATCCATTGATTAAATCCTTGATCCTTTTCAACTTGCATTCTCATCCATTGATGAGAATCTTTGATCCGTGCCTTCACCTATCATTGATTTGATCAAATCAATCCTAACCATTGATTTAGCCATTTCTCCTATAAAGACTCCTCATTTCTTTTAGAAAAGGATCTACTTCCATTTTAGCAAAGTGATGTTGCACATTTGCATACTCACTTTCATCCATATTGCATCCATTTTAGCTTTCCATCCATTTTTAGCTTAATTTTTATCAATATTAGCTTATTTTCATCAATGGCACCCATCTTTGAGCTTGTTTGAATCTAGGGATTGGGAAAGGGTCGACATTCCTCATCAATGCAACACCAATCCCCCAATTGGATGAGGTTTGATGCATTTAAATAGGTTCCTTTATGCATTTCTTAATATTTTATGTTTAAATGGCTTCTTTGTTATTTCATGTTTTCAAGTATTTCATTGGGAGTTTGATTTAACTAGCTAAATATTGGTTTATTTAGTATGGATCTGGTAGGTTTATCTTAGGTTCTGATCATTCTCACATTTTGATGCTAGGAGGGATAAACTAACTGGATTTGATGAATTTTTCTTGAGTTTTCCATGATTTCTAGATTCTGAGATAGAGTGGTGCTATTCAAATTTTCCAGAGCGATGCTTTTGTGAAAATTTGGTGCTATTGTTTTGATAGAGTGTTGTTATTGCAAAAATCTGACAGTATTACAATGATATGGAGGTACTATTGCAAAAGAGAGGTGCTATTGTAATGATATAGAGGTGCTATTGTAAAATAGAAGCGCTATTATTTTCTTACTTTTGCACTCCATTTTTAAATGGCCATATCTTGGTCATGCATTGGTATTTTCAGAGCTTTTTTTGAAATGAGGTAGAATTTCGTACTCTTCATAATGGTGTTGGTGGTTTTCAATTTTGGTAGAGTTAAATTTTCTATTTTTGTACCTAAATTTAAATCACATTACAATTTGGTCTAGGTTTTAGGGTTTTGATGCTTAATCATTTGTCTAACCCTAACATCTTATTTTCATGATTGCATGTAACATTTGGAGCATGAATTGAAGGAGAATTTTTTTTACTAACAATTGTTATGGCAATGTTTGATCTTTCATTGTAAAAGTGTTTTTAACCACTTATGGGATGATATAACCAATCTTGTTGCTTTATTTCATTCTCTAGGACAACTAGCTTTCAATTGGGTTTAAAATTTACAATGTTATGATTTTTCAAAGTTGGCTAAAATTGAACCCAAACATCCTCACCATTGCAATGAAGGTTTAAAATTGAACAACATAAATTCATACTTTAGTTTGGTGCTATTAAAATGAAGTCATCATTTCCTTTGAGGATTTAAAAATAATGAGTGTATTTTGTGCTTTCCATGATTGTGTGAAATTTTAGTGCATATCCACTCCCCTTGCACTTCGTGTGATCTTGGGTAAAGAGAAACACAAGTTTACAAAATATTTTGAGTCACCTCAAGGAATTGTTATGTATCCTCTCCCCTTGTGCTTCGTGTAATATTGGGTGAAGAGAAATAACATTTTGTTGTCTTTACTAGATAAGGGCCTACATATGAGACACATCCCACAATGGAGAAATCATAAGTGACCCTAAAAGAATGTTTACCAACAGGCTATATAATGTTTGTGAAATTGAAAGGAAGTAGCTCATATCAGTAGCATTGTAACATGATAGTGCCTAATCCTCATCTAAACATAATGAGTTAGTCAGGAATGGCTAAAGATATAAGTAGCTTGTGTATGGTTTATACCCCCTGTGTTCACAGTGTCACTAGAAACCTTGTCTAGAGCCAACCAAGTTTTCCAAAATATCCTTTGAAGTAGTGCATGGGAGGTGCAGCACTCCCAGAAGTTACTTACCATGTCCGGTTTTTAATTGAGGAATACAGCTTAAGATTTGATTCTCTTATATAAAGTTAGTTTTGTCAAGATGGTAAATTTAGTTAACATGGCCTATTTTACCCCTCTATAATTTCAGATTTATAATCATTCCTTCTGGGGTGAGGTAAGCCTACTAAGAAGTGACATACCTATATTCCTCTAGCTTGTTAATTTGATTGATTTTGTTGAGCCAAACTAGTAAGTCTTATGGGAGAATATTTGCAAAATATCTCCCATACCCATTGATTCAGTTATACACATTGCTTGGTTTCAAAACAACTCAAACAAACATCAAAATGGTCATAATTTCAAACCCTTTGTTTATTTGTGAGTGCACTTTAAGGAAAATATATTGTTGCATACCTCTAACTATATCTTGGTTTTATTTAAACAATATATTAGTGTTTTCCCAATATATTTGACCATATCTCTACTCACATATATCAAAGTTAACCTAGGGACCTATGGCATAGGTCTTTGATTTCCATAATTCCAAGCTTTTGTGGGAAATATTTTTCCTTATCATATACATTCTTAGTCTAAACTTAATCAATATATTTGATGTGGCAAAAAAAAATTCATTAATCAAAGCTTAACTCAATTGGACCCACAAAGTAGGTACACCTTGGTCCTATGTTCAAAACATTTTATCTTTGAAACAACACCAAAATAAAACAAGGAAAGGTATACTTAGGTCTTTCACACTTCCAACATCATACCAAAGTTCATCAAAACAAATATTGGTCTCTCATGGTTTAGACAATCCAAGAAAAAAACATATCTTTCAACACCTTGATCTTGTAAACAAGTTTCTCTTATGTTCAAACATTAGGATCAATCATCACATTCAAATAAAAACATTTCACATCTCATCTCACCAAAATTTTAAATTTTGGGCACAACAACCTCCTAGAATTAAGGTTTCATCAGCCATCATCTAGTTTAGCTATATGATTGGAAATGAATCCTTTTTCATACATTTAGTTAGATTAGTAAATATCCTTTTGAACAAAGTTTATCCTAAAGTAACATGTCTACTCTTAGGATTTACCAAGTTCATTAGGATCATCATTTAAAACACCAACACAAAACCTAAAGTCTAGTGCTTTCCAAAATTGAGAGTTCTTTATCATTTGCATCACCTATCCTTTCATCATCCATTCACATCATTGGTCCTAAACACTTTACAAGTTCACTTTTACAACAAGATCAAAACACAAGAAATACATGAAATAAGACTAAATTTTATCTATTATGAGTGACCTAAACCAAAAAAAACTTGGAATACAAGAGTTTGATACTAGAAGTTTTACAACTCCATTGTACAATCAATACCTAAGTTTATCATATCCTACAAACTCCAATGACAAAAAAAATTGGGGTATGCCTAATCAAAACTTTGGAACAACTTGTCACATGGTAGATGTAACACCCCTCCTTTTTGTGCTCCGTTAATCAAGCAATGTTTTCCTATGTTATGCTTCGATCATGTTAACATGTGAATTAATGGTGCTTTATGCTTTGATTATGTTAATAATGTTAGCTTTGTCAGTTAGTGATACTGTATTGGTGAAGGGGACGAGATCACATCACTCGCATGCGAGCGCCCTGTAATTCCGAGATTTCCTCTTCACGGTGTGATTGATCATATTATGTATATATGCACGTTCGACATGCTCTTTGTTGCAGGTTGGCAGGTATATGACATCGACTCCACCTGGTTTCCAGGTTTGAGCGTGTCCATTGACCAACGGAAATTATTTGGGAGATAGTAGCTAGGGTTTTCGAACCAGGTCGTCACCCTAGTCGTAGCGTGTTGTTGGTTTGTCGTCGGGGCCAGTTGTTTTAACTTGGTCGTTTCCCCTCGAGTGTTTATTTAATTTCAAGTTTAAGTTTATGAAATGACTTGCGTAGTTTGATTAATGTTTAAATGTGTTTAGTTGCAAGCTATAAGTGATTAAATAGCTTTTGGAAATTAGAAATGATGAATGTTTTGTCTTATTGAGATGTTGGAAAATTAGTGGTTAATTAATTAATTTAATTGAATTAATAAAATAATCTAATTTTGAATTAGATTTACTTTATTGATAATTTGAATTAATTGTGTGTATTCATTAAATTATCCCTATGAATTAAAAGTGCTAAAAGTTTTAAATGCTTTTGTTGAAAGAAAATGTTAAAATGTTTTGAATTCAAATTGGAAATAGAAAATGGGTTTAGAGTTATTAAAAATTCAAATATTTCTTATGCAAGACTTTGGGGTAGAGGAGATATTTTCAGAAATGGTTGACTATTTGGTAAAAAGATATTTTTGTTTGAAAGGGGAAATTTGAAATTTAATTTAGTGTGAATTTGAAAGTGAATGGCATTTGTATTGAATTTAATTAGAATTTGAATTTGAATTAGAGGTTGAATTTGAATGTGAATTTGGGGAGTTTGGAAAGAAAAGGATATATTGGATTTAGGGTTTTCTTTCAACCTATCCATGGAATTCTTGGTTTTGAATGCTTTGGTGGAGAGGCTTGGAGGAGGCAAAAATGGTGGAGTTGAAGGATTGCTTGGAAATCTCCATGGGGAAGCTTGTAAATCTTGGAGAAAACATAAGGTTCTATACTTTCTCCTCTCATCTCCTTGCCCATTTTGGAATGATTGAAAACATAGTTTTAGATTCAATAAACATCCTTGGGAAAAGCTTTCAATTTGCAAAATGGTAAATGGATTGGGAAATAGAAAGAAAAATCCAAAGAAATAGAAAACTCAATGTTCAAACATGTTTTGGAAAAACCCATTTGCTTATTTTGAAATAAGTTCTAGTTATTGAATTGGGTTGGGATTATTTTTGCAATTTGGGCATGAAATCAAGTTTTGGGTGCATATTTTGGTGAATGCAACCTTCTATTTCAAAGTTGTGTGACACCCACAAATACATATTCATTTATATATTTGTTTTTTTTGAAATTTTAAATTTCTGGAAAATCTCATAAAATGTTACTATTTTCGGGTTCTGGAAAACCACAGTTTTAAATTTATTTTTTTAAAATTTTAATTTTTTTATTATTAAAATTATTTTGTTTTGGTGAGGTGGGAGGTCAAACCCCACCCCACCAGCACCATCGCCGCCGGCGGAGGCGGCCGCTGTGCGCAGGGCGCACAGCCCCCGCCGCCCAAAGGCAGCGGCGCTGTGTGCTATGCACACAGCCCCCACCGCCGTGGGAGGTGGTGGACTGTGTGCTATGAACACAGCTTCGCCACCCTCGGGGGGCAGGGGAGCCGCGCGGCTAGGGCTTCGGCCCTGTTTAATGAAAATAAATTTCGTTGTTTTTTTTTTTATAAATAAAGTTTATTTTATAATATTTTAATAATATTTAATATTGAGTGCATTTTGGGTTAATATTATATTTTTAATATTATATATTAATATTTAATATTTAATATTAAATATTTAATATATAATATTATATATGTAATATTTTTATGTGTATCTAATATTTAAGCATTTGTTAATAGGTAAATTTAAGTGTTGAGTATTTGGTTTTTAATAGACATTTAATAATGATGTTAATTGTTTTTTATATAAGTTATGTGCTTGTGAAACGATATGTAATTTTGGTTTTGACTCCTTAAGTGGTCAACATGGTTAACTCATTATTAGGTTTATTCGTTTTGGAAAATAATCGAATTCAAGTAGAGATAAGATTAAGTTGATTTATTTAAATGCTAAGTTGAAATCAAAACTGAAATCATTTAATCTGAATGTTTTTTTTTTTTTTTTTCAAGATGCTTTCTTATAGAATATGATTGTGGAGATGAGAGTAAAGGATGAACCTATTAATTAACCTCAACGTTTTATAAATCGAGCATTTTATCTTTAGTATGTGATCATGAAACTTAGAGAGAACGATTGATTTAAGTTTTAACCAGATAACTGCGTTATTAACATGCTTTAAGGTTATGAAATTTAGAGTAAATGATTTGTTCTTTATATAATTCAATGTTGTGAAAGGAAATGGGATCAATCGATTGGATGAATGCAAGTCATGAAATCTGTGTTTGAATGGATTTAAGAAATCCGAACATTAGATTACCTATGTGTCTCAAATGTGTTGAATGTTAATTGCTCGCCTTCGATGTTGTGGAAGGAGAGTGAATGTTTTGTGAATCTTCCTGATATGGGCTCATTTATTGTTATGGGTGGTTTACGTGAGTTTATATGATTGTTGGCTTTAAGTCGTTTCTTGTTGATCATGTAAGTCTTCCAGCAGTGTTTTCTTGAGATGATGCTATGCCTCTTATGTTTTGCTTTGGCTACCTTGGTTTATGTGTGAGTTAAGCTCAAGTGGTTACCTGGTTCTTTGAACGGGTGGTATGACCTTTTGATTCATGGTTGAGTCAAGTTATCAGTTGTTATGTGGGTTTCATTATGTAGTCAACCTTGTGTTAGCCTTGGGTAGTGCACGTTTTGGTTTCAGTTTTGGACATCCGTAGTGATGTGTTGCCTGTTGAGGTGTTTGGTTGTTTGTGATAAATGTTAGTGCATTGTCTACCCTTGGCATGTGGTTGAGTTATGTGTTGTCGATAGGGGAGTGGCTTTCAAACGAGCGCTGGGCCCAAAGTGGTCCCAGGATAACTCGTTTGAGAGTTAGTTAATTAAGTGAAAATTAAAATAACTTACTAGGGAGAGAGTAGCTTTGAACATTAATAAGATAATTTAGCCTCGCTCATTGGCTCAAGGGCTTGTACGAGACTTGAGATGAGTCGAAAAGGCCTGGAATGGCAAGATCGTTATCTTGTCTTCTCGAAAGATAATCGATTCCGCTCTGGTGGGCATATGGCGCCGGGTTCGTGAGAGGTTACCAGGATATCCCGAGAGGGGAGCCGGGACCTAGGAAGAACACCATTGGATAACCAATGCAGCCTTTGTGATAACACTCCTCCTATGACAACAGTCGGTATGGTGTTGTACCGTTGGTTTATTTTGTATAGTGATAGTACTTGATTTTGTACTCTGGAAGCATTGTAACCATTGTGTTAAGAAATGTGGGTTTTGTTCTTGTTTCAGTTCAGTGTGTTGGCTTGTGTCTTGTGGTAGATGGTCTTGGGTAGGAATTCCTGGTTACTATCTCCTAGCACGGAGGGAGTGGGGCCTTTGGGTTCCACGTGGTCGGGTGGCGTGCATCTTTCTGTTGGTTCTTCTTCATGTTTGTGTGTTCGTGATTTCCAGCTGGAGAGCTCGTGGGAATCAGTTGCTTCTCATGCCTTGTTCTTTTAGTTCTTATTGTATTTTATTACCCCTCATTTGTTTCGAGGTGGATTTGTAATATGTAATCATTTGGTTGGATTTACCTCATTCGGGGAATGAGTGATGTAACCTTATTGTTTAAATGTTAAATTGGAATCTTGGGGTATTTAATATCCTTGTTGTAATTTATCTTGTATGGAATGTATGTTGTTTCATTTCCTTAAGTGTTTAATGTTTCAGTTTATGTTAATGTTATTTGATGTTGGGTTTTTAAGTAATCTTTGTCTCGTGACCTTAGAGGTTGTTGGCAATATGTATTCACCTTGCATGTTATTGTACTTAAACAAAAAAAAAATTGGTATGTTTAAGTAGTGAATTGCAACTTCCTCTAGGGTTGCGTGGCGGGGCATTACAGTAGATCAAATAATTCTCACAAATTGATACATCAACCCATTATACAATGTTCAAAATCCAACAAGTCTAGGTGTTCAAAACATAAGCATGAACCTAGGGTTCCAAAACACTAATATCCAATCAAAAAATCCAAGCATGAGTCTTTCTCAGCATAACATTGGTTCACAAGAACAATACATCCCAAACATAAACATATCAGACTTGAACATGTTAAATCCATACATGGAGAACTTTGGGATGGATTCATGCATACCTCAACAACACATTATCTAAAAAAATCATCAACAATATCAATATCAACAACACCTTGAACATCATCAAAACATTGATTTACATCAGCAAAATCTTCATAATCATCAAAACATGGATGTACGCCAAAATGTTTCATATCAAACACAGCATCAACAAGCACCTCAATCACAAAAAATCTTGAAATCCAACAATACTACCAAACGTTAACACTCCTTTAGGGGATCTAATCGAATTAGTATTAAACAAGCTAGTCCATGCTAAACTTATCAATCTTCTAGAGTCATTAAATGGGGGTGAACCTAGCTTCAAGTTCTCATGGTATGATGATAATTCTTATTGTGAATCCCATAGAATAAAAGGTTGTGACATGCCATATTGTATCAAACTCAAGAACCTCATCCAAGAGCTTATTGATCAAGGAGAAATAACTATTAAAAACAACCCTCAAGGTTCAACCACTAATGATAACATTGATAGTATGTCAACCTCAAGTATTGAGGAAAATGATCAAGATCCATCTACCAATGATCATATTGAAGAATTTTCTACCTCATCCAATGAGAAAATCTACATACATCAAGAGTCACTTCATAAGCATAATTAAAATCCCTCCCTAGTATCTAAAAATGATCCATTTCAAGATTCATCCGCTAATGACCATGTTGACAATGTCTCTACATCACCCAACGAGTTAGATGACATACCTCAAGAATTTATTCTAAAGCATGATCAACATCTTTCATCAAATTCTAGCAATGGTCCTTTCTAAGACATATTAACATCATTTGACCTAATGGTTTCCAATATTGAAGAAATCCTTAATTCAAAACTTGATCCAAATTCACGTGAAGATCAAGAAAGTATTGAGCCAATACCCATGCATAATGAAGACATTCAAGAACCCTTTAAAAATAATCCATCCTTTGAAATTGACCCATGCAAAGAACATGAACTGAAGCATATTAAAGATAAAACCACACAGAGTCAAGAGAAACGATCCATATCTCCAAGATAGTACAATGATCTAATGGGTATTCTCCAATCCATACAATATGTATTAAATAATGATCATATCCATATATGACACACTCCTCCATCTACCCATGATATGATTACTCCTAATGGACATGTAGATGATATTCATCCAAAATCAGAGTCTCATATTCTTGATATCATTACCAAGGAACAAGAGTCTCCTACTCTTAATATCCTTACACATGGTCAAGGAATAGCTGAATCTATAGAAATATCAAAAAATTATCATGAAGAAGACCTCTACATAGATGGAAAATCAGAAACATCCTTTGAAGATCAAGAATAAACGGATCATGAGGAAGACTGCTATATGGATTGTAAAGCATCAACGCCTTTTAAAGAAGCATCAAAATTAGACACATCCTCCATACGGATTGAAGAAAGTGAGTATGAGGATGTCAAGAATGATAAAAAATCAACAAAGCTAAACAATATTGAACAACAAGGAAATAGTTTCTCAATAGAAGAATCAAAGCATGTTAGTAATACTCGTATAATATTGGGGGCAACTTTATCTAGCGGAAACACAACCATGGAGAGCACAAAGAGTCCTTATGATGAAATGGCTACCAACACTCCAACCATTCATGTAATGAATCATCATCCACACATATTTTCATCCACTAATTGGTACCAACCACAAGAAAGAGTTATATATCAAAGGAAAGAGAAAAATATTGAAGCAAAAAAATTGACAAAGAAAAATGGACAAGAAAAATTCAAATGAATACCAAAGAAAAATAAGGAAAATCATCCCTATCACACTCCATTAGTCAAAGAAACTATGGGAAAAAATAAAAAAGGGAATTTCATCCATAAAAACTATCCATTGATACAAAAAAAATCTTCAAGAGTGACCTACAAGGTATATGAAGAAGTTGGTCCCAATTGAATCTCCATATCCACCCATCATTGCTCATCATCCCAAGTTTGGAGAATCAAAGATTCCAAACTGTCGACCAATCCATCTACATCTCATATCCCTCAACGCATTCCACCATCCACTTTGACATCCATGATATCCAACTCTCATATTAACCATGTATTGGAAACAAATCTTTGCGATAAGGACTCTAAGGGAACTCTATCGTGATGGGCACATCTAGGTAAGGTTAACTTTGGTATCAATAAAAAAGGAAAAAAAATCCAGGGGTTACATTCAAGTGCCCGCATCTTAGCAAAAAAAATCCTCCAAGTAGGATATCATTGGCACATCGTGATAGAAACAACATCTATATCAAAACCAATAGTGTCTATATCAGCACCACTAGGTGGTTCAACATGAGCATAAACTTTCAAAAAATAAATAAATAAATAATCAAGAAAATAGTCAAGAGAAAAATCACCCTCTAGTGAAAACCACTTAGGTGGTGCTTTGGACATGTACCATGATGAAAACCTAGCAAACAGGCATCATGAATAGAATCAAGCATCTATGTGCACCATTTTAGGTGGAAGCATCTCATCCTATCCATAATAAATCCTGCATTCCATCCATCTTTTCCGTCATAAATCCATGATTCATAATCCAAACCATTTTCATCAAATCTAACCTATCTTGATCTTGTCAAAGGTTCGTTAAGTACTCCACACTTGCTTATGGTAAACATCTTGACATGGGTCACTATAATTGATTGTATCATAACCAACATTATTTGAGCCATGAGTCATTTTCCAAAGCATACTCTATCCAAACATGTTATCCTATGACAAGATAATTCTTAGAATCCTTCGCATACCCATGCATAAGTCCATTCATTTATAAGAAAAAATATAAATCACTAGCCCATGACATATTTTGATGAGAAGATGTTCCATATTAAGATATATCTTTTATCAATCATCAATCCAAATAATCAATATCAATTACATCTACCTTGCACTTCAAAATCACATCAAATCATTCCAATAGATTTTGTTCCAAGCCTAGCTTCAAATTTTTGATCTATCTTATCCAATCAATCCATCATCATCTTGGGATATATCATTTCCCAATCCTTTTGATTTTCAACACTATCCTTGTATTGTTGTGCATCCTCAACAATGCTATCACTATCAATAATTTATCAATTAGATCAATCAATCCTAGCTTGGTTTTCAACAAAATTCTAAAATAGATAATTGAAATTGTCACATATCGATACACTCATCAACATCGTGCAAAAAATCCTAAACATTCAAAACATCTTCAAAACACCAAAAACATCCAAATCACATCAAAATCCATAAACATGTCTAAAACATAAAAAATAAGTCAAAAATACCTTGTCAAACTACGTTGTCTCTAAGCTTGAACGTAGGTAAGACCATCATTGATGCGCCTTCAAGGTATTAGATCAATCTTTAGGAGTCTCATAATAAATTAACAATCCATCAATGTTCATATTTCATAAATAAATGGTTACTAGTCAAATTTAGTTGAACTACATGGTCTCTATGTGTATAACATAGGCAAGGCTAATCTTTGATGAGCCACTAAGCCCCTGAGCCCCTAGGCCAATCTTCCCTTAGGTGTTGGTCTAAATCTCAGAAAACACAAAAAAAATAAAAAACTTAGAAAAATAAAAAACATTTGAATTCTTGGAAAACACAAAAAACATTTGAGAAGTCTTGAAAAACCTAAACAACATCAAATATGCTCAAAAAACAAAAAATAGCCTCAATTTTTTAAAAAAACTCAAAACATTGTAAAACACCTAAAAAGACCAAAATAGCCGCAAAACATTGTAAAATACCAAAAAAATTGAAATATTCAAAAAAATCCAAAACCACCCATCCCATTTCGCTTGCATCGCAATAAACTTCTATCCATAATAAATAGATAATCACCTTCAACCTTTGGAAAAAAAAATAGAAACAAGTACATCAACAAAAGTAGAACCTTTAAATGCAATAAATAAATAAATAAATCAAACTCTTGATCATTATCAAACATGTCAATCAAACTTTATATCAATGATCTTTCAAACAACCTATCAACCTACCAGTATCCACTAACATGTCCTAGGATATATCCTTCCCACAATGGGCATTATCATTGGAAATCACTTTGGATTCTTATCCTCTAAATAGAACACACCCATTTGGCAAGAGATATGAATAACATTGATTGTTTGTTCATTTTAATATTTTCTTATGATTTATTGTATTGACCCATTCCAAGGACCTCTCAATGATGTCTATAAAAATGATTTAGAGAGAAAGGAATGGGGAATTGATCATTATCTTTCATTTGACATTCTTTTAGGATGCTCTTGTAATATAACCTTAGTGAATACTTGCTTTGTTGTGTGTAGGGAGGTCATTTTGAATAATTTTTTTACTATTGTGTATGCTTTGGTCTAAGATTTTCCAAACTTCTAAACTACATTCCAACAAGGTTTATGTATGTCAGGTGTGAGCAAGGATGATCCTATCTATTTGCAGAGTCAAATTCCATCACATTAGATACAACACCATCCTGGTTATCAATACCTTGATGCATCATCTCTATGTGTTATAACAAGAATAAGGAATGAAATGAAGTATCCCAATCCATGAAATAATAAAATCATAAATCTCATCACCATATCCAATAAAGTTTTGAATAATCATAGGCTTGTTGTACTTCTAAATCAATATGAAAAACAATGGTTAATCAATGTTCATCTCATTCCGCTACATTCTCATTCTTCTGATTTTTCTATCTCTACTAGCATTTCTATCCAAGTATCAAATATGTGTGATAGATATCAAAATATACGTGAGGTTACCCATGTCTAATGGTTTTCTATACATCATAAAAAAATCCTACATCAAATATTTGATCTTTCTAAAGAAGTATCTTTACATCCTCTCTGAGTTGAACCTATGTTGAACCTTTATCATGACATCGACTAAAAAATTAAAATTTATACCTGATATTTTGAGGGGGTAGGGTGCCAACCTAATTCCTTCCACTAGGGAAACAATGGGCCATTCAAAAAAATCAGGAATTTTTAATTTTTTTATTTGAGTAGTAGCATTAATTCAAAAAATTTCAGTCTTTGAAGCAATGTAGCAGGTGCCTCACTTCAAAGAGGGGGAAAATGTAGACACTTAAAATTGTCTTGACTAATATTGCACATCTAAATTTGAATGCTAGCACCATTTCATCCTAAATCACCTCTTTTTGACCATTTAATTAAATAATCTTCACTATTTAATTAAATCCATCATTTTCTCCTATTAATCAAATGATCAATATTATTTGGCTAATTCATCCCCTTTCAAACTAATTTTCATATTATTTAATTAGGTAATGCAAATTATTTAATTATATTTTTTATGTCTTCTCATTTAATTAAATAACATTTATTATTTAGTTAAATGTCATTAAACACCTTTTATTAAATAAAGTTACTTATTTAATGAAACTCCTAATTTCACCCATCTTACAAAATTAAAACATTATTTTAATTATCTAAATAGCTTATTTCTCTCACCCTCCCAATTGCATGCAAATTTTCCCCTGGAATATTCCTCCATTTGAATGGGAATATCTTTCAACAAACTTTGTAACTTCCTAATTTTTAGGAAGTGTGCTTCTTTGAATTAATGAGAGACATTGATTAAATCCATGGTCCTTGTCAACTTGCATTCTCATCCATTGACAAGAATCCTTGATCCATGCCTTCACCTCTCATTTCTTCTCATCCATTGATTGATCAAATCAATCCTGACCATTGATTCAACCATTTCTCCTATAAATACTCCTCATTTATTTGAAAAAGGGATCTACTTCTATTTTAGCAAAGTTATGCTACACATTTGCATACTCACTTTCATCCATATTGCATCCATTTCAACTTTTCATCAATTTTTAGCTTAGTTTTCATCAATATTAGCTTATTTTCACCAATGACACCCATTTAGGGATTGGGAAAGGGATAACATTCCACATCAATGCAGCACCAATCCCCCAATGAGATGAGGTTTGAGGAATTTAACTAGGTAACTTAATGGATTAATCAATAGTTTATGTTAAATTACTTCTTCATTATTTGATGTTTTCAAGTATTTCATTGGAAGTATAGATTAATAGGTTAAGTATTGCTTAGAATCTATTGTATCTGGTGTATTTAGCTTATGTTATGATTATACTCACACTATGTATAATTCTCATGGCTCATAGGGCTATCCTCGTCAAAAAAGATGTGGATGGTCCCACTAGACACATATACATTATTTTATTTATCATAAACATGATAGGGGTTCCTTAGGTTGGCTAGATAGTGATAAATTCCATTTGTTGAGTTTGTATAACTCTCCTATGAGGAATGATACACAACTTGATGAGGAAAAAATGAAGGAGTGATTAAAATGTGGGAACCAATTCCTAATGGCTAGGAACTCTCAAATGACTAGTTAAAACTATTTGGTTATGATTCACCACCTCCTCTAATTGGTTTAATAGTTTTTGAAGTATAATAGTTTGAAAATGGTTGCATTTTTTATATTTTTCCCATTTAAGAATTCATCTTACGTATGATTCCATTTCCACCACTTTTTTAATGGTTAATATAAAATATATATTTACAAAGTAGTTTACTAGAAACTGATTTACCAAAAATAAAATAAATGATCACTTTCAAAATGAAAGAGAGAATAAATCCCCTTTACATATGTCTAGGGTAAATAAACACGTACTATCAATATTAAAGAAATAATTTATATTTAAGATTTAGGAATGATAATTAAATAAATAATGTGCAAACTCAATAAATGTTGAAATTGTTTAGTTGAAAAATAGTAAAAAATTCCATATAATGATCACTAATAATAATAAAAAAATAATGATCACTAATAATAAAAAAAAAATAATGATGCTTATATGAATGCTTTAAAAGTAGTTAATTATGTTGGTGTTTTTTGCAGTACACCCTTAGAATTCTCTAAAGAGTAGCCAACCCCTATAATTAAGAATCTTCAAGATGAATGGCCAACTTAACGAGTAAAGAACTCTAAGGTATTTACTCCTTCACTTTATTCCATTCATCTTGAATATTCTTAATTATAGGGGTTGGCTACCCTTTAGAGAATTCTAAGGTTGTACTAGAGAAAACACCAACAGACTGGTGACTCTACTGGGGATAATTTCCATTCTCTAGACATAGATCCCTATATCAAGAGTCAAATGGTGTGGAAATTTTGAATATCTTGTTCTAATATTGAAGAATTCTTGAACCTGGTAGAAGATTTGATTGCAACAAAGTTTGAAGGATATGAAAGTGACTCCGCTGTGGAAGCAAACCCAAAACATGTTTTATTCTTGAAGAAAATTCACCCCATCTGAATTTTAATCCTCCATAATAGGAGGTGGTGACCTTGACTAAAGGACTTGATAAAGAGTACATCAAAGATCCAGATCTGCAAATTTAAAGATGAAAGATGAATGGCTGCTGCAAAATTCCAGGTATTCTCATAGAATTGAAGAAAATTTGACCATGTTTGTAAGCAAATTATGAGAAATTTTCTATACTCTAAATGTAAATGATTCCCTATTAGGTGAAATAGCACTATATGAGGGAATATTAATGGTGTTTAGCATGCCTTTGAATGAGAATTGAAATTTTTCCATTATCATAAAGAAACATGTTATATTGTAAGATCTTAAGAAAAATATATCAGAAGTGTGCTTTGTGAAAGCTTAAGATTGTAATTGCAAAAATGAATTCGAATTACCTCATAATTACAAAGAAAATTTTGTAATCCTCTTTCAAGGAGTGAAAATGCATTCTCAAGCTGCACATTCTGGTGTAGATATGAATGTAACCATGCATAATGGACAACCTTTGTTGTGTCAAGGGAATTTCAATGCCAAGGGGTACAAATCCATTAGTTTTTATAACATTTGTGGTTATCGAAATGTTGTACCACATTAGATCAGAGATAGGATACCAAATTTCAATAGTGCAAAAGTTGAATTAGCAAGCAAACACCTGCAAGAGTTTGTTGATATCATGGGATTTTATGAATTGGACTTTGAAGATGTTGTCATGAAATTATTTGTTCAATCCTTAAGAGGATATGCAAGAGATTGGTTCTCTTATTTACTAGCATCCTCCATACATTCATGGGAGGATTCAAAGTAGTTTTCATGGAACAATTTGGAGAAACGATTGATCCCATCCTAATTAGACAAAAAAACATGAGTATGGAGAAAGAAGAGGAGCTAGTTCCTTATTTCAATCTTAGATTCTCAAAGATAATAAGAGAGATCCCTGCAAGCATAAGACCAAATGATGCAGAATGCTTAGTGGTATACTTGGGTGCATTTTATAAAAAGATGAGTTACCTCTTTAGGGACAAAGAGCCTACAACATTGCATCGAGCATATCAAATTGCCATAGATATTAAAAAAAAATTGAAGTATTCAATGATGAAGGGATATGCAACCACCAATATTGGTCATCCTAGTACATTTCATACCAATGCAACTAGTGGATCAATTAGTAGAAATTTATGCCAATATGACAAGAGTTCTATTGTTCCAATTTATTCATCATCACAATCTAAGAATCATAGTAAGCCCCAAGTTAAAATCTCAAAGGATCAAAGCAAAGGTGATCAGGTATGTTTAGTTGAGAGATTATATGAGATGAAAAGGTATCGAGGGGAATCACCTTATGATCTATTCTCCAGGTTTGTGGATACTTTGTTAAAGATACCTAAAAATTCCAAACTAGAAGACTCAATATGTATTTGATTTGTTTTATGAAATGTATCAATTAGGATTGAGTACTTTGCCAAAAGAATTGAAGCCTCACAATTTGAGCTAAGTGATTGATTGGATAAGGATTATAGAGGAAGCTAATAATGAATGCACATGACAAGTATTACCTTAGAATGTCACCACTAGCTACCATGATGAGGAGGATCAAAGGTCAGTGCAAGCAAGGTAAGAGGATGTATCAGAATATGAACAATCAGTTGGTGGCTGTTGTCATTTCACAAGTAACATATATGAAGATACACAGTATGAAGACAAGGAAATGGTGCATTATTTTCACCCTTGGGATGTCCTAGATAGTGAGAAAATACAAGGGGTGTAGGGGGAAGTCCCACATCTTGATTTGATCAAAGAAAATGATGCACAAACCAGTGACCAAGGTGATGAAATTGAACTGGGTTGGTCCTCTATCGATTATAATTCTTCTTATGAAATGGATATGGAATCTCTTGCTTCAAGTAGAAGATTTGTTGATAGCCTTGAAAGGGTACACTTGCTTGAGAGTGAAAATTTTTCTTCATGTGAAGATTTCTCAGAATGTGGATCAATAATCTTGAATACAAATAATGAAGATGATGTTGAGAATATCTCTTTGCTCTTCAAGTGATTACAATGAATTTGAATGCATTGATGATTCTAGGGATTGGGATCCTCATACTAAGAAGTTCATGGTGTATGCGGCAACAATGAAGGTGTGGCAGAATCCCTTATATGATGAACCCTCACTAGTATGTGAGATGATAAATGATGATCCTTACTAGTGTAGTAATAAGCCATTGTTTGTTGAAAATCCTGACGAGTTCTTGGCAAGTACCACTTGTGAATATGTTCGAAATTGTACAATTGAGACAACAAAAAATGAAGACTAGGCAGACATTAAGGTTTTTGACTCTATCCTTGAGGACGGTAACCTTGATTCAACAACTCCACAGTCACAAGAAAGATGCAGTGGTACAAGTATTGGTGAAGTTACTTTCCCACAAGTGAATGAGAAGATTGTATCTGATGACTACCAAGAGTGTAACTCAAATTTGATGATAATTAAATGTGATAGTTGTTCACAGGGTGAAGAATTTGAAGATGAAGATATCATTGACCATGGTAATGATCCTGAATATAGTTCTAGTATTGAGGGTGGTGTAGATGAACATACCCATGTTCCCATGGTACATGGTTATATGCTTGAAACGGTGGTTGAATTGGAAGCTATACATGATAATATGGATGACATATGCATGGATGAAAAATGGGGCCTATTCTTGGATGATCAAGTTGTGCATCTAGATGTGTATGTTGGTTCTGAAGTAGCATTACTACATATTGATGAGGAATGATTTGACAAGTCTTCAAATTATGTTGACATTACAAGATTGTTTGATCTATGTGGAGAGGGACTTAGGGGTGTAGATAGTATGAAGTATGATGTTAATCAATATGAATGTGCACTTGAATTCTTTGCAAATTCCCCTCATCTTCTGGACCTTATCATGGATTTTTTCCATCTAATGAGGATAACACTCCTGTCAAGCACAACGAAGGTGCCACTAAATATGAATCATGTCTCTTTGATATTTCAAAAGCTTGGCCTAGCATACAAAAAAGCATCTATAAAGGATTTCAAATTGATGTACAAATTGAATGTGAGGGTAAAATTCATGATCAAGTGGAATATGAATGTTCTATCTTTCCAACTCAATTGGATAATTCTATACTGGAATAGGTTGATGAATGGGACAACATTACAGTAAGTGGGATTGATGGTCTCAACCATGATGATGTTGATTATTTAGGGATGCTTAACACAGATGTTGATCCATTACAAGTAGAGCAAGAAAAAAATTTTGACAGAGGAAAGAATTAGTCCTAAGTTCTTGGGGGCCATGGACCTCCAATTTGAGGATTTAAGCCAATTGTATAAAAGAGGCTTTTCAGAAGACAAATTTAATTATACAATTTTTTGATTAGTGTAGATAGGTTTGGTTTGGTGTGTTTCTTTTTGGTTTTGTTTGCTTTCCTTGTCCAAGCAAGCTCCTAGTTTTTTGTGTTTCTATCCAGTTTTGCTTCAATCAGAGATTCTGGATTCTCACTATACCCACAGGGGATATACATCCCCAAGTATAAGCCACTAATAGAGCTCTAAAAATTCTTGCAAAATTTTGAGCAATTAATGACTTGGATCATGATTTCCAAGCTTTGTTTCCAAGGATGGGTTAGGGTTTTGGTATGTGAACCCTGTTTGATAAATGTCTATCCTAAAACCCTTTGGCATTTTAATTTTGCATTGACCTCTTTGGTCAGTTAGTGGTCAAGTTAGTCACAACTTGAGCCTTTGAATGTGTCTATTTACCAGCCCCTTTAATCTAAGAAAGATGGCCACCCCATGCATTGTCTCACACCAAATACTTATAAAGTTGGGTGAAATATTTCACGTCTAAAAGACTTAATTTAAAGTCATTTCTCTCAAGGGTCTAATTGTAGTCAGCCTAGTCATGGCCCTATTTCAAGACTAACATTTGGAATGTGTAAGAATATGGCTCGTTGGATTTCAAGAGTAGATCTTCGTCCATCACATACGACACAGGAATTAATGAATGACCATCAAAAGATGTGCGAGGTACACGATGTTTTGAAACATGTCCATGTTGTGGTGGGGACCGATCCTTGTCCAAGTGCTTGATCACTGATGGTGGGGAGGATGATGGCTATTGTGCAGAGTTAGAGTTTAATCCTGGTTGTTCATTACACACCTCATGAGATTTAATTAATGCTAGCTGGAAAGCTTGCAAGGGTGATTAGATGATGCGTGGAGTTTCTTGACTGCCGTGCAATGTGGTAGAGCCTATAGACTGAATGACATGGTTCCCAAACAAAAAAAATATTGGAAAAAGGTTGGCAAGTCATGGTCTCATAATTTCAAACCTGATATGACCTAATCTAAGCTGCTCGGTCTTCCATATCATTTAGAAATTGACGAACAATATTCAAATATGAAAATAGGCATGTGATAGCCATTTCTACTCTGTGAGGAGTATGCATTAATGGCATGCATTCTACAGGAGTGATAAATTTGATTCCGGTTCATGTAAGGGATTAATTTCCTATCATCATTGTGAATGGTACATGAATTTTCATGTACCTAGCAAATTAACGATGAATATGTGGATGCCAGTGATTGATTGCTTGCTCGCTCGTGTGATTTTCATCAAGCATTGATGATTAGCATGCCAAAATTTCCAATTAAATGAAGGTTCATGGCCTCTATTTTTTCCATTGTAATTGAGAGTTTGAATGTCAAAATTTCTAAAGTGTGAGTGTGTTCATGAACCTACAGATAAGATGAGCAAGCCAACTACTTTTGTGCTAGCAGTGCGAAGGTCCCCAAGACTTCATATGTAGAAGTCTCATGATGATTCTTGAGAGCGCAAGAAAAATGTGCCCGTAGCTGCTAAAACTGTAAAAGAAAAGGGAAAGGAGGTTCGCAGTGAGAAATATACACCAAATCTTACCAGATGTAGCCAAAGATTGCGGAGCTGGGTTGCAACCATAGAAGCAACTAAGGAAAAAGAAAAAGAGTCTATGGGTTTTATAAGGGGGATGCGAAGGAAGATTAGGTATGGTCATGCTTCTTATGGAAGACAATATTCCCCCATTTCTATCAATGATATTCCTTTTGATAGTGAAACTGAAACTAAATCTGGCTACCAAAGATATCTTATGCTCCTAAATCAAATGGCAGCCCCAGGGGAGGAAGTGATAACATTTACACTAGTTTTTGTGAAAACTCCAAGTGGACGAGAAGTCCCGATGGTTGGCACTAATAAAGATGAGGAAGGAGTGGAGCTCTCTTCCCCACTTCCTGCAAGGATGCGTAGTAGCTATGTGTATCATGGGTCTAGTTCTGGTATTGGTTCTATCTTTGGTTAAGAAATATGGTGTCTGGGTTCTAAACTTTTGTGGTGATGGAGATATTGCTACAGTGGTGATGGTTAGCACTCTCTAGGTATGTGAGTTTTTTGTCTTTATGCTAATTTGGAATGCTTGGAGGCAGGTATGATGAAAATTTTTGGTTCAACATGGTTGGAATACAAAATCTCGCTGGTGGTTAAGGATCACTTTTGGCTGCATTGGTCAATTCCCTTTTGGTGAATTGAAGTGAATTTTGTTTCCCTAGTTGAAGAAATAATTACAGCAAACCATGTGGGAAATTTTTGAAATGAAATTAGAATTTGGAATGAAATGAAATATCTTTGAAATGTAACTGTAATGAACCTGAAGCTTGTTGCTCCCTTAGCATATAAAAGGGATTTCAAGGCTCATTATAGGGGTCAAATTTTGAGTACAGTACAGGGTCTGGGTAAAATTTAAGTGCATAAGGGTTTACTATAAAAAGAAAAAAAGAAAATGAATAGAATAGTAGGATTTTTCTTGGGTTGAAGTCATATATGTAATAGTATTAAATTTGTTTTATGAAAATTATTGATATCAAAACAAATCTTATCTCTAAAACATATACTCTCCTTTTGTAAATTTTTGTGAGTCATGAATGAAAATATCTAGGGTATTATTGTTCATCTTCAAGTGTTTAAATGAATGTGTGTCCTTATTTAAGCTTTAACTCAAAGGATTAATTAAATACTTAACGAGGGTCATAGATTTGTGAAAATTTGTAGGGGATTTGATAAGAAGTTATGTTTTGGGTGTTGTGAGTTTTTATATTGTAAGGCATTATGAGAATAGTCCATTAGTATCAGAGTTAAATAATTTGTATAGTACTAGTTATTGCATTTTTTACTCCATTTCCCTAGTAATGAAGCACTAGTCTATTTGTTTGATATTTTACAATTGAATATGTTGATGAGTTACTTGACCATGGATTTGAAATAAGTACATAATTCACTTAAAATTTTCCAATCATGAAGCATGCATTTGAAATACCTCCTTGTTCCTGGTAAATAGCTTATTATTTACTCAAAGATCTGCCAAATCTTTAATGAATTAAGTTTATTTGCAAGTTACAGGAACCAATTTGTGTATAGAAGTGTTCTCCATCAAGTGGATCATAATAAACATGGTAAGGAATACCCTCCTAGGTCCCACAGATCCTAAAGTGAAGGAGTAAAAACCCTAGAGTTCTTTACTCGTTAAGTTGGTCATTCATCTTGAAGATTCTTAATTATGGGGGTTGGCTACCCTTTAGATAATTCTAAGCTTATATTGGAAAAAACACCAACAAATTATTTGTTGGTTGATCTAGATAACTTCCACAACTATGGATTCAATCCTACAAGTATGTATATGATGTAGCCCATAATCCAAATTTGTTCTTGTGTATCCAATCTGTATCAATTTTTAGATTGTCATTTTTAGTTCATCTAAATATTCTAACACTATTTTAGCATAAAAATTGGATATTGTAATTTTTGTTTACATGTGGGAAAGTATGTATGGAATTGGTATACAAAAAAGTGGTTAAATGTGAAATTTTATCAATAATGCACTTGTGTTATATTGAAAATCACATAGCATGATCACATTATGGCTTGGTAAATGCCAAGCCATAAGACAAGTATATTTTTTGGATTAGAAAATATGGGCATATTTTGTAACCACTAAATGTTAGGATAGGTGACATTATAATTTCTATCCTAAGTTGATTTATGTGTCTCAAAATTCTTTGGAAAGTGTGGGACATGAGGGATAAAATATTTATTATTTATTTTCTTATGAAAAATTATAATTGTATTCAAAGAGATGGACCTTGATGGTGGCAACTACAAAGCATTTTGGGACTTTGGTGTGCATGTTCTTGCATTTTTGCATGCTCTTACATGAATCCATTGGATCCATTTGAAAGTTATGAAAAACTTAGGTTTTCCCAATTTTGATTCGCTATGGGTTAAGCGCCCATGTGAAGGCCATGTCATTATTTAATATTTTATGCCATGTTTATGGGTTTTCCACTAAGGGGGGTGTGGATTTTTCTAAATTATTTTTATTAATTTTTTGGGATACCATTTGTGGTATTCTCTCCCACAAACTTCTATATATTGGAGCCTTGAGATGGTGGTTTGTAAGTGTAAGGAAACTTCCAGCCATTGTATGACAATTTCCACATAAACCAAAAGAGATAACAATGCAAATAAGTGATCAAAATCCACATATAAGACAATATATAACATAAGATATACCTTGAGAAAACCCTTAAGAGGGAAAACCCCAACCTCCAAAAGCATCCATACTCCATCATATTAATTAGTCATGAAGTAAATACAAGAGTTACAATGAACACTTCTGAAGCATCTAGCCCTCCAATGCATTCCCATGTGTCCAAGCATGAATCCACACATCCCATGCCATGCTTCACAAATGAACTCTTAAGAAGACTCAATAATGGTAGCCAAACCACTCAGCCAACCTAAACCACTACACATGTGTTTTCTCTTATAAGCACAAGCCCACACATAACACAACTAGTGGTAAGGTGAAACCATGTACCACAAAACCATGTGAATAAAAAACCACTAACCCTTTATTTAATATTGTGTACTAATAAATTACATTATTTAATATTTCCCCAATATTAAATTATTATCACGTCTCCCACACAAATAATAATACAATGTTACAATACAACATAAGTGGGTCCTCAAATAATTACCTAGTGTGATTAAAAACACCACCAAGGTGTATCACAACTAAATAATTATTTAATTACAATATTATGATAAATAAATTTATGCAATGGTGTACAATACCACATCCCAACATTCTCCCACTTGTTGTTTACATTTCATAAGGGATCAATGCATGATATACATCATCATAGCGATACAAGAAATCACATGAATTTGTAGCAAGCTCTTGTGCTCCATCAAGATACCTGCAATAAGAGAAAAGTGACCACCATTACAAGAAAGAACTCCTCTCATCCTCCAACATTCCACCTATGGAAGAAAAGGAACATTCAAAGAGCAAGATGCACCAATCCATGAGCACAAGCATTAAATCCAAGTGATATCAAAGGCTCAAAAAAAGTAGTTGTCAACTGAAAAACCCACATAATAAAAAAATAGCATCCCCAAGACATGCTAATACATCGGTAAAATCATGCCAAGAACATATGCAACCTATAAATTGCAACCAAGATCCTTGTATCAAATCTACCAATTAACATACATATCCAAGAACTCCCACTGCATAGGTAATGTCAAAGCATATCAAGTCTACCAATCAACACTATACATCAAAGTGTGATAAGAAAATCAAACCATGAAGTACCAAGATCAATAACAATGATCCACACATTCAACCCAAAGAGTTGCATAATTTCTCACAACATGTTGCCACCATCCTCCCCAAAAACATGAACATCCAAGGAGAAACCATGAAGAGAGAAACCTGTAAACAATAACATGTCCTCCTACCAACACCTCAAAATTATACCGGTGTGTCAAGTATGATCTCCTAAAAACCCCAAATAAAAAGCCTCAACAACATCCATAACACCCAATCTCATAGATCAAGTACAACATATTAATCAATGAAATAATGCCAACATGGATGTAAGCCTCTCTAATCAAGAAGATAAAACTCATAGAAACCATCCCAAATACTAGAAATCATCCCATAAACCATATCCTAACAATCCTCATCAAGAATGATATCATGAACTCAAATGCACAAGGAGATAACCATGATACAACATCCCTCAAAATGAATCATCCAAAACTAACTATCCATAGCTCAAGATCCATATCTATGAAAGATAAATCATATAAACTCATGCTAAACCAATTCTCAAATGAGTATCCAAATCAATAACCATGAAACAGCTCAATCCCATGAGAATCAAAGCAAAAAACTTAACACATCTGAAATATATAATGGGAAAATACCTCTCAAATAAAGAACTATTGAATAGACCAAGAGTGGGGAATGAGAATTCTCCTCTAGGATAACCAAGCCATCATGACTCACTCCAAGAACAATCTCCTCTATTATTTTATAATGAAATCACATCCATATCTAGGTGAAAACTCCTCGATCTTCCTGCTAAAACCTCCAAAGAGTAATCATCTCAAGAAAATGTCTCTAACAATAAGAGAACTATAACCATCACCTAAGTCTCCAAGTATTCTTGACTACATGTAACTAATCAATACATGCCAAACTCTAAATACAACATAACATTATCATGAAGTAATCAAGAAAATGATCAATGTACCCAATACCAAGAGAACTACCACAATCAATTTGAAAGCTCCAGCCATGAATTAGGAACATAAACATGACAACATGATCTAACCATATCCTCCTAGGATATTAAATGCACCATAACATATATACATCCTAGTCTCAAGAGAACAAGTACCATGCCAAAATCTATGTGCACATCAAGAGTAAACCATGACATAATAGTAAACACTCTAAACTAAGAAAACATATCCCCAATCACATGAAGATAATCATAAAAATGATGCATCCACGTCATCTAGGTCTACACACACTCAACTAGAATATCAATAACGTAGAATTGAAACCAAGATATCCAAGCCAAGAAGATACCTACAACCGCCAAGCCATCATAAACATATCCATCACCGTCAAACCATAACTATCAAAAATCTCCCACTAAAAGTTTATAACCAATGAATTTAATAAGCTATCATGACATTGTGATATCAATCTCCTTAGTAAAGATCAACCAAAGAGCCCTCATACAATCAAAGAGCTCAAATGCAACCTAAAATCCTCAACAAAGAAGGAAAAGAAAACCATGATCCTCATACCAAGAAGATACACCACCACAAACCTAAATCAAGAACCAATTTGACACCACTAATAATGCACCTGCAAAAACCATCATGGCATGCCAAAGTATTTAAAGCACAAGAAACATCCATGACACCATGATCACCACCAAATTTACCAACAACTCAACCCAACTGTTTCCCTCATATCTACATAACATAGTAAACTACATAGGTCTCATATCATGAATGTACTTGGTAATACCATCTCATCTCCTCAACATGACAACAAAACCAACACATCAAGTGGCTAAACCAAGCCACCAAACTAAAAATCCATCAACATTGAAATATATATGGGTATAGACAACCCATGTCCAAGTCATAGGTGTAAGGAAAGCTAAGGTGCGGAAACAACTCTCCTAACGTCAAAACCTCAGGGAAGAATGCAAAGATGCTTTTAAATTTTCAATTACAGTCCAATTAAGATACACTTCAAAGAAATAATAGAAACAAATAAATGACCATACACACATGAACACCAGATTTATGTGGGAAAACCCATACGGGAGAAAAACCCACCACACCAAGAAAAGCCTCTTTGAATTACAATAATGGAAATTACATACAAAGATTAGACTTATCTTTCTGATGTCAATTTATAGCAGCATACACAATGATCAACCTTGTACAGAACATTCAAGTTACAATGCTCTTAGAATTGAATTTACACTCACTGATCACCCACCAAACTATTCATCTGATTGTTCACTGAATCATTCATTGAACTGTTACCCAACCAAACTATACGCCAAGCTGTTCATCTTCTTCAATCTATGAGTATATCCATGTCATCCCTGGTTTGTTGAACTTCCTCACAGGAATGACCACAACAATCTAACTTCCAATGGTTCCCATTCTACTCCCTGATTGGTCAAAGACACACCACGTAGGACAGACTTCCAATTGGTCAAGGCATTCAAACAGTATTCCCATGTTGGTGAGACACTGACCGTGTCTCCCCGATGCCACAAAGCCCAACTATCAATATCAGCAAGAGTCGTCACCTTCGGCAAGACGTTATACCGAATGCAAAACAATCTTGTAAATCTCTATCGGCAAGAGTTCTCCTATTGCCAAGAGTCTCATAGATCTTTATGTCATATTGATATTCATCACATGTAGCACTATTGGTAAGACCATCGCTATCAGCGAGAGGTCATAACGATATCATGACAGTCGGTGATACTACCGCTTTCGCCAAGAGGTCATACTGATGTTCAAAAGTCACATTGACACCAGTATTCCCATCAGCGAGACTTACACTATCACTAAGACGTTATACTAAAGAAAACCTTTTTGGCCAAGAGTCTCCCCAATGACTTCGAGTGAATAACCATCAGCGAGAGAACCAACTGTCGGCGAGAGATCTTACCGAGTCTCCATGTCACCCCAAAGATTGTTGTCACCACAAGTCTCCCTGACAACCACTATGAACCATAGTCGGCGAGACCAACCCACTCGGTAGAGGGTTACAGTGAACACAATGAGTCACTACCATAACACTAGTCGACAAGACACCAACAAGGTCTCGGTGACCTGAACATTCCACAAGATTGCACAACTGCTAGTCGGCCAAACAACAAGGATGTCACACTGACTTGGCTCTTTCAGAGGTTTCAGCTTGTGAGATTGAGGAACATAATTCCAACAATCTCCCACTTGATGAAGATCACACAGGCACCTCCAGAGCACAACAAAACTACTGAAATTCATGGGCACTGAGGCCCATCGAACTGGCACACCACCTGAACTTGTTTTTGCTTACTAGCTTCATCAATGCATCTGCAACATTCTCCAGAGTATCTAATTTTTCTAAAGAGACCTTTCCATCCTCCACCATATCTCATACAAAATGATACTGCACATCAATATGTTTCGTCCTGGCATGGAAAGTAGGATTTTTCGCCAAAAAAATAACACTCTGACTATCATAGTAAATTTTTATTTTCCCTGCATCAAAACCAATGTTAGAACACAAACGTTTTAACCAAATTGCTTCTTTACAGGCGTGTGTTGCTGCCATGTATTCTGCCTCTGTGGTGGAAAAAGTGACTATAGCTTGCCGCTTACTCATCGAACTAACTGCACCACCATTTATCATGAAAATACATCCACTGGTGGATCTCCTACTGTTAATGTCCCTTTCCCAATCAAAATCCACATAGCCTCGAATATTGAGAGTCTTTTGTGATTCAACCAAGTTCCCATGGTAACACAAAGCAAATTTTGAAGTGCCCTTCAAATATCTGAATACTCTTTTCACAACATCCCAATGTGTCCTTCCAGGATTAGCCATAAACCGACTAAGTACTCCCACTGCTTGGGCAATGTCTGGCCTTGTACAAACCATTGCATACATTAGACTACCAACCGCACTAGCATAAGGTACACTAGTCATGTCCTCCATCTCAGTAGGATATTTTGGACAGTCTTCAATAGATAGATCTGTTCCCTGCAAAATTAGAACAACTAGCTACTTACAATCATTCATGAAAAATCTCTCTAGAACAGTCCTGATATACTTACTCTGACTGAGCCAAAGTTTTCTACTATTCCTATCCTTGGTTATTTCCATTCCTAGAATATACCTTGCTGCACCAAGATCTTTCATTTTGAACTTTGCAAACAACTGATACTTAAGATCAAAAATCATTAACTTACTATTTCCTATGAACAACATATCATCAACATAGAGAGCAATAATAAGAACTTGATCACTTCCAGCTTTGTAATACACACAATGATCAGATTTTTATCTTACAAATCCCAATGACAAAACAAAAGTGTCAAACTTCTGGTACCACATTCTAGGAGACTGCTTTAATCCATATAGATATTTTTTCAACTTGCAAACCAATCTTTCTTTACCTTTCTCCACAAAGTGCTCAGGCTGGGACATATAAATCTCTTCTTCAAGATCACCATGAAGAAATGTTGTCCTCACATCCATTTGTTTGACCTCTAAGTCATACGCTACTACAAGTGACAAAAGAAATCTAATGGATGTCAGCTTAGCTACAGGAGAAAAAATTTCTCCATAATCAATTCCCTCTACCTGGGAATAACCCTTTGCAACCAACCTCGCCTTATATTTTTCCACACTGCCATCTAGACCTATTTTCTTTTTAAATACCCATTTGTAGCCCACAAATTTTCTGCCTTTAGGCAAGAGCACCAAACTCCAAGTATCATTCTTTTCTAATGATGCCATTTCTTCATTCATGGCTTCCAACCAAGAGTTTGAATCAAACATTCTAAGTGCCTCTTTCATAGTCCTAGGCTCATCAGTACTAGAAATTAAAGCATAGGCACAAGTAGAATCTATCAAAGAAAAACCATACCTATCAGGTTGCTTTCTTCATGAGTTGACCTCCTCACTTGATGAGGCTGAGGTTGTTCTTCTTCATTAGAACTCTCAGAACTACTTGAGCTCTCCTCAATTTCAGGTACATTTTGAATTTTCAATTCCTCTTTATCTGGTGTTAGAGGAATTTCAACTACATCCTTTTTGTTTTTTGATTTTGTCTCTGACTGCAGATCCAAGGTAGAAGGCTTCAACTCACTTCGAAAGATAACACTTCTAATGTATAGAACCTTCTCCGTATCAGGACTCCAAAGCTTGTATCCTTTTATGCCAACACTATAGCTAATAAAAATACATTTGACAACCTTGTTCTCCAATTTAGATGTTTTCTCATTTGACACATGTGCATATGCCTCACAGCCAAAGACTCGAATGTGTCTCAGAGAGGGCTTCTTACTAGACCATGCTTCCAAAGGTGTTTCCTCAACAAGAGCAGAATTAGGAGAATGGTTTATCAAGTAACATGTTGTAGCAACTACCTCAGCCCATAACTTCTCCTCCAAGCCAACACAGCTTAGCATACTTTGTGATCTTTCCATCATTGTCCTGTTGAACCTTTCTGCAACTCCATTTTGTTGCGGAGTGTAAGGTGTAGTTTTATGTCTTTTAATTCCATGATCTTTACAATACCTCTCAAATTCATCAGAACAAAATTCACCACCATTATCAGTCCTTAAACATTTTATTTTTCTTCCAGTATGATTTTCTACAAGGTTCTTAGATTCCTTAAACTGACTGAACACTTCTGATTTACTTTTCAAAAAATAAACAAATGCTCTTCTCGAATAATCATCAATGAACGATACATAGTACCTTGACGTAGACAAAGAAGGAACATTCACTGGACCAAAAACATCGGAATGAATGTAATCAAGTAAACTGGAAGATTTGTGAGGACTGGAATAAAATGAAACACGATGTTTTTTACCATATATACAATGTTCACAAAACTTGAATTCGAGGTTACAATCATCAAGCCCCTCAACCAGGTTTTTATTCTTCAAGGTTTTTAAATATTTCTCTCCAATGTGGCCTAGCCTATGATGCCAGAGCATAGTCTTTTCTGTTGGAAGTTTAACTTCAATAGATTTTACACTATTATGAATTTTATCCTCTTTTCCCCCATGAGTATCTTTCTATGACTTTACAAAGACACTATTGCTTTGAATAACATGTGCATCCAGCTTATACAAGGTACCAATATGAGCACCCCTTGCTAGCACCATAGAGCCTCTAGTCATCTTGCAGCCATTTCCAGAGAACATGACTTGCACTCCAATATCATTCAGCATACTAATAGAAAGTAAGTTTCGAGCCAGACTTGGTATATGCATTACATCATTGATTCCCTTCACTCTTCCATCAAGGAATTGAATTTTGACTCTTCCACGACCAACAATTTCCAAAGATGAATCTCTTGCCAAATACACTTTTCCACCATCATATTTTTCATACTTCGTGAACCAGTCTCTATGAGATGTCATGTGGAAAGATTCTCCAGAATCAATTAGCCAGACATCATCTGATGCCTATGTAGCCAAGGCTGCAATGAAGGCGTCTACATCACTTTGAGACAAATCATTGTTGGAAGAATTCTTCTTCTTCTTATTTTTCTCCTCTTTACAATCCTTTCAGACATGACCAGGTTGCCCACAATTCTAGCACTTCACCTTGGACTTCTTGCCAAGAGACTTTGATCTCCCTTCTGATTTGGATTTGGACTTCTTGTCCTTCTTCTTTCCTTTTTCTTTCAATCTACCTCTAACAGAAAGAGCCTCCTTCGCCATCTTAGAATATTTCCTTCTCATCTCTTCTAATAACAAAGAAGTAACAACATCTTCCATCTTAAAAGTGGATGTCGTACTCCCAATAGCCATTACCAAGTGATCCCAAGAATCTGGAAAAGAACATAATAACAACATACAATGATCTTCTTCATCAATCTTCACACCCACAGATGTTAACTATGCAATCAACATGTTTAATGCATTCAAATGATTAGCAATAAACCCTCCTTCCTGCATTCTCAAAGTGTACAGCTTCTTCCTCAAGAACAATTTATTCACCAAGGACTTACCTTGATAAATAGCTGCCAGTCTTTTCCACAAGGAAGATGGAGTCTTTTCTTCATGAACATTCAGAAGAATAGAGTCTGCTAAACAGAGTCTTATCAGCCCCTTTGATTTTCTATCTGCAAGATCCCAATCCTCTTTCTTTATGCCTGTAGGCTTTGTTCCAGACATAGCAATCCAAAGATCACGATCAACCAACAGATCTTCCATTTTAAGTTTCCACAACTCAAAATTGCTGCCATTGAATTTCTCAATTTCAATCTTTCTTGGCATGCTTGCCATCTTAACCTATAATTAAAATTACCAAACTTCTACAAGACTCCCACTAAAACAGAATTGACACAAAAAACCTAACGTACCCACAAGGATAACACAACTGGCCAGGCTCTGATACCACTTGTAAGGAAAGCTAAGGTGCGGAAACAACTCTCCTAAAGTCAAAACCTCAGGGAAGAATGTAGAGGTTCTTTTATATTTTAAATTATAGACCAATTGAGATACACTTCAAAGAAATAACAAAAACAAAGATATGACCATACACACATGAACACCAAATTTACGTGGGAAAACCCTTACGGGAGAAAAACCCACCACACCAAGAAAATCATCTTTTTATTACAGTAATGGAAATTACATACAAAGATCAAACTTATCTTTTTGATTTCAATTTACAACAACATACACAATGATCAACCTTGTACAAAACATTCAAGTTACAATGCTCTTAGAATTGAATTCACACTCACTGATCACCCACTGAACTATTCATCCGACTGTTCACCGAATCATTCATTGAACTGTTACCCAACCAAACTGTGCACCAAACTGTTCATCATCTTCAATCTATGAGTATATCCATGTCATCCTTGGTCTATTGAACTTCCTCATAGGAACGGCCACAACAATCTAACTTCCAATGGTTCCCATTCTGCTCTCTGATTGGTCGAAGAAACACCACGTAGGACAGTCTTCCAATTGGTTAAGGCATTCAAACAATATTTGCATGTCGGTGAGACACTAACCATGTCTCCCCGATGCCACAAAGCCCAACTATCGATATCGGCAAGAGTCATCACCTTCGGAAAGACATTATACCAAATGCAAAACCATCTTATGAATCTCTATCGGCAAGAGTTCTCCTATCACCAAGAGTCTCATAGATCTTTATGTCATATCGATATTCATCACATGTAGCACTATCGGTAAGACCATCACTATCAGCGAGAGGTCATACCGATATCATGACAGTCGGTGATACTACCGCTTTCGCCAAGAGGTCATACTGATGTTCAAAAGTCACATCGACACCAGTATTCCCATCAGCGAGACTTACATTGTTCCTAAGACGTTATACTTAAGAAAATATTTTCGGCCAAGAGTCTCACCGATGACTTTGAGTGAATAACCATCAGCAAGAGAACCAACTGTCGGTGAGAGATCTTACCGAGTCTCCATGTCACCCCGAAGACTGTTGTCACCACTATGAACCATAGTCGGCGAGACCAACCCACTCGGTAGAGGGTTACAGCGAACACGAGTCACATCGATAACACTAGTCGACAAGACATCAACAAGGTCTCAACGACCTAAAAATTCCACAAGATTGCACAACTACTAGTCGGCTAGACAATAAGGATGTCACATTGACTTGGCTCTTTCAGAGGTTTCAGCCTATGAGAATGAGGCACACAATTCCAACAATAGGTGCAACAAGTAAGTATAGACTACTTGCAATGCTACACAACTTGTAGATACAATAATGAAGCATACAAATCCAATAAAATACTAATAACCATGTCAAAAAGAGAATAATATGAGATGTACAACTGAGCATGCAATGAATCCAACATCAAATCTCCTAGTTCTGACAATCCATAAGCTCATAGTATCACCATAGTTAAAATAACCCATAAATAACTTAGTATAAAATATCAAAAAATAAATAATGTTAAAACAACTCCAAACCTAATCTATTGTGTAGTGCTCTGAACAAGCTTTCCATCAACTATTCAAAGTCCAAAATTTGACTCCATATGCACTCAATATAACTTCTCGAAGCTCAAATAGAACACGACTTTTAGGAAGAAAAATGCTATCAAAATTGAAAAATATCCAAAAAATATTTGTGTAGAGCACTGAGTCACCTTTCCAATGAGTCCAAGAAGAGGAAAAATGGACAATTTGGGAGAAAGTTATGCCCCTCTGAAGAAAAAGTCTAGTTTGCACTTGAGGCCAAAAAAAATTAGCCACCCTTAGTGGTTGGGCAGCGCCGTTCCTTAGGTGGTAGACATGGAAAAAAATAAATTTTAATTTAATTTCATTTTGCATTTTAAAAAAAATGCATTGGGCATTTTTTAATTTAATGGTAGATTCAATATTAATAGGTGATTAAATTTTATTTTATTTTTTAAAAAAAGTTTTTTAAAAAAAAGATTTTTAAGGCCGACCTATGGTGGGACCTGTCAGCTAGCAGTTGTCGATACTGATACCTACTGGTACCATTTTCAATGGTTAGTAGGTCATTGTTCATAGTATGGAGCGGCAGTGGGGTGTCTGACCCCCAACAAAAAAACTTTAATTTTTTTTCATTTCATTTTTTTTAAATCGACCCTTTTTTCTTTTCTTTTTTTAATTTTTAATTTAATTTTTTTCTTTTGTAGGTAGCAGGATTTTAATTTTTTAAAATAATTTATTTCTAAATACCCTAATAGTGACGCCCGTATAGCCGAAAATGGGGATTTTGCTAGAAAAAAATTGCATTTTTTTCAACTTCTTCAAAATAGGTTGAGTTATATGTCAAAATTCGTCTCTCAACCAACCTAGATCTAATCGTGAGGTCCATTTTGTCCCATGAGGTTATTTTTTAAATTTCCCCCACAAAACTCCCATTTGAATGCACAACCAAGAAACTTTTTTGCCCTAATTTTTCACACCCAAAATATACAAACAAATCATCATAGCAACAAACCCAAAACCCTTAGATGTACAATAAAAAACCTACAAAACCCTCATATCTTTCCATGTCTTTCATTCTCTCATACATTGCATAGGTTCAAACTTCAAGCAATATTCTCTCAACCTAGGGTTATAACAAAAAAAATCTTCAACCATGAAAGCTCTGATACCACTTGTAAGGAAGCTTGTAGCCATTGTATGCCAATTTTCACATAACCCAAAAGAGAACAATGCAAATAAGTGATTAGAATCCACATGCAAGAGAATAAACAACATACCCATCAAAGATGACACAAGATATACCTTGGGAAAACCCTCAAGAGGGAAAAACCCATCCTCCAAAAGCATCCATACTCTGTGATATTAATCAGCATTAAGGAATTACAAGAGTTACAATGAACACTTCTTAAGCATCAAGCCCTCCAATGGATTCCAATGTTTCCAAGAATGAATCCACACATCCCATGCCATGCTTCAGAAATGCACTCTCATGAAGACTCAATAATGATAGCCAAACCACTCAACCAACCTAAACCATTCCACATGTGTTTTCTTTTATAGACACAAGCTCAAACATAACACAACTAGTGGTAAGGCGAAACCATGTACCACAAGACCATGTGAATACAAAACAACTAACCTCCTATTTAATATTGGGTACTAATACATTGCATTATTTAATATTTTCCACAATATCTAATTATTATCACATGTCTCCCACATGAATAATAATAATATAATGTTACAATACAACATAAGTGGGTCCTCAAATAATTACCTAGTGTTGTTAAAAACACCACCAAGGTGTATCACAACTAAATAATTATTTAATTACAATATATGATAAATCAATTTATGCAATGGTGTACAACACCATATCCCAACAGTAAGAGTTTTGTTTGCAGGTTGTTAGAGTGACAAAGTGTTGTCAAGTTATAGAGATAATTTTTCTATTGATGTACTTCCTTGAAGATTAATACAAACATTGGATCTCCTTGGGTGTCGAGTTTTTTCTTGCAAGGGTTTATCCACGTATATCTTGTGTCACTTATGTTTGATGACTTGTGGTAATGTAGATTTTTCTTTTATTGCTGCAATTATAAATAAAATAATCTTTTTATGGTAATCTTGAATATATAATTTTCGATTTGAAACCAATTTAATAAGTCCATATTGCTTCAAGTTATACCTTGATTTCCAAAATTTGGTATCATAGCTAACAATTTTGTTAAGAGATGGATGCCTTTATTTTGAGTGTTGAAGGTTTTTTGGTTGTAGTGGGAAATTGTGCATTATGGGTTTGTAGATTTGTGAAGAAGATTATAAACCATGGATTCTAGATTTCATCTAGATATTGAGAAGTTTAATGAAACTATTTACGAGATGTGGAAGTTGAAGATGCAGGATCTCCTTGAAGAAAGAGATCATTGGTTGGTAGTTTTTAGTGAAAAGAAACCATAATCAACATTTGATGAATATTGGAAGAAAATAGGAAAGGAATGAGGAACAATTCAATTGTGCCTTGCAGATTCCATCCTCTTGAGTGTTTCAAAAGAATCTACCACATACAATTTATGGAAGAGGATAGGTGATATTTACCAAAGAAAAAGTCTAACTAATAAGTTATATCTCAAAATACATTTGTATTCTTTGAAAATGAAGGATGGTGATTCTATTGTAGAACATTTAAATTCTTTTAATATGATTATAAGTCATCTTTCATCAATAGATGTTAAGATAGAAGAGGAAGATAAATATATTTTGATGTTTTGTTCTTTACTCAAATCTCGAGAAAATCTAATTGTTTCCATAAGTGGTGGTGGTACAAAATCGAAGATGGCTAGTATCACTATAATAATCCTCTTAGAAGAAATGAAGAGAAAGTCCATGAATACAGGCTCCCAAGATTCCTTGCATGTGCGGGGAAGGTCCAAAGAAAAAGGAGGGCCTAAAGGGGAAAAAAAGAGAGACAAGTCTAAAAGACATTCTAAAACCCTAGGGAAGAGTAAAGTAAAGTGTTGGAATTATGGTAAGAGAGGACATGTGAAGGAGTTTAGAAACAAGAAAAAGAGTTTGAATACTTCCACAAAAAATTCCTTAGAAGATGGTGATTTTGATGCTTTGTTTATTTCTGCTAACACTATTAGTGATGATGCTTGGCTTATTGATTCAAGTTGCTCCTCCATATGACTCATCACAAGGAGTGGTTTACTTCATATTTATCTTATGATGGGGGATAATTTTTCCTTACTGATAACAACACGAAGAATATTGTTGTTAAGGGAAAGGTAAAGTTGTGTTTCAGTGATGGGAGAGTTAAAACCCTTGATCACATTTAAGATATTCTAGGACTTGAAAGAATTTTAGTTATTGTAACCAATTTGAATGATTTTGGAATGCATGTGACATTTGACAAGTTTGGTTGTAGGTTGATAATAGGGAGTTTGGTGATAGCTAAAGGATCTCAGATTGGGACCTTTTTTAGACTTAATGCTTACATTTTTATTAATTTTTCCAATGTAATTGACATTAAAAAATGCATGCATGTTGTGGCACCATAGATTGGGTCACATAAGTGAAAAAGGTCTTAAGAACATTTTGAATAAAAGTTGGTTGATGGTATTTCTGATTATTCTATTGGTAAAAAAAATTTGTGTGAGCATTGTATATTTGGTAAATAGAATAGATCATCATTTTCTAATGGGATTGATAAAGCTAAGAGATAATATTAGAGATCATTCATTCAGATGTGTTTGGACCAGTGGATGATGACTTTTTAGATAGGGGAAATTTGAAATAAAGCATGAATCATCAATGATAGCAACCACAAAACTATCTCAATTCAAGCCATAATGACCCTAATCTAAAAATGAAGCACAAATGAGAATAGAAATCTAAATAATAAATCAATGATACTTCAATTCCTATGCCATAGTTGATTCGCCTCCATGCTCTTCTCCATTTTGCTTTGTTTTCTCTCAGATTTGTAGTATGTAATATATTTGATAAGCTTGATGTATAGTAGCAAGATCTCAAGATAGCATGATAGAAAAATATCAAAGATTGTGGTTAACCCTAAAATTGTTGGAATATTTAATATTATGCAGTCAACAGACTTTTCAACTCAACCCCCACGTAACTTGTCAACTTGCTTCCAACGTATACCTGGAGAAATTAATATGGTAGGTTAATTTAAATTTTGAAATCTAGTGCTCATGTTTGAGTTTGAAATCACTATTGTAGCTTGCTAGCAATTAATGAGTTAGGTGATTTTTAATTTTGAATGAAAAAATCATTCTCATAAGCTAAATGTAAGACAAAAGGAATGTCTTGGCAATCATTAGCAAAAAGAAAAAGTCAGTTTTTGCTTTGTATGTGAATACCCTACAACAACAAATGAAGTGGGGAATGTTCAACAGAAAGTAAGGTGACAATAGCAGCACAAAAGGAATGTCTATCAGTCACAACGCATTGTCAGTTGTAGCTACATGATTGTAGCAATTTATGTATTTCGGTGTGAGTGTAGCACCCAGTTAGTGGAAATCTATCCAAATAGCTTACTTTTATTTTGTTAATGTAAATAAGAGAATATCCTCTAATATTTTGTATTTTGAAGCAAACAAGGAATATATGCAAAGTTAATTTCTTTCTATTTAGACTTGTTGTCACTATGCGTTCACTGTGAGTATTATGTGTGTTTATTTCCACTTTATCCATCCTGTCACAGTAGTGACTTTGTGTTTTATTACACCTTTGCCTCCCAACAAGTGTTATCAGAGGCCTATTCTTCTGGGTAGTCAGTCAATTTTTTTGTTTATTGTGGGTAAAGCCCTAGGTTATCTAAAAAATATGGCAAGAAGTGAGAGCAAAGGTTGGCAGCAGCCACCAAACTTTGATGGGAAGAATTATGATATATGGGCTAAGAAGATGAGAACCATCTTAGTTGCAAATGACCTATGGTAGTTGGTCACTAATGGGTTCAATGATATCATAGACCCAAATGTATTTGTAGCTCTTTCAAATGCACAAAATAATCATTTGAAGGAGATCCGAATGAAGGATGCAAAATCCCTCAATTTGATTGAGGCGGCCTTGAGTGAGGCTATCTTCCCATGTGTTTCCACATCAAACTATGCAAAACAAGCTTGGGATAGATTGCAAAATAGTTATAAAGGGACTGACAAAGTGAGATTAGCTAAGTTGCAACTATTGAGAAGAAATTTTGAGACTCTACAAATGAAAGATAATGAGTCCATTTTGGATTATCTCACTAAGGTTTCAACCCTGGTGAATTAGCTGAGAGTCAATGGAGAAACAATGGAAGAGAAAAGGATTGTTGAGAAAATCCTAAGAAGTCTTCCTACTAAGTTTGATTATGTATTCATTGTCATTGAAGATGCAAAGGATTTGTCTTAGATTACTATAGATGAGTTGATGGATTCACTACAAACCCATGAGTAGCAGTTGAACAGATCTACTCTTTCCCTAGAGCAAGCATTCAAAGATCAAACCAATGCAAGAGGTCAGGGAAAAGGAAGAAACAACAGAGGAAGAGGTGAAAAAGGTAGAGGAAGAAGCAATTATGGAAGAGGAGGTTCTGACAACACAGAGGAGACAAGCAGCTCACTGTCAACAAACCAATACTAGAGGAAGAACAATAGTTTGAATCAAAGCAATGAAAAGAGAAATGTACAGTGTTATTACTATCACAAATATGGCCATTATGCTAGTGAGTGTAGAAAGAAGCAGCATGGCCATGGAGATCAAAATGCTAATTTAGCAAATGAGAACAAAGTTGAAAATGACAAACGGTCCAATGTATTCATTGTTTGCAACCTTGTTGAACAAAACAATGATGAAGTTTGGTACTTGGATAGTGGATGCAGCAACCACATGAGTGGTAACAAAAATTTATTTTCCTCCATTGACAATAGTATAAAAATTGAGATCAAAATGGGAAACGATGAGAAGGTTCTTGTCATTTGAAAAGGTCTAGTCAACATTCAAACCAAGAATGGTGAGAAGTAGCAAATACAAGATGTTTATTATGCCCCCGACATGAAGCATAATCTATTGAGCATTGGAAAAATTATCCAAAATGGTCACAAAATCTTGATGGAGAATGAAGAATAAAAGATATTTGACAGAGGAGGTAGCAAGAAAGAGATGGTTGCAGTGCAGATGATGAGAAACAAAAATTTTCCTCTTAGGATGCACATAGTGTCTACAATAGGAACAACATATGGTCAACAAAAACATTGTTCGCCAACACTCGCAATAGTTGCACAATAGTCGGCGGTCGAATAGCAGTCTGCACTCAAGACAGTCATCAAAGACCCATCCAAACTATGGCATTTAAGGTATGGGCACTTAAAATTTTCTAGTTTAAGTTTATTGTTTACGAAAGGAATGGTTAGGGGTTTACCATCCATTGTAGAACCTGATGTAAAGTGTGAGGCTTGAATTGTAGTAAAACAACATAGGCATCCATTTCAATCTAGGTATTCTAGGAGAGCAAAGGCACCGCTTGAGTTAGTGCACTCAGATTTATGTGGACCCATGGAAACCCCCACTTTAGCTAGAAATACATATTTCATGACGTTTATAGATGATTACAAAAGAAAAATTTGGGTTTATTTCTTGAAAAATAAATTGAAAGCCTTTGAGAAGATTAAATGGTTCAAGGCATCAATTGAAAAGGAGAGTGGTCACTATATCAAAGCCCTTAGAATAGATAGAGGGGGAGAGTACATCTCCAATGATTTTCTAAGTTTTTGTAGGAATGAAGGCATTCACAAATAATTTACAACAAGGTATACGCCACAACAAAATGGGTGGCAGGAAGGAAGAATAGAACCATTCAAGATATGGTGGCAAGTATGCTGAAAGAAAAAGGGCTATCACACATATTTTGGGGAGAAGCTCTAGCAATCGTAGTCTATATACTGAATAGGTTCCCCACAAAGGTTGTTTGTGATAGGATTCCACAAGAAGCATGGACAAACAAAAAATGGAGTGTTGAATGCTTAAGGATATTTGGGTGTGTGGCATACGCACTCATGCCAAAAGAGAAGAGGAAAAAAAATGATGACAAAGGAGAAAAGTGTATCTTCATAAGCTATAGTGAGGAGTCAAAAGCCTACAAATTATACAATCCCATCACAAAGAATGTTGTGATCAGCAGATATGTGTTTATTGAAAATGAACCATGGGATAGAACGATGGATGACACAACAAGTATTTCAGTTGTAATACCCCTTGATGATGATGAAGCTCTAGAAGACAACTTAGGGGGAGCTCAAGAGAGAAGTAGCTACCATAGAGCATTAGAAAACAAAAACTTTGGTGATCTGTCATAGAATAGTAACTCTGGCAGCATTCAATAGAGACAATAGTCTAGTAGCATTAAATAAAGACAATAGTCTAGCAGCTCTAGGATTCAACAGAGTAGTAGCTCTGACAACCAACAATACAATAGCTCCCAAGGTCAGAGTAGTAGCAGTTCAGAAGCAAATTCAGACCCTACACTCGCATCATTGATGCCACATAAGACAAAGAGTGTGAGGGAGATCTATGACAACACACAACATGTTGATTTCAATGAAAATTTGGATTTTTCACTATTCTCCTATAGTGATCCAACACACTTTGAGGAAGTCGTAAGAGAAGATAAGTGGTGTAAGGCCATGGATGAAGAGTTGGAAGCTATAGAGAGGAACCAAACATGGGAGTTGACCAATTTACCTAAGGGTAAACAAGTGATTGGAGTGAAGTGGTTTTATAAGACCAAGTGTACTGTAGAAGGAAAAATTGAAAGACAGAAGGCAAGGCTAGTTGTGAAAGGGTACAAACAGTACCCTGATATAGATTATGATGAGACATATGCACTAGTTGCAAGGCTAGAAACAGTGCAGAAAGTGATAGTAGTTGCAGCACAATATCAGTGGAAAGTGTTTCATATGGATGTAAAGTTAGCCTTCTTAAACAAAGTGTTGAAGGAGGAAGTGTATGTGGAGTAGCCACCTGGCTATGAAGTCCCATGGCAAGAGGAAAAAGTGTATAGGCTCTGGAAAGCTCTTTATGGGATGAAACAAGCACCTCGGGCGTGGTACAACATAATAGACACATATTTGTTGAGAAATGGCTTTAGCAAGAGCATTAGTGAGCTCACACTCTACATCAAATTAGTTGAAGGTGATATTTTAATTGTTGTTTTGTATGTAGATGATCTGATTTTTACTAGTAACAGTGACAACATAATTGCAGATTTTAAAGAGGTGATAGAAAATGAATTTGAGATGATGGATCTAGGTTTGTTGAAGTATTTTCTTGGGATAGAAGTTCAACAAATACACCATGGAATTTTCATTTCATAATCTAATTATGCCAAACAAATTTTAAGGAGGTTCAAAATGAATAACAACAAACCTGCCCCCACACCAACAACAAGAATTCTGAAATTGCACAAGAATGACAACAATAAGGCAGTGAACCCAACCCTCTACAAAAGCATGGTTGGAAGTTTGATGTACTTGACATCAACTAGGCCTGATTTAATGTATGAAATAAGATTGATATGTAGGTTCATGGAGGAACCTAAGGAGACACATTGGCAAGCAAGAAAAAGTATTTTGAGGTACGTCAATGGAACAACTAATTATGGCATTTTGTATGCAGCATCTAATGAGTTCAAGTTGGATGGTTTCATAGATAGTGATTGGGAAGGAAATGTGGATGATAGGAAGAGCACATCTAGGTATGTCTTCAACATGGGATCAGGTGCAATCTCATGGGAATCAAAGAAGTATCCAATTATCTCTCTCAGCACAGCAGAAGTAGAGTACATAGTGGTAAATGCAACAACTTTTTAGGCTATTTGGTCAAGGAGGATCCTTGCAGATTTACAACAACAAGTTGACAACATAGTCATTCATTGTGACAATGTGCCCTCCATAGCACTAACAAAGAATCTAGTCTTCCAAGGACAAAGAAAACACATTGAGATTCATTATCACTTCATAAAGGAATTGGTAGAACAAGGTGAGATAGAACTTCAGTATTGTAGATCCAAGCAACAACTCACCGATATCTTCACCAAGGCATTGGTAAATGACAGTTTTGAATGCCTAAGAGATAGGCTTGGCATTATGGATAGCTTCATAGATCAACTCCGGAAGGAAACTATAGATTGAAAACTGACTTGCAGATTAAATGGGAGTGTTGGAGATTGTAATCCCAACTACTCCAACTGTCATGTCCTCTCCATGTCAGTCATCATATCAACGTTGGATCTCAGTCAAGATCAGCATTGAAGACAATTTGAGGATGGATCTAAAAATAAGATTTGAAAAGATTTGTAAGCATATCACATTGATTCCTCCACAAGCTTTACACATTTTGTGGGTGCAACAAATATATTATTTTATGTATTTCTACCTCTCTTTCATTGAATCTTAAGTCTATATATTGTTTAGATCTGCATGTTGCTAATTACTCCCAAACGGAGTCCAGCTCTGTAGAGTTGTGAGGAGTCAAGAGCTGAAAGGAGAATGAATGGCTAAGTTTTTCAAAGGAACAAAAGCTCAGCAAGAGTAAAATTTGTATGTTGAGCAGCAGCTCAGGAGGTCTTTGTAACAGAAGTCAAAGTCTGTAATGATGAAGATGTTTGTAATAGTGAATGTATAATGTTTATGTAATGGTTTATTACTTAATATAAATTTCAATGTCTTCTCTTTGTTTGGTTTTATTGTGTCCTATGCTCTCAAAATCCTTCAAAGTGGTATCAAAGCTATGTCGGTCAGGCTCACTAGCAGTAGAATTTTTTCTAGGTTTTGTGTTTGAGAAGAGTCGTAGGGTTTCCTATAATCTATCATGTCTTGTGGTATAAGTAGTTTGTCTAGGTTTGTATCCATCAGAAGAATATGATAAATCGTTAAGGGCTAGTCAAGTCCAATCTAGGGATATTAGCCATCTCAATAGCAATAAATAGGTGCCAAGGATTTTAAAGAATGAATCAATGGGAGTCTGTTAAAAGATTAAAGTCACAACATAAAGTTTTGATGTCACAATTGTTGTATAAAGAGCCAATGCAAGTTTGTTTACAGATATTATTGAAATCACTACAAAGGTGTTTGAAGGTAGTCGTAGTGAAATAAGGTGTAGGAGTTGAAGCCACTAAGGAAGGAGATCTCATCCCTTCCAAAGTTTGAAGACACTAGAAACTATTGAAGGGATATTTATTGTTGCAAAGGGAGGAATTTGTCCCTCTTAAGGAGATTAAAGTCAACAAGAAGCCACCTAAAAGAAAATCATTGAAGTTATGAAGAAAGGTCATTTATTTGCAAGAAGAGATCAATGTCATTGGAGTTTGGAAGATCTAGTAGAGATCTAATGAAGTTGCCCCAACCATAGATGAAGTTAGAAAGAAGGGATAGATGTTGCATCCATCGAAATAGAAGTTGTAGAAAAATTGTCATCACCAAGAAGAGGTGAAAAAATATTATAGGGTGTTGCTGAAATTTGAGCCAGAGTAGGTTCTAGTAGAGTAAAAGTGTGGAAGAGGTCTCGGGCCATTCAAACAGTGATATCCAAACGTTTTACCTATTCTAAACAACTAAAATGCAATGGAAAAACACAAAGAAACACCTCAAGATTAGCCTAAGAAATTTGTTAATGCAAAGAGGAAAAGTGAAAGATGATGACAAATGGTTATACCTCCCCTTTGCAGCTGAAACTCCTTGGTTGGCCCTCGATTTTGAATTACTTTGTATGCTCCTTGGATTGCTCTAGATGTGGCTAAATGCAAGATTTAACTATATGATTGGATGCAAATGCAAATAAATTGGATGGCTAGATGAGTGCACAAAATGACAACATTTAGTTGCGAAATGACTAAGTGTTTTGAAATGCCTTAGAGGAGGGGGTATTTATAGAGAAACTTGAATTCTCTAGAGAATTCAATGGTTGAGATTTATCCAACAAGGCCAAGATGAAGGGATAAGGTGAGTTGAGGAATCACAAGCCCTCACATTTTGACATGTGGAATGTGAAGTGGCTAAGGGTGAGATGATGTCTAGGTGATGTGGAAGGAGAGTACATGATGTTGAGGAAGGCATGTAGCTTGGAAGTACATTGGGAGATGAGAAGATTCCTTGGAATAAATGTGAATTAAAAATTCACATGCTTGGGAGAATCTAGTGGATAAGCGAGGGTCTCCAAAAAGGTGGGAGTTTGTCACATGTGACTTGATATGACAAGTCAAAGATTCTAGAAGATGCATGGGAAAAGGGGATTCTAGGAGGAATAAAAGTGAATTAAAAATTCACATGGGGAAGAGAGGAGCCTTGGAGGCATAACTAATTAATAATTAGAGGATAATTAGGGGTTAATGAGGATTAGAAGCCAACTTGCAAAAGTTGGAGGATGTGACACATCCTTGATGAAGAGATTAGGAGATGGATTAGGATTAGATGAAAATGACATGTGAGGAATTAAATAAATGTAATATTTATTTAATTCATTTAATGAAAAGGGGATTAAGGAGGGTAAGGTATTTAATTATTTAATTAAATACCTTAGGGATTTGGCAGAATTAAGGATACTAATTAAATAATAGTAATATTACTTAATTAACTCAGATAAGAGGATGTTTAGATGAAGGGGGATAAATTTGGATAAATTAAGTGTCCAAATTTAGTTGTCTACACAAACTTTCCAAAATTTGAAGTGTTCATAGAAGTAAGCCAGTGCTAAGAGGAGGCCGAATCATTGTTGATCTGAAGGATTTGTGACTGCAACCATCTATCTAGATCGCTCAAAATAATCCCAATAAGGAGGTTGAAGGGTAAAGGAATCTCAAGTTAATGAGGCTGTAAATGAAGGCTATCAGTATTAAAGTTGAAGGTAAAAATGGTCTTCTTTTTTGAAAAGGAATCTGAATAGAGGATGTCATAGCCTGTTGTTTCTATCTTGTAGTTGGTTCTATAGAGGAAGTTGTGCAAGTGTCTAAGTTGAGAGAGAGTTAGTTTGAGGGCATATTTAAAGTCTGTAGAAAAAAGTAGGGATAGGAGTTGACAAGGAAATAAAAAATCAGAGGAGGATACCAGTTTGAGTTTCAAGTATGCATTTGCGTCCCCGTCATGTTAGTTTGTGGTAATTTGAAACCACTAGTATGTGAGTTTGTGCTAACTTGAAAGCACTTGTTTATGATTTTGTGGTAATCTGAAACCACCAATATGTGAGTTCGTGGTAATTTGAAACCACTAGTATGATAGTTTGTGGTCATCTGAACCATGACTTGTGTGCAAATTTTGTGAATAAGGCCAACAAAGCCAATTTATGCTAGGATCCCTGAGCACCAACAGATTGACTGTATGGGAGGTGTAGATAAAAAAAGTACATCACACCTAAACCTACAATGGACTTGTTACCAAAAAGGGCTAGAGCTCATGGGTAGAGCATCCCAGTAGCATCATGGGATTTCCTAGGTTTGATTCCTAGAATTTGAAGATTGAAGATTGTAGACGCCAAAGCATCGGGGAAAGAGATCAAGAAAGAAATCAAAATTTGTAGTTGTGATTAAGGGGGAGTGTTGGAGACTGTAATCCCAACTATTCCAACTGTTGTGTCCTCTCCATGTCAGTCATCGTATCAATGTTGGATCTCAATCAAGATTAGCACTGGAGACAATTTGAAGATGGATCTGAAAATAAGATTTTTAAGGATATCACATTAATTCCTCCACAGGCTTTACACGTTTTGTGGGTGCAACAAATATATTATTTTATGTATTTTTTCCTCTCTTCCATTGAATCTTAAGTCTATATATTGTCTAGATTTGCATGTTGGTAATTACTCCCAAATGGAGTTCAGCTCCATAGAGCTGTAAGGAGTCAAGAGTTGAAAGGAGAATGAATGGCTAATTTTTTCAAAGGAATATAAGCTCCAGCAAGAGCAAAAGTTGTATGTTGAGCAGCAACTCAGTAGGTCTTTGTAACAAAAGTTGAAGTCTGTAATGATGAACATGTTTGTAATAGTGAATGCATAATTTTTATGTAATGGTTTATTACTTAATATAAATTTTAATGTCTTCTCTCTATCTAAGTTTATTGTGTCCTCTTCTCTCAAAATCCCTCAAAAATGAGAATGATAGCTTGCTTTTATAGAAATCCCAATTTAAATGGATGGTGAGGATTGAATGATGAGGTATGATGATCAATGGATGAGATTAATTGAGAAGAAAAGAGATAAGGATGGGAAGGATGGACCAAAACTTGAGGAATTAGTTGAGATTTAGGGCTAGGCTAAAACTAAATAAATTAAAAAATTGCAACAATTATTTAATTTAGGAAATGGTGGGTGAATAATTAAAAATAATTATTTAATTGTAGAAGAAATGTGGGATGTAAAATATTAAATAATTAAAACTAATTATTTAATAAGGGTTGGAGAAAAATGATAAATATTTAAATAATTAGAAACGATTATTTAATTATAGAGGAAAGAAAATGACAAACAATTAAATAAATAAGGATTTAAATAATTATGGAAGGAAATAGATAATGAATAATTAAATAATTAAAATAATTATTTAATTACAGAAGAAATAGAGGGAAAATGAAAATGAATAATTAAATAAATTCTTATTTATTTAATTATAGATGAAAACAGATAATTATTGGCATAATTTAAATACAGTGATATTTATTTAAATTAATCAAAAGAGGAATAAAGATAAAGTGAATTAATTAAATAATTAAAATTATTTGAATATGTAGAAAATAAGAAAAATTAGTAAGAAAATGTTGCTTGCAAGCTCATGACATTTTTCAGTGTCTACATTTTTTCCCTTTTTCATAAAATGTCATTTTGAGCATTGTGTCAAAGAATAATCAAGAAAACTCAGCTAGGGACCTACCCCGACGTGCTCACAAATGCAAGATAGGATGATACCCCCTCAAGAAAATTGACAAATTTTCAAAAAAATCCAAAAAAATTGGCAAGTTTACTAACAAGTCAATTTGATAGGTGTGAAAGCATTGGAAGCAAAAAACTAGGCTTAAGGGTTGATTTTGTGCTTGATATAGGCATTCAAAGGTGAAATATAATGCATCCAGTTATGAAGCAGGGGGGCCCTTTTACGTAAAAAATGTTATAAATAGGCTTCAAGAGTGCAAAATCGGTCATTTGTGCATTTTGAGTTTAGGATTTTAGGAGCTTTAGAATGAGAGGATGATTAGAGGTAGTGGACCTATGTCACCTATTCGAGTCGCAATTCATCATGGGTATCGAGTTCGATCATTGGGGCATGCAGAGGACTCTAGCAGGGTGGCATGTAACTATTCCTTGCTTTATAATTTTATCATTTTTTGGTATATTTTAGGGCCTGAAGAAGTGAAAACAAATGCGATGTAGTTTTTTCACCACATGTGTTATAGTGTTTGTGATATGTGTGGTGTTTTGCATTGCAAGTGTGATGTGGAACACATCTATCAAATAAAGCCACAAATGTTAAATGCACCACATGTTTGATGGTGCACCACAAGTGTAGGCTAGAATGACGCATATGAAAAAAAACACTACAATTTTAGGATGGTGCAACACATGTATAAAAGTGAAACACATATGAATGACAAAGTGACACATATGTAAAGTTGGCTCACAATTTCAAAGTACACCACAAAGGTGCAACACATATGACAACTTGTGCAACACATTTGACTGATAGTAAAATTTAAGAATTTTTTGATTTTTTTTTAATATGTAATAGGTCCAATAGGATAACTTAGGTGTCGTGATTAGCATGATGTGCTTTGTGTGATTGTAGGTGAGACTTCCACCTATCTATATGCGAGAGAGTTGACCGACATCATTTAGGTTACAAGACTATCTTGGTGATGAGGAACATGATACATTGCATGTGCTAGGTCTATATCATGTGACATTTATGCCCATCATTCAAGCTAAAGGGGATACTATTGGTGCTAGCAGAGAGATGACACTCAAAGAAGAGTTCATTTCACTTGTCGACTAGAGAGGTGATAGTCGCTCTAGAGGATGTATGGTAGATATTATGACTATCAATTCATGGAGAGTGAGTGATATATAACCCTAATCAGGGACTAGCTACCATTCAGAGGATGTTTGAGGTTATGTCTTGGAGTGGAGGGCTATGAGATCATATGGGATACCTTGGATGATAGGTATGATAGGTTGATAGTGGTGATCTACACAATGATCATTGGTATTGTGATCCTTGATTGACAAGGCCATGGACTTCCAATGGGATGGGGGGAGATGCTTGCTAGGATGATGGAGGAAGTGATGGTGTATGCTTGGGAGCCATGCTTATTGGTGATGCTATACTTTCATCTACATGATTTGGTGTATAGGGATGCATAATTGATCAATTATGGGATGAACTTGCACATGGTGTGGGCATGGGAGCATATAGCTATATTTTGACCACTTGTGGATAGGTATATAGCATTATGAATACCATATGTTTACATCTATGGAGGAGTAGTGACATAGATATGGGTGGGAGATGTGGGATATTGGATGGGATCATCTGGAGACCATATAGGGATTGTGCTTCCTGGGATGATGATCATGAGCATTTTCCATATTGTTGGAAAACTCATTACTTGATTGTGCATATTGTGCTTACCTAGTGTTGGGGTTTTAAATAAACCAAGTTGATCTCACCAATTATCTATGAATTTTCCAAATTCAATGATCAATAATTAGGAGGGATTGGCCCACTTGACAAGTGAAATTCATTAAGACTTTCCCTCTACACTTCAAGCTTTGCAAGACCTAGGAGGGTGATCCCTAAAATGTTTTCAAGCCCTATTGTGCCATTTACTTTCGAACATTGTAATAATAGATATATTCTCCAAACTATAACATGAGAATATTTTGAAAGTTGACTTCCTGATATACATTCATATTGAAAATAAAGATTTAAAATATTTTGTATGTTATTTCTATGAATAACCAGAGAATTGCACATCAACACGGTTTATGGACTAGTGCCTTATCTCAGGGCATGGAATATTAAATCATTCAATTAAAATCATACAACAACATTTGACCTATCACTATAGAGCTATTAAATGATGCCTTACACGATTTAAATGAAAATTACCGACCAATATTGCTTAGTTATCCATCCATACACTCACATAAATATTTGTTCATGTCAAATAAAGTTAACTTGTTCTTTGAACAAGAGAGTCAACAATGAATAAACATTCAATGGAAATACAATGAAGATGAATAGAAAGATCCTTGATCCATTTTACTCACAATTCATATGAGGTATACAATTGAAGAAAAAAGGCTCAAAATAATTCCATTTACATTTAAAAGTGATAGTATTGATATACAATGCTATTAATCTAAGACTTAAACTCTAAAACATAGAAAAAACTTAGACAAAAAAGTATCTACGTTCTCTATTACAATCTGCTTCTTGAACTTCATTCAACAACAACCCCATGAAATGGCCTTGAATTCCCTTTTATAAAAACAAGGGAGAAATATGAGCTTCATGCCAATTGAAACTTATAACATTTAACTTTGACAAGTACAATTCTTTTCAAAATATGGTTATATTTGCAAACCATAAGGGGGAATATCCTAGATGAGAAAATTTATTTTCAATTGCTGATGCAGATACTTCCCACCTTCCAAAGGCTCCTTATCTAATGAAGACACTCCTTCCACAAGAAAAAACACTTCTTCCACATGCACCCAAAAGTGTAGGATGTAAAACTATAAAACATTAAAGTAGGGTAAAAGGTGAAACAACATCTACATTAGTAGCAACCTATGAGAAACTTTGAAGTGAGGAGGAAAAAATATTTTAAACATTGATCTATCAAAGGCTTAATCTGTAAACTTTTCAAGCCATGTATAGTATTCCTCCTCAGTAAGCCAGATCACATCCAACAACCTTTGTATCTCATAATCATGTAGGTTATATCTAGCATCCATCAGTATCCTAGCCTCTTTGACAAATGAATCCATGTTTACCTCAATCATAAACATGTCATCAATGGCATCATTTAATGCAGCATAGTTAGGCTTTCTATAAGCATAAATAATTTGAGGGAAAACCTTGAGGAATATCCAAATTCTCCTTTCCATTTTTTGAAGTATTTTAGTGCTCCCTCCTCATTCAAAATCTTGGGCACTCTATATCCCTCCAAATCTCTAAACATTTTGACCTTGCTCTGCAACTGTACACCCAATTTCCCATGGAAATCTAACACTTCTCCCAACAAATCAATTGATTTTATTAATTTAGGAATGTGTTTGGATGCACTAAAATACTTTTGCACATGGAAAGAAGAATTTAGAGATCTCCTTAAGATTTCCCCTTAGATTATTTACACTCTTGGAAAGCTTGACTATGCTGCATTAAATGCTACCAGTGATGACATGTTTAGGATTGAGGCAAACATGGATGCATTTTTCAAAGAGGCTAGGATAATGATGGATGCTAGATACAAATTGCATGATTCTAAGATACAAAGGTTATTGGATGTGAGCTGGCCTACTAAGGAAGAATATTATACATGGCCTGAAAAGTTTACAGATTAAGCCCTTAACATATCAATGTTTAAAATATTATTTCCTACTCACTTCAAATTTTCTCATAGGTTGTTGCTAACGTGGATGTTGTTTCACCTTTTCCCCTACTTTAATTTTTTATTGTTTTATGTCCTACATTTTTGGGTGCACATGGAAGAAGTGTTTTTTTCTCATGGAAGGAGTGTCTTTATTAGATAAGGATCCTTTGGAAGGTGGGAAGTATCTACATCGACAATTGAAAATAACTTTTGTCTCATCTAGGTATTCCCCCTCATAGTTTGCAAATATAATTGTATTTTGAAAAGAATTGTAATTGTCAAATGTAAATGTGACAAGTGTCAACTAGCCTGGAGCTTGTTTTTCTCTATTTTTTTTAAAGGGAATTCAAGGCCATTTGACAAGGTTTTTGAATGAATTTTGAGAAGTAAATTGCAATAGAGAATGCAAATAGTTTTTTTGTGTAATTTCTATCTAGGTTTTGCAGTTTGAGTCTTAGATTACTAGCATTGTATATTAGTATTGTCACTTTTAAATACAAATGGCATATTTTCTAATCCTTTGTTCTCCAATTGTATACCTCATATGAATTATGAATAAAATGGATCAAGGATCCTTTTATTCATCTTCATTGTATTTTCATTGAATGTTTATTCATTGTTGATGCTCTTGTTCAAAGAACAAGTTAATTTTCTTTGGCATGAATGAAGATTTATGTGATTGTATGGATGGATAACTAAGTAATATTGGTTAGGAATTTTGAATTAAATGGTGTAAGAAATCATTTAATAGGTCTATAGTGATAGGTCAAATGTTTTTGTATGATTTTAATTGAATGATTTAATAATCCATGCCCTGAGATAAGGTAGTACTCCATAAACTATGTTGATGTACACTTCTCTGGTTGTTCATAATAAGGACATAAAAATATTTTAAATCTTTATTTTCAGTATGAATTTATGTCTGGAAGTTGAGTCTCAAAATATTCTCATGTTATAGATTGGTAAATGTTGTAAAATATGTCAAGTCTTTTAGTTTTTCATCTATTTAATAGAAGTTTGGAAAATATATCTATTATTACAATATTTGAAAGTAAATGGCACAAGAGGGCTTGAAAAAATTGTCAGGGATTGTAATATCGAAGAGTTGCACCTAGGCCGTTGCGGCTCTACTGGTCACGAGTTCTAGTCTCCCCCATCCCATGGTACCGGAGGGCATGTCGCGCTAGCGCCGCCTGTCACGTTAAAAATTTTACCAGGCGCACTGCAGTTTATAGGGGGTCGTGCTACCCGATTCTTGCAGTCTAAAAAAAAAAAAAGAGTTGCACCTAGGGAAATTCCATATTTTCACATTTATGCATAGCACTTATGGCACCCTAAGACATTAATGACAAAATCTTATGGGTTGGAATTTCACGATTCTGACTCCATATTAGTGCACTCACAGGCGAAGTCATGCCAGACTGAGGTCCCCCCAACAGCAGCAGAAATTCTCAAGCAAGAACTCAACAGTGTGTCTATGTGCTCCGAAGAGGGCCTTGGCCCATGGGTAATGCTCTTTCTCTCTCTTTCCTTTTACACACATTTTTCTACTCTCTTGTTGTGCGAGTTCTACTCCTGAGTGGGTATTGCTTTCACCACACGCTTATCATGGTGTGGGTTCTACTCTTGAGTGGGTATTACTTTCACCACACACTTTGTTTACTTATTTAGCATTCTTTTCCAACTTGGCTATCCATGGAGATGGGAACACCAAAGAAGGGTTTGAATGAGGTAGGCCCCTATACAATCACCCAACAACTTCTCCTTGGTATTCTATGTGTAGGTCATGAAAAGGATCTTGGAGTGAAGATTTGAACATTCAAAAAAAGGTAAGCTTTCTCCAAGCATCTCTGCATTTAATTTAATATTTGGTTTTTTGATTAGTCAAATAGTCCTGAATGAACTACTCTTGATTTCGCAAGTAGGATCTATTTCCATCCATTGAGTTCCTGAGTTCTCTATTGATCAGGAAGCCAACACATCTTTTGGATGACAATGCATCGTGCTAGCATCCTAAGAATACACTAATGTCTTCTGGCTAAGAGCTCCCTCTTCCAAGATAGGAATCCTTTGGTCTGGCTTTCCCTAGATCTCTGATAATTTTTCCCGAAGTATAATTGGTTCTTAGTTCTTTATCATTTTTTCAATCTATTATTTTGAGGTGTATAAAGGCAATTTGTTCCCTGGTGATCTCTCGAGAAAGGAGAGACCCATGTGCAGTGAATCCCTCTTATATCAAATTTTGGTGAACCCAACATGAACCATCATAACTTTCTTTGTGATGGTGTGCATTCATGATAGTGTCTTTTGTAAGGAATATTTTGATATGCTGGAGGATGCCCTAGACGATTTCTTAGAAGCACTCTCCCCTATCCGCAAATCTCCCAAACAAGCCTCCTCTTGACAAGCTGAGGGATTTTTGAACATGGTGGTGGTCTTAGTGGCTCCTTTGAGCCCTAAGAAAATTTTCATCTATGTGACCCCAACTATATCTTCTATCTATGGAATTTCATGTCATAACAATTCGCTAGAATTGTACTCAAAGTTTGTGAAAGCTACAGACTCTACATCTTATAATGTCGTTGGACACACATATCCTACAAAGAGTAATAAAAAAAACCTGAATTAATAACCTTCTATCCCTACTTCTTTACCACCCTCTCAACCAAGCCTTCCTCCAGCACCTAAGCCTGTGATTGAAGCACCAAGCAATTATGATCTTGTCAAGCAATTTCATGTTACTTCGGCTAAGATCTCTCTTTGGGACTTGCTTCAGACTACCCCAATTTATCAAGAGATGCTTTAGGAAGATTTACAAAAGATTATCCTGCCTACCTCCACTAGGCCCGCAAATGTTAATGCATTGTTGGCTCACATTTGTGCAAATTCATTGAATATCATGTTCCACCCGCAAGAACTCCTGCCTTTGGATGTGTAGAAGCAAGTAGAGCCTTTGATGATTATATTCAATGTTAACAACATCAGTATTAGGAGTACCGTCATTGACACCGGTTCAACTCTCAGTGTTTGTGGTATGGACCTCGTACCTAAAATTAAAATTGATTCATCTTCTTTAGCAGCTTCCTCCTTATACATTCATGGATTCGATAACGTTGGATGCCAAGATCTAGGTATGATAATACTCCCTTTGCAGCTAGGCCCCGTTACCTTACCCACGTTGTTCTATGTGATTCCCAGTCTCTTACCATATAATATCCTCTTAGGGAGACCTTGGATCCATGCTATGGGTGCAGTAACTTCTACTTTACACTGTTCCTTGAAATTTTTTGCAAATAATCAAGTAGTTATAGTTAAAGCGAATCCAATAGGTGTCTACTTCTGTGAGTTGGCTATCACCAGTCACACTTTGAATATATCTACCCTCAAGAATTGTATTCCATCTTTTACTATCGATGCTATGGCATGTTCTTCATTGATACCCTCTGTGGAAGTTGTCCCCAGGGCAAGTATCAGAAATGAAGAACCGCGTAAAGCGGAAGATACTAAATCTCCCTCATTGACTTCTCAAACAAATTCTTTCCTTGGAGATGATTGGGGTTCCTTGAAATTTTCTGAATTCTTTATCATGGAATATAAGGTGAATCCTTCTTGCTTGGACCTTCCACGTGCCCTTGACACAAAGGCAGATAATACTCCCACAAAGGAGAAGAAGTGTAACCCTATTCAGGAGATCACTCATTCCTACGCTGAGGAAAACAATCCTTTTACAAAAGAAATTAATATTTGTGACCCTAAAAAGGAAAGAAAAAGCATCCCCATAGAAACATTTGATATCCGTTGGTGGAATGAAACACTTTATGTGGATCCACTACCTCCTGAGGTTTTGTAAACTTGCTATGGGTTCAGATATGAGCTTGCTTGGTATGGCTATGGGAAAAATGGACTAGGGTGTATCGAGGAAGGAATTCAAGTCCCCATCCATTTTAAGTTGTGACAACACTATTTGGGACTAGGATGTTTCGTTGAATAGTCTAAGCAAAAGCCTTGGTGGAGCGTTAATATGATTTCAGTCGAACCATTAAACCTTGTTCACCCTGAATTAATAGAGGAAAGGGAGCAAGCTGACAAAATTCCCCTTGATGTCTTCTCTTTAGATGAAGCACTAGAGGAATTTCTAGGTGCTTATTCCTCATTTCCTTTGTATCACCACAAAAGACGATCCCCATATCATCTGCATAGCCAGGAGTATTTCAGAAAGTCTGTCTTGAGTATTGACGAGGAGGACCCTCTATCAAATAGTAGTCATGAAATTATAGTACCCCCTCATGAGGACCATAAATCCCTCCTTAAGGGGGACATTGTTGATATCTCCATAAGTCCTACATCCATTGAAAAAGTGATCAAAATCAAGAAGTGTCTCTCTTCGGAAGAAGTAGACGAACACACCGATCTCTTACATTCTCATCCTGACATCTTCACTTGGACATATGAGGATATGCCCGGTATTGATGAATCTATAGTGGCTCATAATATCATCCTATGTCCTGATGCCAAGCCAATTAAGCAAAAAATTTGAAAGATCAATCCTAGGGTGGCATTGATAGTTAAGACTGAGATAGAAAAACTGTTGAAAGCAGGCTTTATCCATCCTATTGATTATTCCCCTTGGATTTCAAATATAGTTGTCGTTAGTAAGCCTAATGGTCGTATTTGCATATGCATCAAATTTTAAGATCTTAAAAAGGCTTCTCTTAAAGACAATTTTTTGCTGCCTAATATATATGATTGTCAACTCATCTGTGGGCCATGCATTTCTTTCTTTTATGGATGACTTCTTGGGTTATAGTCAAATTTGTATTAACATAGACAATCAGTACAAGACAACCTTTACTACCTCATGGGGTACTTTCTGTTATGTGGTCATGCCCTTTGGATTAAAGAATGTGGGAGCTACTTACCAGCGGGCGATAACCCTAATATTTCATGATTTTATCCACAAGATTTTAGAAGATTACGTCGATGATATATTGGTGAAATCAATAACTCATCAGGATCACCCCAAGAACCTTCATCTTATTTTCGAAAGACTTTGACTCTATAAAATGAGACTAAATCCCCTTAAGTTCATTTTCGATGTTGACGCTAGCAAAATTTTGGGGTCTATAGTCTCTCATCATGGAATCAAGGTTGATGGTAAAAATATTGATATCATCGTTAACATGCCTACACCAAGGAACATTACTAAGTTGCAAAGTCTACAAGGGAAGATTCAGGCGATTAACAGATTTATATCTGAATTGGTTGATCATACCCTTCCTTTCAATTGCTTATTGAAAAATGATGTTTGCTTCAAATGGGATGAGGAATGTCAAAGAGCCTTTGATTTGATCAAAGCCTATTTGGCCCATCCTCCCATATTGATACCAGATATGCAAGATAGACCTTTTCTGCTTTACCTAGCTGCATCATCATATGCTTTGGTAGCTCTTTTAGCTCAATATGATGATGTTGGAAAGGAAAGAGTAGTCTACTACATTAGTCGTGTCCTGGTTGAATATGAAACCCATTATTCCTCCATGGAGAAATAATGCCTCACTCTCATCTTCGCTACGTAGAAGTTGAGGCATTACCTCCTCCATGCCGAAAAACATGTCATAGTAAAAATGGATCTTTTAAGACATCTGTTTCTAGCATTGATCTAGCAGGAAGGTTAGAGAAATGGGTTATGTTGCTTTTTGAATTTGACATAAAGTTCATTACTCAGGAATATTTAAAGGTTCAAGCAGTTACAGATTAGCTGGCAGACACCCCCTCATCTCGCTCCTTTCCTGGCTTGGATTTGTTTCCTAATGAAAACATTTTTTTGATCAATCATGACTCTGAATGGAGAATGTATTTTGATAGATCAAGGTGTCAAACTCATTTTGGAGCAGGCATGGTTCTTATATCCCCCGAAGGAAAACCAGTTCCCTTATCCTTTCGACTAGATTTCCCTTGTACTAATAACATCACTGAGTATGAAGCCATTATATAGCCTACGTACCATGATTGGGCTAAAAATCAAACATCTCCATATCCTAGGCGACTGTGAACTTATAGTGAACCAGATAATGGGAAATTATCAATCCAGGCAAAGTAAGTTGTCCCAGTACCAGGACCTTTTCTTATCTTTACTTAAATAGTTTTGTTCTTTCACCATAGATAATGTCCCTAGGAGAGAAAATAGACATGTTGATGCCATGGCAAGCACAACTTCCTTCATACCTTCTAAAAAAGACATGAAAGAATATCATTTCATGGTCCAAGTCTTGCAAACCCCGTGGTTCCTCAAGAACCTAAAGCCGAGTCCCCTATATGTTCCCATGTATACTCTAGGGAATGGTTTTCTGATATCTATAACTATCTAAAGACTGGAAACTTCCCCGATGAGATGACAAAGAACAACTGCATTCGTGTGAGGAAGCTTTGAATTCACTATGTTATCCTATCTGACATCCTTTATAGTAAGTCCTATAATGGCCTACTTCTTAGGTGTCTTACTAAAGAAAAGATACACCTTGCCCTTAAGGAATCCCACGCGGGCTTTAGGGCTGGACATTTTGGTGGTAAATCCTTGGCATGAAGACTAATAAAAATGGGATCCTATTGGAAAACAATGGAACAAGATTCCTTTGATTTTTTCAAAAATTGCCCTCAATGTGAGCAACACAGTCGTCTCATTCATGCACCTTCCCAAGAATTACAAAGTCAAACTTCCCCTTGGTCATTCGCTAAGTGGGGGTTGGATATTATTGGAAAGATATCACCCCCCTCTTCCAAGGGACATGCCTTTATCATTACTGCTATGGATTAATTCAAGAAATGGGTCGAGGCTATCCCATTCCGATCCACAAATGTAGAAGCTATATGTAGTTTCCTTATGAATAACATCATTTCTCGATTTGGACTACCCACTACGCTTGTTTCTAAAAATGGTACACCATTTAAAAAAAAGGAAGTGAAATAGTTCTTCAAGAAATTCCACATCCAGCATAGGTTTTCCACACCATACTACCCGCAATCTAATGGTCAAGTGGAAGCGTCTAATAAAACTCCTGAAATTATTCTTCGTAAAATAGTTAACAAGCATGGAAAATATTGGAACATTCAACTATTGTACGCTTTATGGGCCTATCACATGAGTGTTTGTACAGCTACGGGAACAACACCCTATAACCTCATGTATGGGGCCGAAGCTATCATGCCTTTGGAGTTGGAGATTTCGTCTCTATGGGTTTCCCTTAAAGGGATAATTGATAATGAGACCTATTGAGTTAATCATTTACATCAGTTGGAGATGCTCGATGAATGTCATTTACGAGCCCTCAAACATCTTAAAGCTTATCAACGATGGTTATCTAGATAGTACAATCAAAGTGTGCTTCCTAGAACCTTTAAAATAGGAGATTTGGTTCTCTATGAAAATTAAAGAAATGTAAATGTGTCGCCCGACTAGAGAGGGAAATTTAGCCCTAACTAGTTAGGCCCTTACATTGTGATTTTTGTATATGGTTCAAGTTCCTATGCATTATCATCTATGGACATAACACCTTTAAAAAAACCTGTTAATACAATGCATCTTCATCGATACTACGCGTAGTGTCCTATGTGTCACCTATGTGGTGCTCTCTCTACGGGAAGACTAGTAGCACTACATATGTTGACATTGTTCATTAACACATTATGAGAATTTTTTGTGTTATGAACAACCACGTGCATGTGTGTGAGTGTGTCCATTAGATCATCATTGTATTTAATTAACATATAGTCATGTGTGTTTATTAAATCATATTAGCATCTAACATAAGCATACATCCACATAATCATAAATAGCATACACATCCAAGTAAACAACACCATAAAATCAGAATCGATGTATCCATATATATACACAATGTATATATCAATGTCACATACATGTATCGAGCCACTACTACAAAAAATGAGTGGCTACTAAATATATGTCTATAAAAAAAGATCTATAGGTATATATGAATGTATATGTATCTCACTACAAAAAAATAACATGCACAAAACTAATGATGATCACTACGGTACATGGCTCCCGAAGCCCTCTGGCTCTGGTGGATGCTCTAGAAGTCATGGGAGAGGCTGGATGGTGGTCATGGAATGTGAGTTATGTGAGCATGATACAGACTTAGCTTCCTGCATCCCCCTAATATCCCCCTGAAGAGAAAATATTGTCAGCTTTGCCTGCTGCAACTGATCATGTAGTCACTGAACATTTGTCGGGATCATAGCTGCTGACTTCCCACCGAGGTCATTGAGATGGCTCTGGAGGGAAATAAATGCTTGCTCGGCGACATCATCCCTCCTCACTATCATATCTCACTCAGAGAGCATCGTACACAACTCCCCTGACAACTAATAGCACTACCCTCAGGTAGCTGTCAACTCTGTAGTGAGTTGGACAATCTCTAAACCTCGCTCCTCATAAGCAGCCTGCAAGCATGCAACCAACTCAAATCTGGGGGCATGATGTCCCACAGACACTCATCGATACACCTCGAGGAGTGATCCCTGAATCTTCATAGTAGGGACAACCTCTAAAATACACTGAGTTATGATCCCATTCCATTCCTATGCGTCATGTGCAACCACATAGAAAGAAAATGGTATCAGTATCACATGGCATGTATAGATATATGTATCATAAAACTAAAAGTGCAAAACATAAACAACGAATCATGTATACTTGGGTCCCCTAGTTTCCATGTCAGGCTAGGGTGAGGATTGACACTAAGACCTGTGTTTCTAGCCTCGATGGCTGCTCTCAGTGTTGCTAGCACCGCAACTGCAATAGAAGATGGTGGTGCTAAAGAGAGGGGTAGTTGGTGGAGGATCCAACCTCCTCCACTGGCTCAGGCTCGGTACTGTCGCCTCCTCCTCCTCCTCGTTCTGCTACCAGCCTCTCCTCCTATCCTACGATGGTGAAGCTGGTAAGTCCCCCTATGGACTAGGGTCCCCTCTTAGAGCACTCTTTCCAAACACAAGAGCAGAATAGTGCCGCTCCCACCACCACTTAAATTTTGTTGCCACCCCGACATTATCTATCGTTGATATGGGAGGTAGATCATGGTCGAGCTCATCATCATCAGAGGGGATGATATCTGTAATAGTAGGGTGAGGATGGTCCCCAACCCTCGCCGCACTCCTATGGGACCTGGTATAGGTGGGAACATCTGCTGGTATAGTCTATGGTCAACCATGCTGCCACATGACCTGACTCCAGTAGTATGGTACAATAACAAAATCCCTACGACCGATCAAAAAATGATCTTGATGCAGGTTCCTCAGGTACCTATTGTCATCTACCCACCTAAAAAATTGGTAGGGTCTCCATTGGAGCCCATTCATGGTGAGAATGTCAAACTATAACCACCAAAACTCTAGGTCTCCAAACCTCCACTAGCCTGTTATGTCATACTAGTGGGCCATGGGGACCCAATATGGCCATCACTAGGGAAAACTGACTGGTCGAGTGCACATGATGTGGGAAAAATCCCACACCCACAAAAGTGTGCACGTTGTGAGGCTACGGTACTCATAATGTACATATAGACCTAACTTGTGGTAGAGATGTGCAAGTATGATGTGCCCCCAGAAAAAAATGGTCATGTGCTTTGCCATCTCCCTGATTGTATGGACAAGGCCCCAATGCTGGTACAAGCCTTTCCCATCAATCATGATCTGAAAGGAAATAGTCATGACCATAACCCAGTGGAAAAATGGTGTTGTGGTCCTCACATGGTCATACCAATGCATATAGATATGACCCATGTCGTTGCTGCCATCCATCCTCCCCGTGCAGTAGAGGATGACCTCTGATCGCTTCTGTGTTGATCGTGTGTCATCGAGGGCCAGCCGCCGTTTGTGGATGGGTAGCCCAAGGATTCGATAGATGTCCTTGAGAGTAACATTCATCTCTCCACATGGTAGCTGGAATGATGACGTAGTGGCATCACAACGCTCTATGAGGGCTATCAACATCCTCTCATGATATCTCATCTCTGGCATGGTGAACCCATGCCAAAAACTGACTTTCTCTAAGAGTGTGACCTCATCCTCAGATAAGTGGCCCCTCTACTCACGAACAAGCTAGAATGCTCACCCTCCAAGGTGCTCTCAAAACTTTGGGTACTCCTACCAGAAGTAGCAAAAAAATTTCATCAGAAAATTAGCATTTTGCATCAAAACAAGAAAAAATAATTAAGACTTATGTGCAATGCACAGACGTCTGCGCATCGCACATATGTCTCATGACCGCCATGATTGACTCGAAGAAAACAATGTATCTTTGAGATGACAACACACATAGGAGACTACAATGCTTATTGAGGACGACAACGTAGGATTTGGACATAGGCGTGAAAAAAAAGATGACAGCACACCTCATTGGGGAGAAAATCCTCAAAAATGCATAAAAAATCCACATAAAACGAGGGTTTGTGGCCTGCCTGGTCCACCTTGTGACCCTCAGCAATGTCCCAACGTAGCTGCTCCAGCCTTGGATCCTCATACTCTCTCATGCTAGGCATTTTTCTAAATTTTATCTCACAAAAGTCAACAATTTGCTCGCGGTGAATAGTGAAAATGACCCTTCTAGGGGCCCCCCAGGGCCCATTTTTCCTAGGACTTGTGGCTTTCCGGTTTCTCCTGATTTTTCCCCACTAGGCTGGGGGAAAAGTCAAGAGTTAGAATAAGGTCATCTCTTGATCATATTTTTCTTCTGAATTAATGACTTTTTTCTTGATCATTCCTCTCTCTATGATAGATTTCTTCTAATTTTTTTGAGGCTGACCTAAAAATTGAGTTTTGTAGGTTAAAACCGTCAACATTTTTTTACAACCATTTAGATGCTGGTTGTTGAGCTTGGACGTTGGGGGAACCTTCAGTCTTGGTTAGCTCGGCTACAGTAGCCACTATGGTCTCTCTCTGTTGGCATGCAAATCTATAAAATTCAAAAATTTGCATGAAATTTTTTCTTTTCTACTTTAGTGGGGCTAATTTTTTTAAAATAGAGCCCACTAAGGTGGGGGGAAAATGTAATATCATAGAATTGCACCTAGGGGAAATTCCATATTTTCACATTTATGCCTAACATTTATGGCACCCTAAGCCATTAATGACAAAATCTTGTGGTTGGAATTTCATGAGTCTGACTCCATGTGGACAAGTGGCTGAGCAATATAAGCCTGGCGACGCATTTTCTAAGAATACAGGCTTTCGATGAATGCATAGTGCACAGACATCTATGCAATACGCTAGCATCCTATTTGTTTCTTGAGTTCAAAATGTGGAATCACACTAGCTCTGACATCTTCTGGCCAAGAGATCCCTCTTCTGAGATAGGAATCCCTTGGTCTAGCTCTCTCAAGATCTTTGATAAATTTTCCCAAAGCATTACTAGGTCTTAGTTCTTTATCGCTTTGTCAATCTGTTATTTTGAGGTGTATAAGGGAAGTTTGTTCCCTAGTGATCTCTCGAGAAAGGAGAGACCCATGTGTAGTGAATCCCTCTTATATCATAAGGATCACCCTCCCAAGTCATGCAGAGCCCAAAGTGCAAATGGAAAGTCTCAATTACTCACTTGGCAAGTTGTCCAATCCCTCCTGATTATTGAAAATTGAATTTGGCAATTCATAGATAATTGGTGACATCGGCTTGGTTTATTTAAAACACCAATACCTAACACATGATTAAGAGGAACCTACAAGAGAGGGTAGCTCAACAATATAGAGAGAGATATGGTAATGAAATTGGGGTCACAAAGTAAGCCCAATTAACACAAGAGGTTCCATAATGGGGCCTAATGATTAGAGTGCAGGTGGCAATGCAAAAGATTACAAGATTGCAACCTATTCAGTGGGGTGCAGTAGAAGATGTGGTGGATGTAGGAACTACACAATATTATGATGCTTGGTGGGCTATGCACAAGCCTACACCTTTTAATGACCTAAATAATCCAATTCCCATGGAGCGATTGGGTAGGGATCCATGAGGTATATTGCGACAATGAGGATGGGGGAGAGGAGGAGATGGTTGAGGCGAATGAGTACATGGAGATGATGGTGGGGATGGTGGAATATGACATGGAGATTGTGGTAGGGGGATAGAGGTAAGGATGATCAAGGGAGGGGCAGAGATGATAAGGGTTGGTGAGGAAAAGTAGATCTGCCACCAAAGGGACCACAAAGGATGCCACTCATCCAGGAGGAGGGGGAAAAGGAGCAGTGAGTAGAGATGGAGATAGATGTTGAGGAGGTGAGAGTGGAGGAGATAGTGGGAGACATTGGTGAGGAGGTAGTGGTGGGTGATTTGGTGATGGAGGAGATGGAGAATGAGGATGCTATAGTGGAGGAGGAGTCAACCATTTCAAAGCTTTGAAGGTCTTGACAATCAGTTTGAAGATTTAGATTCTTGGGTTGAAGAAAAAATTCATTTCATGCAGTCAGGGAGGTATCCATCTAATATCTCATTGCACAAAAGGATATTTTATAGGTTGTAGGGTGTGAATTATGTTCTGATCGAGGTAGTGATCTTCAAAAGTAACTTCAGGGTCATTCTCCTCCACTACATGGACAAAGGGAAAGAAGAAAATATCTTATACGAGTTTCATAGTAACCCCATAGGTGGCCATTTCTTTGCAAAGACCATTTCCCTAAAGATCATATGTGTTGGATACTTTTGGCCTACTTTGTTCACTTATTACCATCATTTGGTCAATAGATGCCAAAAATATCAGTTCTTCATCGAGAAACATAAGAATTTTTCCATGCCCATAAGTTTGATCATGGTTGATGAGCTATTTACACAATGGGGCCTAAAGTTCATTGGGATGATCAACTCAATTTCCAAATTAGGATACAAATGGATCATAATCACAACAGATTATTTTACTAGATGGATAGAGGTAGTACAAATGAAGAATGCCACTAAAAAAAATTGTGAATTTCCTTGAAGAATTAGTGGCAAGGTTTTTCTCTCCTAAAACCATCATTTCTGATAATGCATGAGCCTTTGTAGGATACATGTCTAAATTTACATTAAAGCATAAAGTCTTTCTAAAGAATTCATCAAACCACTATCCACAAGGGAATATAATCATGAAATTCATAAATAAAAATCTAATCTGGTTGATCACGAGGATGGGTGCAAATCACCAGAAAGAATGGCATAGGCACTTATAGGCAACATTATGGGCTTATCGGATTACTATGAAGCAAGGTTTGAAAGGCTTATCATATGAATTGGTCTATAGAAAGGATATAGTGCTTCCCATCTCTATGGAGGTCATAATGCTACAATCGCTTATGTCCTTGGAAGTGGAGGAGAATGGCAACATGGAGGTAAGGTTTTCAGAATTGCTTAATATCCAGGAATCTTGAGAGAAGGCTTATGATTCCTTGAAAAACTACTAGCATATTGTCAAGTGAGATTTCGATAAGAAGGAATCCAACCCTACATTTAGAGAAGGGAACTTGGTTTTAGAATACAATGAGCATGACACAAAGCTCGGTTAGCATGGAAAACTTGATGCTTTATGGGACGGGCCATTTTGTGTTTCTAAATGCAAGGAGAGTAACTCTTTTGAGTTAGAAAACTTAGAAGGAAACACCCTTGAGATTCCAGTGAATGAGATTCGTTTAATTGTTTTTAATTAATTCCCCATCTCTTATGACACTTTTCTTTGTCAATTATGTGAATCTTGTAAATTTTGTACCATATGTGAGAACTATAAAGTGCACAATTTTTCTAAAGGATGTTACACACAAAATAAAAAAGGCTATATTCATTTATATTTGAAAATAATTTACATTATAGTATTAGGTGATTAGGCCTATGTTTAAACAAACAAAAGGAGGGGAGAAAAATAAAAAAGGAGAATGTTTTTAAGAAGTCGTGCTCTACCAGCATTTTCACCCATCATAGGCTAGGGAGGGCACGTGATGTTTTGAAAAATCTTGTACCACTCGACATCATTGATGGGCTCTACTTCCACTACATTTAGCAAAAAGGAATAGGAAGGGGTCGACTTCTCATGGTGTGGCTCCACCATGGTTGTTTGAAAACTAGAAAGAAAAGGTAGCTATGGCACCAACTTTCCATTGTCAAAGAATCATGTCAGGTCCATTGTGGTGGGGATTACAATCCTAGAAATGATAAATCTACAATATCTTCCAACCCCACTAGATAATATTTTCTAAAAAGAGATTTGGTGAGCTATATAATGTGTGGCTTCATATCATTCAAGTATGCTACAAATATAAATACAATATTGATATTTACTCTAATCAATTAGATTAAAAAAGGAAGTCCTCTCCCAGGACCCACTTAATAGAATCTATGACCAAATGATTCTTCATCTTGGTCATTTTCTTCAGCCTTTGGTCTAAAACTTATCCTAAAAAAGCTAGTTAGAACTTTTTGCTATCTAGCCGAGTGGGCTTATCCATGATCACCTACTTATAGTATAAATGATCTTGCTTTAAGATTAGAATGATTTATGCATTGAGCTCGAGACAAATTTATAGAAAATTCAGGCAAGATCCACATAAGTGAAATCAAATGCTTTCTTGTATGGCTATATGGAAAACTTATCAAGTGGGGAATTCAACGTGCAAAAAATGTATGATGTTGGGTTCAAAGGCCTTGAGCAATTAATTTGGGGGGAAGTGTGTTCCTTAAGCCATTCATATTTTTTCTAAATGTCTTGCCACCTTGACACATCCTTCTAGACATAATAATGAGAAATTCCCTTAATTCAGTCACCTTCAAACCACTTTTAATGTAGGTGCAAGTGGAATCCTCCCCAAGCTCTTTTCTCAATGTTTCATTTCCCAAAATTCCAGTGTAATGAGTTGTACCTTCTCCCTTTCTATCAAGAAGTTACATTTTCCCAAAAGGACAGAATTAAACTTGCACAGATGGTCTTCCTGGAAAAAATTTTAGTGTTTTTACCTAAGTCATTCACATTATCACTGTGAGTAGAAGAAAAGCATGGACAAAGAGTAAAAGATAAGAAAAGAGCAAAAGTTACAGGATTTTAAAGTGTGAATTTCAGTGAAGTTGAGAGTTTGTAGCAAAGAAGCAGTAAAATTAAGTGATAGTTTCCAAAGAATTTGAATCAATGGGAGTTAAATGGACATCCTCTGGTGTTGGTGTTGAAGAAGCATTAGCTTCATCTTTCTTTATAGATGTTACAAATCATACTCCTCTTGTTCAATATCACCTAAACTAGTGTTTACGAACACTTAGTTTCTAAAAAAGACAAATCACACAAATTCAACTTTGGTCCTGGATTTCACTGATGATATCCATGACCCAGAATTGTATACAAACCCCAAGGGCCTCCACAAAGGTACTTTTGTGAGGATGAAAAATAAAATTAAAGATAGAGATCTTGAATCTTTGGGTATCCAACTATGGCACTACAATCTCCCACAATACATGGTACCATTAGTATATCCATGCCCTGAATTGTTGGATGCTTGTGTATTGAATTTTAATCCACATGTTGTGGTCATTCAAGGTAAAGAGTTGAAAGCTATCATTAGTGAGGAAGCTATCAGGTATATGCTATGTGCCCTGTTTGACTTAGAGGAGGCGGAAATATTCTCAAGGAAGAAATTGATATTTTATTGCAAAACTAGAAATGACCAACTCAGTTTCTACAATTATGAGATTGGAAAGGATAAGCATGTGACAGAGTTGCTTAAATTCCCCATAGGTCTTAAAAAAAATTATTAGGACCTGCAAGATGTCTTCCCAATGCTCATATTCATTTGTGGCTAGGATCAACATGATAATATGAGTGTTTCAAATAGGTTTGGATTTTAAACTCAGAAATTAGAAGTAGCCTTTTTGTTATGATTTCACAGACATCATTGCTAGAAACATATACAAGCAACTATAAAATTATGACAAATATTAAGAATTCAGGCACTTTTCTTTTCTTGCACACATGATTTAGCACCAAAATTTTGAGTAAGTTTAGAGGTATATGCTGCTAAACATCATTGATGCATTAGACAAAAAGAATCTGGTCACTATATGGACCCATGTGATTTCCGCTATGCATGATTACTATACCTTTTTTGACCTATTTTAACACCATCCCTCCAAGATTTAAACTAGCAGGATGCCCTTACTAGACTTACAAAAGATCATGTTGTATGGATGAGGGATAGTGTACCTCCATGTGACTATTTCTATGAAGCGGTTTTCAATTTTGTATGAATGCATGACTTTATAGAGGTTCCTTTTAGCCTACCTACTTGTGTAATGGATAGAAATATCACTATTGAAACAATGCATCAATTTTCAATCATTGATAATACATTTGGGATGGGAAGGAAAAAATTCATAGTTTACAAACCCCCAATCACATATGGAAAAGTCACATTGAAGAAATAGAATGGATATGTTCTATTGGAAACTAAATTGACTCATCTAGGCCTAGGAATTATGTGTGATTGTTTGAATTATGATCTAGATGGTTGTTTACAAAGCATGTAAATATCTCTGACCCATACCCATCGCCATACTAGGATCATAGGCATAATAAGTGTTGGTGTGAATAAATGTCTTGTACCTAGCTAATTCATTCACTAGGTAATTAGGGGACACATTCACATATTAAGTTTACTTAGGATATAACATTCTTTCTAGAAGTCTTAGTTGGCTTTTCTAGAACTTATCTTATCTAGCTATATTGCATGATTCCTATGTAGTTGGTTGTCTCATGTCATAGGATTACGACACTTGTCATGATCTTGTCTAATCCTACATATCTACCTTGCCTTTATAAGCAAGGCATCTCATGTACATTTGCATCAATTCAACCATTAATCAATCTTGCATCGTCAAGCAAGCTTTCTTGACATTCTCTCTCTTGTGGAAGTGGTTTTGGTCTAGCAACTATTCCTAGGGGTGTTGGGGAGTCACCATTTACTCCCACATGGTATCAGAGCTCTCCAGGTGTTGCAAATTCCTTCCCAGATTTGAGGGTATTGTGTTGGCTTGAATATTTTTGCTGGGTACAGATTGGGGTTTCAAGGACCTCACGGTTGAGATCAGAAGGCTCCACCGATGAATTTTGATTGTAAATTAATCCATTTTGGGTAAAGTTGTTTTTCAAGAAATTTTTTTTTTTTGGGATAGCATCCCAAGCAATACATTTTTCCTACTTTCGCAAAAAAATATTTTGTAAAATATTTTTTGCAGTATTGTTATAAAATTTCAGGCAAATTTTTTGATTTTATCAGGCAATAAATTTATTTTGTATTTCAGGAAACAATATTATATTGGGGTTTCAATTAAAATCCCAGCGACACATATTGTGAAATATTCTACTGGTTTGTGTACGAAATCTTCAGGTTATCAATCCCCTATTGTTGTACTGGTCATTGTCTTGTCACTGCATCAGTAGTATGATGGGTCGCTGGCTTCATTCTTTTGGTTGTTGGCTTCATTGAAGATTCTTGTGTTGGTTTATTCATAGGTTTAATCACCCCTGTCACTCACCGATCTCCATCAAATCTTGTTCGTCGGTTTGAGTGTCAAAGTGTACAATCGGAGGGTAAAAATCTTCATCGCCGGTCTGTTAGCATTGTATAAGGTATATTTGGTTACTTCAGCGTACAATCTGCATCGAGTTAGGGTACAAATCCTCAGATGATCTGATCACCGTCGTACATTCTCTGTTGTGTCGGCATCATTTATAATTTGTAGAGTACTCGGTATTTTCTTTGGCAAGCTTGTAATATATATAAAGTTTGTTTTTATTAAAATATTTAAACATTGAAAGGTGGACCATATTTATTTGTGTAAAGTTTGTAAGTGGGTGTTTTTTTTAATCCTCTACAAGCCATGGTCACATGGATGACTGAAATATAGCCCTGGGAGCCTGAATTTTGCATTGGTTTAGTATTCTCAGACTTTGTATTTTCCCCCCATAGTGTCTTTTACAGGTCTTTTTTTCATTTTTTTATAACTTTTGCAAACAGAGGCCATTTTTTAGAAATGAAATATCATCAGAAAGCTGGAAGTGTCAACTTTTCATTGGTGGAGATATTTTATAGAAATTTTGTAGTTTTGTACATTTTTTTCTAAGATGAAGACAGGTCTCCATTTTTGGCTTTTGAGCTCATCTCTTGTACAAAATGGGTTTCTTAATTACTTTGGAGAAAGGGAACTATAGGAAATGGAGTAATTTAATCCTCACTCATCTTAGTGAGTGGAATCTATTATCATATTTTTTTAATAAAGTTCCTTTTCCTAGCATAGATGATGAGTATTACATTTGGAAAGGCTTCAGGGCTAGAGTCTTTAGAGTTATTTTTGAAAATGTAAATGATGATATTTTGGAGACACTTATTCACTTCAAATTTCCTCTTGATCTTTGGACTCACATTAGATAGGTGTATGGAGACCATGATTCTTCTCCATTTCTTGAAGATCCTCCTTCCAACTCTAATGTGCTTCTTCATTCTCTAGAGTTGATAACCCATACTTGTGATCCTTTGGAGGAGATTACAGATGCTTCAGAGGTTCCCGATTCTTCATCTTCTATTGATGAGTCATTGAGTACTACTAGTGATTCATTGCAACAGGTATCTAAGAGTCTTCCTAATTGGAATTCATATTTGATAGACATTGCTTCTTTGTTTGTGGAGTCTAACATTGCAAATTTGGAAGACCAATTTGAGGGTCTATCTCTCCCATTTGATGATAGTCATTGATCCACTATTGTCACTTCATGTTCATCTATGGAGTTTTTTCAAGATCAATTTCCACTTGTTCTTGGTTTTTGATAGTTTGTTGTGATTGGGCATGTACTTGATTGGATTGTGTCATCGTCATCATCATCCAAGAACTTGGCGACATATGAGCATATTCCAGAGACACAATAAATATGGATTCCTCTTCCTACCAGTTCCTATCTAGAATAGGAAGCTTTCCTGCATTTGCACATGGTGTATCTTCTTCCCAAGGGAAGAAACATTGTTTGTAGGCATTGGATTATTTTTTGTATTCAGACATTAACCATACTTGCCAGAGATTACACATTATGGGGGTGATATCTTATCTATCTTCTTCCCTCTTATGGGAGGGTCATTGATTGTACATACATGATGGATGTTGTCCTTGGGGGGTATCATTGATTCATCCATACATCATGTTGTTTTGTTTTTTTTCTCTTTTGGAGAGGAGTTTTGTCCCACTGGGTTTTCTCCTTTTCTCCGCTTGTGACAGATTTTTTGCATTTGCATTTGTAAATGGGTACCTAACATGGCCTAGTAGTCGGGACCCATAGTCATAGTCTTTGCATAGTTTTCATAATAATATTATCCCTAAGTTGCACTTAAGGGGGGTTGTTGGTGTGAATAAATGTCTTGTACCTAGCTAATTCATTCACTAGGTAATTAGGGGACATATTCACATGTTAAGTTTACTTAGGATATAAGATTCTTTCTAGAAGTCTTAGTTGGATTTTCTAGAACTTATGTTATGTAGCTATATTGCATGATTCCTATGTAGTTGGTTGTCTCATGTCATAGGATTACGACACTTGTCATGATCTTGTCTAATCCTACATATCTACCTTGTCTTTATAAGCAAGGCATCTCATGTACATTTGCATCAATTCAACCATTAATCAATCTTGCATTGTGAAGCAAGCTTTCTTGACATTCTCTCTCTTGTGGAAGTGGTTTTGGTCTAGCAACTATTCCTAGGGGTGTTGGGGAGTCACCATTTACTCCCACATGGTATCAGAGCTCTCCAGGTGTTGCAGATTCCTTCCCAGATTTGAGGGTATTGTGTTGGCTTGAATATTTTACTGGGTGCAGATTGGGATTTCAAGGACCTCATGGTTGAGATCAGAAGGCTCCGCCAATGAATTTTGATTGTAAATTAATCCATTTTTGGTAAAGTTGTTTTTGAAGCAATTTTTTTTTGTTGGGATAGCATCCCAAGCGATACATTTTTACTACTTTCGCAAAAAAAATATTTTGTAAAATATTTTTTGCAATATTGTTATAAAATTTGGGGCAAATTTTTTGATTTTATCAGGCAATAAATTTATTTTGTATTTTAGGAAACAATATTATATTGGGGTTTCAATTAAAATCCCAGCGGCAGATATTGTGAAATATTCTACTGGTTTGTGTACGAAATCTGCAGGTTATCAATCCCCTATTGTTGTACTGGTTGTTGTCTTGTCACTGCATCAGTAGTATGATCGGTCGCTGGCTTCATTCTTTTGGTTGTTGGATTCATTGAAGATTCTCATCTTGGTTTATTCACAGGTTTAACCACCCCTGTCACTCACCAATCTCCATCAAATCTTGTTCGTCGGTTTGAGTGTTAAAGTATACAATCGTAGGGTAAAAATCTTCATCGTCGGTCTGTCAGCATTATATAAGGTATATTTGGTTACTTCCTTCTAGTGTACAATCCGCATCGAGTTAGGGTAAAAATCCTTAGCTGATCTGATCACCGTCATGCATTCTCTGTTGCATCGGCATCATTTATAATTTGTAGAGTACTCGGTATTTTCTTTGGCAAGCTTTTAATATATATAAAGTTTGTTTTTATTAAAATATTTAAACATTAAAAGGTCGACCATATTTATTTATGTAAAGTTTGTAAGTGGGCATTTTTTTACACCTCTACAAGACATGGTCACATGGATGACCAAAATATAGCCCTGGGAGCGTGAATTTTGCACTGGTTTAGTAATCTCAGACTTTGTATTTTCCCCCCATAGTGTCTTGTACAGGCCTTTTTTTCATTTTTTTATAACTTTTGCAAACGGAGGTCATTTTTAAGAAATGAAATATCGTTAGAAAGCTGGAAGTGTCAAATTTTCATTGGTGTAGATATTTTGTAGAAATTTTGTAGTTTTGTACAATTTTTTCTAAGTTGAAGATAGATCTCCATTTTTGGCTTCTGAGCTCATCTCTTGTACAAAATGGGTTTCTTAATTACTTTGGAGAAAGGGAACTATAGGAAATGGAGTAATTTAATCCTCACTCATCTTAGTGAGTGGAATCTATTATCATATTTTTTTAATAAAGTTCCTTGTCCTAGCATAGATGATGAGTATTATATTTGGAAAGGCTTTAGGTCTAGAGTCTTGAGAGTTATTTTTGAAAATGTAAATGATGATATTTTGGAGACACTTATTCACTTCGAATGTCCTCATGATCTTTGGACTCACATTAGATAGGTGTATGGAGACCATGATTCTTCTCCATCTCTTGAAGATCCTCCTTCCAAATCTAATGTGCTTCTTCATTCTTTAGAGTTGATAACCCATACTTGTGATCCTTTGGAGGAGATTTCAGATGCTTCAGAGGTTCCCGATTCTTCATCTTCTATTGATGATTCATTGATTACTACCAGTGTTTCATTGCAATAGGCATCTGAGAGTCTTCCTAGTTGGAATTCATATTTGAAAGACATTGCTTCTTTGTTTGCAGAGTCTAACATTTTATATTTGGAAGACCAATTTGAGGGTCTATCTCTCCTATTTGATGATAGTCATTGATCCACTATTGTCACTTCATGTTCATCTATGGAGTTTTTTCAAGATCAGTTTCCACTTGTTCTTGGTTTGTGATAGTTTTTTGTGATTGGGCATGTACTTGATTGGATTGTGGCATCATCATCATCATCCAAGAACTTGGTGACATATGAGCATATTCCAGAGACACAATACATATGGATTACTCTTCCCACCAGTTCCTATCTAGAATAGAAAGCTTTCCTGCATTTGCACATGGTGTATCTTCTTCCCAAGGGAAGAAACATTGTTTGTAGGCATTGGATTATGTTTTTTATTTAGACATTAACCATACTTGCCAGAAATTACACATTATGGGAGTATATCTTATCTCTCTTCTTCCCTCTTATGGGAGGGTCATTGATTGTACATACATGATGGATGTTGTCCTTGGGGGGTATCATTGAGTCATCCATACATCATGTTGTTTTTTTTTGTTTTCTCTCTTTTGGAGAGGAGTTTTGTCCCACTGGGTTTTCTCCTTTTCTCTGCTTGTGATAGATTTTTTGCATTTGCATTTGTAAATGGGTACCTAACAAGGCCTAGTAGCCGGGACCCATAGTCATAGTCTTTGCATAGTTTTCATAATAATATTCTCCCTAAGTTGCACTTAAGGGGGGTTGTTGGTGTGAATAAATGTCTTGTACCTAGCTAATTCATTCACTAGGTAATTAGGGGACATATTCACATGTTAAGTTTACTTAGGATATACAATTCTTTCTAGAAGTCTTAGTTGGCTTTTCTAGAACTTATGTTATGTAGCTATATTGGATGATTCCTAGGTAGTTGGTTGTCTCATGTCATAGGATTATGACACTTGTCATGATCTTGTCTAATCCTACATCGCTACCTTGCCTTTATAAGCAAGGCATCTCATGCACATTTGCATCAATTCAACCATTAATTTGGCATTGTAAGCAAGCTTTCTTTCCATTCTCTCTCTTGTGGAGTGGTTTTGGTCTAGCAACTATTCCTAGGGGTGTTGGGGAGTCACCATTTACTCCCACAATAAGGAGGTAGTTAATCTGAATTTGTGTGTTGACTTATATTTTGTGCCATTTGGTGGTAGAATCTATAAGGTTGTGGCAGATGAAAATTCAACCATCAAAATCCATAAAGTTATGAGAATGAAGTTGACACAAATAGGTTGGTGATGAGTCCATTCATTAGATAGTTTTCTTATATTTTTATTCAAGTTCATAGACATTCTCAGACACTTATCTTATATGTATTCCTATACTAGGGTATCTTTTATGGTTATTATGCAGCCTTGAACCCGATTTAAAGTATATGGAAATATGGCTATAATGTGATGGTTATTGCAAAATTTATGTGTGGATATGTATGAATTGTAACAAATATCTATGTTTAGCTATGGTTGTTAGTATTGTGTGCATGTTTTATGAACTAACTCTTTGCATCCAAAAAAGGTAGACTATAGCCTAGAACAATTGCGAGGTGCAGCCCATAGCCAAAGGAGTTCCTAGAGAGCAAAGTAGGCGAGGTTCCAGAATAAATAGAGCATAGAAACTATAACATGGAGGTACTTAATGAAGATGATTGTGCATCATTATGATGTCCAATAAATAGTTTGAAGGAGAAGAACCCTATTGAAAATAGGAGTCTAATGTGACTGATTCAATGAGTCCATGTTCCAGTTCTGTTACAGCAAAGTCATAGTTCTACTTGGACTCTTCTTCATTTTTTTTTCAATTATAGATTGTTGTCTTTATCATGCTCTGATATATAGGGAGTAGTGATTTATGGTTTCAATTTAGAGTCCTTGTTTTAATAAACTTCTCATGTGCCTATATGTATGGCTCAGTGGTTGAGGTATTAGTAGTTAGTTAAAAAAATTCAAGAGAAGATCTAGTTTCCAGATATTTTTCAGTTGATTGTTGTTCTTACATAGAAAATGCATATTATTCAAATAATGATTTCATGAATAAGATATCTCAACAAAATCTTATGTGATATTATAGAGTTGTGCAATGAATGAATGATTTTGAGTTATTATTATTGTGTTAATCTAAGAAGCTAGATTTGAGTTAGATCAATGGAGGCAATCACTTGAGCAAGGGCCACTCAAGGTAACTGTCCCTCACTTTATTTTAAGTTCAATTACTTCTCTTGTAGAAGTTATTTCACAAATGCATGTTAATTAGATTTCTTGTGTTATTCATGATTAATTCTTGTTTCACATTTATGTCTTAGTTTGCTTAGATTTTTTGTACTTCGATGTGTAGGTTTAGTTATTGGTGTCAGTTAAATACCAACATTCATTTTGTGATAGTAATTAGTTGCAGTCTTATACTGTAGGTACTCATAGCAATAGTGCCAACATTACTTTATTTACTATTATACAATTTTATGATTTCACAACAAGTGTAACACCTATATTAGGATGATTTAGGTAGTTTTAAGTCTTTGAAAGAACATATAGTGCCAATACCAGTGCAAGGTTACTAGCCTTGGTCGATAATTAAATGAAGGTCTTTCCAAAGTTTCAAGTAGACTATTCAACTAGGTTTTCCTTTTGAATTATGTGATTTCAACCAAGTTTACTAAACATTAGTAAGGACTCTATAGTTGGAGTGAGGAAAAGATCATCAGTTTCTGAACATATTGGTAGGAGATACATGATTTGAATTCCAACTATGATGATATCCCTTCTGATATAATATTTGATGACATATGGAATGTTGAACATGTAGAATTAGAATTGGTGGGATAAATACAACAACAAATGCCACATCAAGCATTATCAACGAGTGTAGCAGTGAGGCATCTGTGAATCTAAAACCTTAAAAGAAAGCACCAATCTTCTTAAGGACCTCAAGGCTCATTGGGTTCCAAAGGTGAGGGATCCATTCACTTGGTGCGCCTCTCATGAAGAAAGAAAGAGGATAAACGTTGGACCTAGGAAATATCTAGGAAGAAGAAGATGAAGTGACTATCATCACATAACCACCAATGGTCTCCATGATGTAGGTGAGTTTCTCTCTCTCTATTCTCTCTTTTCCTAAATTATTGGTTATCCCTATTTTTCTTTCACTCCCTCTCCATCTCATTCCATGGTCGTTGCTATGGCCATTGTTGTACAAGGAATAACTTATGCACCCTCCTATGCAACTGCCACTATCATTTTCATGATTTTGTAGCCTCATTTCCCTAAACCTACAATACCTTCCAGCTTTGTGCCTACTACCAAATTTATTCATCCCTTGTGCAGTCTCTTCTTGAAAATCCATCATTTGTGCCTCTCTTCACTCCCATCTTTCACTATTTTAATGGGACCCTTATCAAGAACACCTTGATTGAATTAGGGGAAACCATTAATGTCATGACTAATGAGATAATTTAGCTACTTTAGCTAGCTAACCTTAGACCTACACCAACTATTCTATAGTTGGTAGATAGGTCAATTGTGAAACTGAAGGGGATCATTGAGAACTTAGTCATAGCATTAGATTCATGGGAGAAATCCAACATATTTCATAGTCTTGTAACCAAAGGTCAACCTTGCAAGATATACACTTATTTTAGGTAGACCATTGTTAGCAAAAATTGATGCATTCATAGGTTGTAGTTTAGGGAACATGATAATATCCAATGGGAATGTGACCAAGAAATTGGTTCTCTATCCACTAGTCCAACCTCATGAAAATATAGAGCAGACTATATGGCCTACCTTGGATGAAGAAGACCACTATTCCCTGTAAAATCTCATGAATATTGAATGTGACCCCCTGTTGGCAACCCAAGATGAGGATGAGTTAATTGACCATATCATACAAAATAACTATGATAGCAACCCAAAACAACAAGACTGCCTTTCATGTTTGCAAGATCCACTACAAAATAGCATACTTGCAAATTCATTAGAAGAAGTATCCACTATTCAATTATATTTTTCCACAACAATGTGTCCCCAACATTAGTGGATTTTATCTCTCATCTATACAATCATAATCCAAAAAATTAGAAATCATGTCAGGTAAAATGTTGAACATCAACAATGGATTAGTTGAAGAACAACATAATTGCTTGAATACTATGTTGCAGAAACATGCAACGACCTTTGCCTTGGACTACCATGACATGAAGGGGATTGATCCACACCTATGCATGCATAAGATCTACATAAATGATGGTTTCAAGCTAATAGATAGCCCTAAAGGAGAATGAGCTCTACCTGAAGAGAAATAGTTAAGACTAAGCTACAAAAATTACTTGATGCAAGATTCATTTATCCTATTTTTGATAGTCAATGGGTGTCACCATTAGTTATTGTCCCTAAGAAACCAGGAAAATGGAGGGTATGTGTGATCTATAGGGAGCTAAACACAACCACTAGAAAATATCACTTTCCCCTACCTTTCATTGACCAAGTGCTTGATTCCCTAGCAGGAAAAAAGTACTTATCCTTTCTAGATGGATTTAGTGGCTATAACCAAGTAAAGATAGCTCTAGAGGACTAGGATAAAATAACACTTACATGCCCTTGGGGTACATATGCCTTTTTTTTTCTTCCATTTGGACTATGTAATGACCCAATCACTTTCCAAAGGGAAGTGCTAAGTATCTTCTTAGATTATGCTTCAAATCTATATGGATGACTTCACTACCTATGGATAAACATATAAAGAGACACTCAACAATCTAGAAAATGTCTAAAGAACGTAATCTATCATTGAGTCATGAGAAATTTTTCATGATGATGACTCAAGGGATTGTTCTAAGGCACTTTATCTTAAGTGAAGGAATTCGAGTGGATCCCAACAAGATTGAGATCATATCTACACTTCTTGTGCCACAGAGACAAAAGGATGTAAGGAGCTTTCTGGGACATGTAGGATACTATAGGAGATTCATTTAGGACTTTAGTAAAATTGTATCATCCTTGTTTGTTCTGCTCACCAAAGACATAGAATTTGATTGGATGACATAATGGTGGCATTCCTTAGAAGCACTTAAGATAGCTTTGACAAAAGCACCTATCTTGAGAGGTCCAAACTGGAAATTACCTTTCCATATACACACTAATTCTTCTTATTTTTCTATAGGAATAATATTGGGAAAAAAGAAGGTAATGGGGAGTATGCTATCTATTACATTAGAAAAAACTTACTAGGAGTAGAAGTTAACTACACTATCACAGAGAAAGAGATGTTGGCAGTTGTTTATGTCATCAATAATTTTAGGCATTACATTACTAGATATCCAATATTTATCCACATAGATCATACTTCCATAAGGTAATTAAGGGTATGTGTAGGATCATCATTGAAAAAACAAGCCCTTAAGTGGCAAAAAATTCAGAAAAATCAGAGTTAGGAAACTTGACGTAAAAAATTGAATAAGTTATCTATATTATTTCAAAAATATGCAAGAATAGAATCTATAGAAAATTTAATGTAGTTTCTAAACTACTATGTTTATTTTTTTTTAAAAATCTATTTGGTGAAAATTTGAAATTTCAATCCAGTAGTACTTAAATTTCAAGGAAAAAATAAGAAGTAGGTGTCTGTCTGACCACCCTGACCACAATAAAATGATAATATTTTTTTATAATATTTTAGAAATAAGTAGAGGACTCATGTCTGGATGTGATGCATATTTTTTTGAAATTTTTTTCCAAGTAAATAATTAATTATGATTTTTTTATTAAAAATTTTTAAAAATATAAAAACTTGTATGTTTGACCACCTTAACTTGGTCAAAACTTCATGAAATTCAATTTTTCTTTTTTTAATCCTATAGTATGCAAAGCATAGAATGTGATACATGTTTTGGATTCAAAAAATGTGATATTGTTTGAAAGCTATAGATTTTTTTCAATCATCCTATCAATCAACACTTTAGTCGTAATTCAAATAGAAAATGAATAATAATTATTTATTAAACTCAAAGTAAAGCATAATTTATATTGGTGGAAAGTTGAGAATGTTCTTTAAAAACACTTTTCATTTCATCAATTTTGCGTAAAAAAAAGTTGTCAACTACATACCCTACAAATACCCATCATATTGCCACTTTTTGGCCCATTATTATCCTGCACATACCCTTAATGAGTAAACCTATGGTTGGGGGGAGAACCATCAAATGGTTGCTCTTACTATAGAAGTTTCATATAACAATAGTGGATAAGCCCAGGAAAGCTAATGTGGCAAAAAATTTAATGTCTACATTTCCCACACAAATAAAAGGTGTTGTGGATTACTCTTTTCTAGATGAGCATTTGTTTGTTCTTACTGTACAAACACCATGGTTTGATGACATTTCAATTTTTTTAGTGATAGGGTAGATACTATAAGTGTGGAAAAAGTAAACTAAATACAATTAAATACACCTCTTAATGAAACATTGTATCAAGATTAAACATGAATTAAACTAATTTAAAATAGAGAAAAGCTTGAAAGCATCTCATTGTCTCCTATCTCCAAAGATGTATGAGTCACGGTAAGGCTCTTAGATTTGATAACATATGGTGACTATTAAAATGTCTATTCAGAGAATAGAATGATGCTAAATGTTGTGATGTGATGATTGCTAATGATTCCTAGATGATATGGAGCTACCGTAAACTATCCTGACATGAAACCTGCTAAATGGAAGCTACAGTAAAAACTAATGATGCTACCATGATTCTAAATCTACTAATGCTATGATGTTATGCTAATATGCTAAATGATAATTGATGTTAATGACAATGCTAATGCTTAAGATGCTTGAGTGCTAAATCCTGTAGAGTAAGTTTGCATAAAAGATGATAATTCTCAGGATCCTTTTCATGCTTCAGAAGGTTGTATATATAGATTTCCGACAATAGTTTTGCACAAGAGTAACACAGCAGAGGTTGAGATTCAATCTATAGATTTGAATGGTAAGAGATTAAGAGGTGGAGCTAATTATGGGGATTGTTCCTCCCCATGAAAACACCAGGCAAGATGAGAGAAAATATTTGAGGAAGAAGATTGAGAAGATTGCCTGGAGGTTTGTCCCCGAGGATTTTTCCATGAATGCCAGTTAAATTAATTAGATTTGAAAAATCTAATTTTATTGGTGAGTGAATAGAGGAATATTTGATTTATGCCTTTAATTAAAAATATTTTTGATTTATTTAAATTAGCAAAAAGGAAGATAAATAATTTGACTAAATAAACTATAGAAGTTTGATTATTAAATTAAATAGAAGAAGTATGATAATTAAACAATAAATTATAAAGCTTTATTCATTTAATTCAAATTGAATATGATGTAATAATTAAATAATGCCAACTATAAAGTTGTTTATTTAATTAAAACTAAAGAAATAGGAGAATTTAGAATGTGAACTATTTAAATAAGTATTTAATTTATTTAATAGTAGATGAATTTGATTATGATATTTAAATAAATTTGTTTATTTAAATAAGACAAAAATAATTGAATCAAGATTGAAGAATTATGATGAACTATTTAAATAAATATTTCCTATTTATTTAATAGTAGAGGATTTTAAGGATTAATTAATTAAATAAGTCGTGTTTAATTAATCAGATTTCTCCAGACCATTTTTAGGTGTATACAGATACCATCACATTTCTCTCCTAGAGAAAAGACGCAGTTGGTGTATAAAAGCTTTCCATATTCTTAGGTAGTTGGATACCTCTTCTACACTAGTCCAAATAATATCATGAGGAGATGTATAAGATAAGATGAAGTCTTTGACATTCTAAAAGCTTGCCATGATGAGCCCTGTGGGGGTCACTTTGTAGCCAAAAGGACAACATTTAAGATATTAACAATAGGTTAATAGTGGCCAACTCTCCATAAGGATTCAGAAAAGTATACCAATAGCTATTATAGATGCCAGAGAATGGACAAACCAACAAGAAAAGATGAGATTCATTTGTAGCCACAAATGGTACTAGAACCATTTAACAAATGGGGGCTAGAATTTATTGTCCCAATTTCTCCAACATCTAATATAAAAGAGTATATTTTGGTTTGTACATATTATCTAACAAAATGGGTTGAAGTTAAGGCATTATAGTTTGCAAGAGATGGGAATGTAGCTAAGTTTTTGTATGAAGACTTCTTTACTAGGTATGGAGTACCTAGAGAAATTGTAACTGATCAAGGTCCCTAGTTTACTTCTGAACTCATCTCTAAATTGGTTTAAGAGTATGAAATAATACATAGAAAATCAACACCTTATTTTCCCCAAGCCAATGGGAATGTGGAGGCTACAAATAGAGAGATTGAGAATATTCTAACCAAAATAGTACAAATTCATAGAAAAGACTAGGCATCTAGATTACTTGAAGGAGTGTGGACCTATAGAACAACATGGAAAACAACTATAGGTTTCACACCTTATGAACAAGTGTATGGTAAAACAATAGTTCTCACAATAGGGTTTGAATACAAGACACTTTGGATAGCAATGGAATTACAAAGGGATTTGACAATAGTATAAAAGGAAAGACTACATAATCTAAATGGGTTAGATTAAATTAGAATGGAGGCCATGCACCACATAAAAATAATTCAAAAATAAAGGACTAAATGGCTTGATCAGTTTATTAAGACTAAATAATTCAATGTGGGTGATTGAGATTTATTATATTATTCCATATATAAATATTATAAAGGGAAGTTGTAGTCTAGATGGTTGGGACCCTATGAAATACAATACATATTTCCCAATGGAGCAGTAAAATTATAGACCATGGATATAGTTAGATTATTACTGTTAGTCAATGAACACAAATTGAAGATATACAAGCAACCAGTAAAGAATGATGATTTTCTTCTTTTTGTAATGCATCAATATGGTCAAAACAATGGTTTTGATACAAACATGTTATCACAAGATAATAACTCAATAACAGATACTACTGGTTCTCACAATGACTTAGTAGATGAGCTACCCTCATGAGAACCCTTAAGTATAATTTTCTATCCTACTTCATGTGCACACACAACATAGGTGCCACAATCAACAGTCTTTTTTTGAAGAACTCTTCATTATGCAATAGGGACCTATATCATCATAAATAAAAATTCCCATAGTTCAGTTTGGGACCTATTGATGAAGATACCTGCAACCACTACCTATTAGAAAATTCAAAATTTTTTTCCAAATTAATTGTAGTTCATCCACATTCATTCCACCTTTTTCACACATGCAACCTTCAGCCTATCATATCAATATGTGCAGCTTGCTCACTCCACTCCATGTCACCTATTTTAAATTCAACACATTTGAACTATCACTTCACATGCCATCAACCATACATACCACACCTTTTCAATCACACGTGCCAACCTATCATTCATTTCACTAGACATTGCAATTAACTAACATCAAATCAAACTCATGTTGTAGACACTCTTCCAATATATTCGCATGCACAGAGTTATGTTCACCTCATCCGACAAGTACACATACTAATCTTCCATAATAAACATGGATTCCAAATGCTTTCATTATGTACTCACATTTAAATTTTAAATGCTTTGCACTTATTAATCTTATTTCCATATTTATTAATTAATTCTCTCTTCCTAGTCACATGTATTGAAGTGAGGTCACTTCAATATTTTAAGTTGGTGGGGCAGATAGTATATAATCTAAAATTTTACTTTTTCCACTAAAATCAAAACATGGAAAAACCATACAAATCCTTTTTTCTTTATACCTTTCTACACCTACAACCTTTTTGTTTTCAATTCCCTGGATTCTAAGCCAATTTGAAGCCAATTCAAGTTGAAACACTGAAACAAAGGAGAGAAGGGCATAACAATTGAATTTTTAGTGAAAGGAAGTCCATACAAGTGTAGCAGATATAGAGGGTTTATGGGTGTTAGAAATTGAATTTTGAGCTAAATTTCTAGATTTTTGAGCAGAGTCAAGATATTTCACCATGGGAGGTGATATTGTCAGAAGGGAACCATCAACACACAAGAAAATATTGGAGGACAAGTTAGTTCTGCCCATTTTCACAAGAGGAGGATGGTTGGACTACTTTTTGAAGTTGGCATAGTTTAATGAATACATGACAAGGAAATTTGTAGTGACATTACAACATGATGAAGCCATTGTTAAGGGCTTGAGAGTAGATGCTTTAGAGGATGAAATTGTAGAAGTTTCTAGTCTACTAAGGAATGGAGTTGAATTCCTTGTTAGAGTGAATGCAATAGCTACCAAGGATGAGTTTAGGGAGGTGGGAAAAAACCTTGATTCATCATCATAAGGTACAAAGAGATTCTCACTTCCCTTAGAGGTATGGGCCTCTTTTGCTTCTTATATTATTAATTATATCACTTGTGATGGTAGAAAATACCTCCTGTATACTATGCATTTTAAGCTACTAATTCATCTCTGTCACAATAGAATAGTTAATGTACCTATTTTCCTTTACAATTTGTTAAAAAGAATGGGATCTAAATACCAAAGGAAGATAAATGATTCATCTTTTTCACATTAGCGTTTAGTAACCCTGTTAGTGAAAAGGAGCCTTAGGGTTCAATATCCACAGGTGTACTTGGAAATATTTTTAATTTGTAAAGACATTAACAACATTCTTTAGGAACCAACATTTCTAGAAAACCTAGAGTCACCTGCTACATCTCTAAGGGAAACTCCTATTTCACCTACCTATAGAAAAGGTGAATCAGTGGAGAAAAATGTGGAAAGATCACCACAAGCAGCATCTAACCAACCTGCAGCAAAAGAGGTACATGAAACCCCAGCAGCCTCTAGACAAAACACCTAAAACTAGAAGAAAAAGAGGTGGTTCCTCTTTTGCACCTTCAAAGGTGAAAAAAAAGAAACCCACTCAACCAAGGCATTCACACCACCTAAGAAGGAAGGGTGCTATGAGGGGAAGTGTTGAGAAACCAAAAGAAGAAAAAGAAGATGTTGTGATAGTGGGTACTGACTTAGAGCTGAAGGAAAATGTGTCTGAAAATGTGCATGTTCCTACAAAAAGGAAATGTTATATATCTACTACCTTTGACTCAAATTCAAAGGCTATTGTTATTTCCAATAAAACCAGGAAAAGAACCCTAGTTAGCCCTGATAGTGAGGGTTTTGAATACACAAGGGTTGGTGATGAGTAGTTTTTGAAAGATAAGGAATTATTTTTAGAAGAAAGAAATTTCAAAAAAGAATTGCAAGAAGAATTAGATAAGATCAAACAATTGGAAGAATTGGTAAAAACCTATGAGAAAAGGGAAAAAGAATGGGAAATGAAGATATGGGAATTGGAGGAAAAATTACACTTATGACCATGGGTCAAAGATAGATTATCTTGTACAACTACCAATAGTTAAAGCAGGAAGAAAAGAACTTGTAACTGAAAATAGAAGATCACCTACCACAAAAACTACAACCTATCATACAACTATGTCCCTAGGATACCAATTGTGGAAAGTTACTAAAGAGATTTCTAAGCAGAAAGAGGATTGGAAGAAGGGAAAAAAAGCAATGATCTCAAAGCAATATACTAGGGTACTAGAGAGAAAGGATATTGAATTGAGAAGGTTATTAGTCAAAGTGGAAGAAGTAGTAAATAAAGCTGACCAAATCATTAAATGTAGACCTCCAGCCAGAACATATACTTTGTTTTTGCAAGAAAATTTTTTGAGTTTTCAGTTTAGTAGGTTGATTAGTAACCAACTAGTTGCTATGAGTAGAAAATTTGATTTTCTAAATATCTTTGTTGATGCCACACTAGAAGAACATGATCAATTGTGTGAATATTATTTGCATAATTATGTTGTTCCTAAAGACACAAAATGAAACCTATTAATCTTTGTGGGAGATTTACAATTAAGGGCACTAGCATTCTATTTTAGATAAGAAAATTTTAGTGGAGAAATCATGTAAGAGTATATGGAGAGAGAGAAATCAGTTGCTCTCCCAATTAGGAAAGCATCTAAAACCCCTAAGGTGATTATAGAAGAATGGTTGTAACTCTTGGACCAAAAAGGTGTAGATGGGAAGATTATGAACACAATAACAAAATATTATAGAAGGATACAAATATTGACTGTTGGACTTATCCACCATTCCTACCAGTTTGTGCAAGAAAGATGGGATAGCTTGACTCCTAAATTTTAGAGGAAAGAACCCCATCTATTTACAATTTTATAGCCATGCTTGAATGAACAAGAAGGTATATGGATATCTCCAAAGACAAATGACTTGAATGGGTGCAACTTACAGTCTAGCTACCAATGCTCCTATACCTGGTACCACACTGGATAGGGGAGAAGAATGGAGAATGTGAGAGGGAAGAGGTTTTCAGAATGAATAAACTTGCATGCTATAGAGGATTCTATTTGAAATAGTTCAAAGGAGTTGATATTGTCACATACCTCAGGGATATCACTTTGTGCTACAACCTCCAACCCTAGTTAATTTTCTTGAGAACAAGGAAATTGGTATTTGGGGGAATGATGATTCCAATCATTAGATAGTTTTCTTATGTTTTTATGCAAGTTCATAGACATTATCAGACACTTATCTTATACATATTCCTACACTGTGCTATCTTTTATGCTTATTATGCAACCTTGAACCTAATTTAAAGTATATGGAAATATGGTTATAATGTGATGGTTATTGCATAATTTATGTGTGGATATGTATGAATTGTAATGGATATATGTGCTTAGCTGTGGTTGTTACTATTATGTGCATGTTTTATGAACTAACTCTTTGCAACTAGAGGAGGTAGACTATATCCCACAACAAGTGCGAGGTGCAACCCGCAACCAAAGGAGTTCCCAGATACCAAAGTAAGGGAGGTTCTAGAATAAATTGAGTGCAACAACTACATCATAAGGCACTTAATGAAGATGATTATGCATCATTATGATTTCCAATAAAGATGATGAAAGAGAAGAACCTTGTTGTAGATAGGATTCTAATGTGACTGATTCAACCAGTCCATGTTTTAGTTTTTTTCAAGCAAAGTCATAGTTCTACTTGGACTCTTCTTTCTTTATTTTTAGTTATAGATTGCTAAGTCTTTATCACACTCTGATACATAGGGAATGGTGATTTATGGTTTCAATATAGAGTCCTTTTTTTAATAAAATTCCCTCATGCCTATATGTATGGCTTAATGGTTGAGGTATTAGGAGTTAGTTAATTTTGTTCAAGAGAAAATCTAGTTGCAAGATATTTTTCAGTTGGTTGTTGTTCTTACACATAAATTTTTTATTACTCAAATAATGATTTCATGAATAAGATATCTCAATAGAATCTTATGTGATATTCTAGAGTTGTGCAATGAATGAATGATTTTGAGTTACTATGATTGTGTTAATCTAAGAAGCTGGATTTGAGTTAGAACAGTGGAGGTAGTCACTTGAGCAAGGGCCACTCAAGGTAACTGTCCCTCAATTCATTTTATATTTAGTTACTTTTGTTGTAGCAGTTATTTCATAAATGCATGTTAATTAGATTTCTTATGTTATTCATAAGTAATTCTTGTTTCACATTTATACCTTAGTTTTCTTAGATTTGTTAGATTTGTAGGTTTAATTATCAGTATCAGTTAAATACCAACATTCATTTCTTGACAGTAATTAGTTCCAATATTATATAGTAGGTAATCGTAGCAATAGTTCCAACATTACTTTCTTTACTATTATACTACTTTATGATTTCTTAACAAGTATAATACATGTACTAGGATGATTTAGGTATTTTTAAGTCTTTGAAAGCACATAGAGTGCCAATACCATCGCAAGATTACTATCCTTGGTCGATAATTCAATGAAGGCATTTCCAAAGGTTCAAGTGGACTATTGAGCTAGGTTTTCCCTCTAAATTGTGTGACTACCACCAAGTTTACTAGATATTAGTAGGGAATCTATAGTTGGATCGAGGAAAAGATCATAAATTTCTGAAAATATCAATAGGAGATACATGATTTGAATTCCAACTATGATGTTATCCCTTCTGATATAAGATTTGATGATATATGGAATGGTGAACATTTCAAATCAGAAGAGGAGGAACCTGCCTCACCACCACCACATATAGAAAAGGAGAAGAAAACATAAGAAATACCATTGGTGTGACAAATTCCACAACAAATACCACATCAAGCATTATTGAAGAGTGTGGTAGTTAGGAAGTTGTACACCTAAACCCTTTAAAGAAAGCACCAAGCTTCTCAAGGACCTCAAGGCTCATCAAGTTCTATAGGTGAGGGATCCATTTCACTCAGCACGACTCCCATGAAGAATGAAAGAGGATAAAATTTGGACTTGGCCAATATCAAGGAAGAAGAAGATGGAGTGACTATCGTCACACAACCACCATGATGCAAGTAAGTTTCTCTCCATCTATTCTCTCTTCTTCTAAGTCATTGGTTCCCCCTATTTTTCATTCACTCCCTCCTCCATCTTAGTCCATGATTGTTGCTATTGCCGTTGTTGCATAAGAAATACCTTTTGCACCCTCCTCTATAGCTTCAACTATCATTTTCACCATTTCGTAGCCTCCTTTCCCTAACCTTGCAATATCTTCCATCTTTGTGCCTACTACCACAATTGCTTCATCCCTTGTGTAGGCTATTTTTGAAAATCCATCATCTGTGCCACACTCTTCACTACTTCCTTTCTTTATTTTGATGGTCCCTTTGCTTGCCACTGCCTCGTTAGTCTCTAAAAGAACCTCATGCCCTACATAAGAATTACAAGGAATCCTATCTTTCTCTCCTACAACCCTAAGGCTTCCAATCATTTCCCCATTAGGAGAGTGATCAAGGACCTCCCATGTTCCTATCCCTTTTGATCTACCCGTTGGTGTCACATTTGTTGGACAATGCATTTAGTCTCCTTTGGAGTATCAGCCCTAAATAGACTTATGGAGGAAAGCTTGGGAAGACAGGAAGGAAAAGAGGAAAGAAAAAGAAGCTCTAGCTCTGGATCCTCCAAAAATGGAGTCATATTTTGATGAAAAGTAGTGGACTTTGATGATTGTAGCAATAAATCCTCTAGTATTATCCAATCAAATGCAATCTAGAGACTATGATATCCAAGAAATTGGCCTTAATCTCAACAATACCTGCCCACATGACTATGATATCCAAGAAATGTGCCTTAATCTCAACAATACCCATCCACATGATAAGCTAGGGATTATGGAGGAAATACAAAAGGAAGTATCAACTAACTACCTGAAAATAGACCAGAACATGAAGAAAAAGGAAGAAGAATTGAAAAAGGTTGAGGCCATAGTGGAGAAGTTGAAGGAAAAGGCTAAAGGGAAAGATGTGGATACCCCTCACTTGAAGAAAGAGATAGATGACAAGACTTTGGTGACCCTCCAAGTAGAGGAAACAATGAAGGCTAAGATCCAAGCCGAGCTAAGCAAGACATCGACCAAGATTGATGTAGAGAAGAAAGAGAAGGAGGACCAAAACTCCAAGCTGCAAGCCAAAGAGCAAGAACCACAACAACCACATAAAGATCTCTCTGATACTACAAGTCAAAATGAATGACAACATCAAAATATGGAAAAGGAGAAAGAAATGTTCTAGAAGGAGCTAGTTGATGCCAAATCTCAAGCTATAAAGGAAAAAAAGAACAAAGGATTTGGAAAAGAAAAAATTCCATGAGAAAATGGAGTTGGGTAAAATCTAGCAAGAGCTCTCTAATGCTTCACGGATGTAGGTGCAAGGTCAGCAAGAACTGCAATAGAAAGAAGATCAATTCCAAGCTGAGCTCCATGAGGCTCAAGTTTTAATGAATTTAGAGAGGCAAGAGAAAGAGATAATGGAGTCTGACCTACAAGCACAAGATCAAGAGTTGTCATAAGTGTGCCTTAAGAATTCAATTTCTTTAAAGATGATTAATAGATTGCAGGAAGAAATAAAAAATAAGGATTTGCAAATCAAAAATTGTAAATCATGGCAGTAGATTCAATGCAACACGCCAATTTTCTCCCTCTATTTTAACAATTATATATATCTTTTTGGGAGAAAATTAAAGATGTGGTAACATCTCTTTGACCAGCGCTAAAGTTCATGGAAGATACATAGGAATTGAGTGCAAGGGTCAAAACTATTGTTGAAAAAAAATTGCAGTCTATTTTTCCCAAGGTAATAGAGTTAGAGCTCTTGAAAGGGAAACTATACAAGGCAGTGGATGATGTATTAGTAGCTATAGGGATCAGAGATAGAAAAGCGGCTGAGAGGAAAACAAATGAATTCATCAATTGCAATAAGGAAACCTGAAAGGGTAAGGAGTTCCATCACACCTTGGAGCTCAAGGTGAAGGAAATGAGAGGGCATTTTGAGGGGTTAGTCCAATTGGGACTTTCATCCCCTTTTACACTAGATGAAACAATTTTGATCGAGGATTAGATCAAGTAGTTTCTAGAAAAAAAAAAAATGGGATCAATCGATCTTTTGTGCCTTGAGTCCATCGTCGAGTGTTGTGGAGATTGAGAATATTTTGCATCCTCTAGTGTAACTCAATTTTCATATGGAGTCTACACTAACAACATTGAACGTTATCTCTTTCAAAGAGATAGTCGATTTAGACTAGGCATTCAAGGATTTGCAAGTGCAAGTACAACACTTAGAGGAAAATTGGTCGCCTCTAAAATTGGTGCTCCCTAAGCTATGAGGCCACATGTTTTTATTTTTTTCTTTTCATTTTTTATGCAGAACCAAAGATTTTTGGTTTCTGCCTCCACAAGCTTAGGCCCCCAAGGAGTCACCAAGATTGTAGATTAAATACCTTGTAGCTCAGGATCGAGCTATTTTCATTTTAATTTATCTTTCATTATAATTTATTCATGCTTTTGGAATACTCTACAACCTTTTCTTTCAATTCCAACTTGTTTTTTTAGTAGCCCACAAAATTATATAAATTATTTGCTTATCTAATCATCGAAGAGCACCACGTGTTAGCATGGTGTTGTTTCTTGCAAGAGTGTGACCTCTTACTCTTTAAAAGGCACGTGAAGGTACCATGTGGTGGTCATGTGTGGTCTTTATAAATGATTTTATTCTTTAAGGAATTTAAAGGCAAAGGGAACCATGTGTTGACACTGTGGATGTTCTTGAAGGCAACAGGAAGGAAAGCCTTAACAAACTTCGCCTATGTGCCACGTGTCCAAGGCACAATTTTCTTAAAAGGGAAAGGTGAAGGGAAGCTCAAGGGGCATCAAAAGGTGCCACTTGTTAGCTAGGTAGAAGCCCAAACACATTTTGAGCTCAAAGGTTGTTCTGTGGAGGTTCACCATCATTGTAAAAAAGGACTTAAAGAATTAGTCAAAAAGAAAATATTATTCTCTAGACCATAGCATTTTGTGTTCTTTCAATTGATTAATTGAAAGCAAAACATATTATATTATGCTTAGATTTCCTTTACTATGTGTTTTTTTTTTTTTTATGGTAACATTAATGCTCTATGTCATTTATGACTAGATGTTAATGACTAATTGCTATGAGTTTTATCTTTTAAGGTTTCTAGCGTAAGATTGCGGATTATTAAATCATGTCTTGCATTCTTTCATTTTCTACAATGATTTATGGTTAGTTATCATATTATACTTATTGGTGAGCAATATTATGAGGGATTAAATATTTTAGTTAATTTAATCATGTCACATCATACTCTGGTGAGCCTCGATGAAGGGAAGCTCAAAGGGCATCAAAAGGTGCCACTTGTTAGCTAGGCAGAAGCCCAAACATATTTTGAGCTCAGAGGTTGTTCTGTGGAGGTTCACCATCTTTGTTAAAAAGGACTTAGAGAATTAGTCAAAAAGAAAATCTTATTCTATAGACCTTAGCATTTTGTGTTCTTTCAATTGATTAATAGAAAGCAAAACATATTATATTATGCTCAGATTGCCTTTACTATGTGTTTTTTATTTATGTTTATGGTAACATTAATGCTTTGTGTCATTTATGAGTGGATGTTAATGACTGATTGCTATGAGTTTTATCTTTTATCATTTCTAGCATAAGATTGTGGATTATTAAATCATGTCTTGCATTCTTTCATTTTCTACAATGATTTATGGTTAGCTATCATATTATGCTTATTGGTGAGCAATATTACAAGGGATTAAAGCTTTTAGTAGAATAATCAAGTCACATCAGGTACTCTGGTGAGCCTCAGTGGATGCTTCTCATAGAAAGATTTGAATACTATGCCATGTGCCTACTTGGCCTTAAGTGTTTCGTTTTCTTTCCAACAATGAAGATTATGCAATGTCTCTATGCTTGTTTCTTAGGAGTTTGTACTTTTGGTTATTTGAATGGGAAATTTGAAATGTTGTAAAAGCTTTGGCGCATTGCCTTAGATTAGTTTTTTTAATGTTTTGTTTCTTCTTTCTCTTTCCTTCCCAAACAAAGAATGAAGAGCTAGCTTCTAAAACTCCAGAGGTTGTTCCTTGGAGCACAAGTTAGTCCCCCATTCACAAAACTTCCCATAAGGTTGTTTCTCCTAGATGTAAGCTTTAGAGATCAACATGCACCATTTTAGAGTTCTATAACTTGATAGATGAATGTGTTGTTGTACATCAAACTATTTCGATGGTTCAAATTAATAGTGATGATAAATATCAAAGAAAATATGCAAAAACATGTAGAAGGCCTATATGATGGTGAATTGGATTTGATTCTTCAATTCCCTTATAAATTGAAGTGTGCTCTAATTATTCTCCTTGCAATTGCTTGCCCTCTATTTCCTTGATGATCTTTCTTATGAATTATTGCACATCAAATGACTTTAAATACCATGTCATAGCAACATGTCACATAAATGTGTGTTAAGTTAGCTCTTAATGTCTAATAGAAATGGTTAGAAAGTTTCAATATGAATTTGAAGCTTTAGATTTTAGGTTTATGTGCCCATACCTTGGAATTGAACTACATCAAATCCTAAGCCACTTAGAAGTGAAACTTATAGCTAAAATAATAATATCAAGACAAGAAATGAATATAAAGTAAGCATGCTTCAAGTACATTAATATACACCAAACTAAATAAAAATAGATAAAAATTATAATATAAATCAAACCTAACACAAGAATCCACTTGTCATCATTTATTGTATTAAATCATTCACCATCAATATGATCATAAAACCAAATAAAAAATCCCATGAATCTATTAATTTCACCATCACAATAATCTATTTGAAGTCATATCTCTCTACTGCTGCTACTGTAAGGAATTGACATTAATGCCCTCTCAACAGTCAAGTGACTCTTACATCTCCATAATTGAATACCAATCAATGACCGACAATTGAGGAGATTATAAAATTCAAAAATCGAGAATATATAACCCTAAAATCAAGGAGATTATAAAAACCCAAAATCAAGGAGATTATAAAATTCAGAGGCATTGAATCATTCCCCAGTTGACATTGAAGTTGAATTTTTTTTTTGTTTTTCCTGTAGAGAATGCAATGTATATTGACTATTGTAAAGACTGTGGAATGTTTTGTTGAAGATGACATTAACTGCTTTCCTTTTGTTCGTTCTTTGATTTTTGATTTTCTTTGGTTTCTCCATTGCTAACTAACCCTTCATTCTTGTCACCAGTCAGCATTATTGTCATGCAGACATAAGCTTTGTTCAAATCAATCAGACTGCAAAAAAACGACATAATTGGTCCACACCCATTTGGTTGTTTGGTTCAATCAATTCAGAGTACAGTTCTAAGTTATTAAGAAGAGGGCCCATATACCCATGACTTTGACTCCTTACAAACCAAGATCTCTATTTCTCATGCAATAATGAAACTTATACTGTTCTCCTTCTCTGGCTTTGTCAGAATAACCATGATACTATTAGCTGTTGTTTACTGCTGTCAAACAGAGCTGATATACTTACAAACAAAACTAAAAATAACTGTCTTGGAAAGATTGGAGCATTATAAATCATGGTAGGGCACAGGAGGTTCAGGTTCAAGTAACAACTGTTATTTTAGTTAAAAGTATGCAGGGATGAGATTGAGATCATGTCGGTAGATTTTAGCAGGATTGATATCCATCAGTCCCACCATCAGTCAAAAAGATATCAACGTAAACTCATTTTCTAGTAAAACAATCTTATAGATAATAAAATTTTCTTATAAAATAATATTATAGATCATAAAATTCTCCATAAAAAAATTAAAAAATTATATATTTACAATTATATGAAAAAAATTTAACTTTAAACTATTAAATCATACAAAACATTTTCTTAACTAATTATCTAATTTCATATTAATTTTGTATATTTACTATTATAATTTTATAAGTTATCTAAACAAAAAAATCATAAATAAATATTTTAATTTGTTATTAAAAAAATATTTTTAACTATTAAGAATTAAATTTTTATATTGATTTCAGCTCTAAGCTCTTCCCATTCTCAATGCAAAAACAATGTAATATATTCTCTTGGTTAAATAGACCAATTTACTTCTGCTTACGAGACCAATAAGAAAACTACAATCTAACAACAAAGAAGTTTAAGGTAGTAGGCATCACTTCATTAAATAAGACAGCAAGCACTTAAAAGACCAAAAAGATTGAATGGTTCATAACAAATAAATATGTAATGAGGATAGTTGGAAGAAAATAAACAAAAATTCAGGACCTTATTCTCTAAATTTTAGGGAGATTATTCAATAGATAATCACATGTTAATACTTATTGAATATATATTAAAAAACTTGTTAGTTGAAAAGTTTAAAATCAATTTAATAAAATATTAATATGTGTTGAAAAGAATATGTGTAATTATATTATTTATAATGAAATAATATTAGTCAATTCTATTTCAGATTTTTTATGTTTAGTTTTTTTGTTTTTCTATATTTCTCAATTCTATTTTTTTGTTTTTGTACTTATATTCAACATTTCTTAGATTCTATGATAGTTTGTCGTTTTGATCTCATTTTACCTAGTTTACAACATCAAACATTCACATCCACATCATTCATCCTCCCAACAGCAAAAAGAGGACTAAAACCTTGATCAACTATTTAGGCACTTCCTTGAGGATAGTAGCCTAATAGTTTCTCTTGGTTACTTTTGTGTCCCCCAATGTTGATGGTGGAATGTGTGACTTAGGTTACTCAATTAGCCTTAGATCCCATTTCACCATCTCACTTTTTAGTGAACCTGACATCTCTTACATTTGTCATTTTTTTATTTGCACAAGTATTATTCTACAATTTGATTGAATGATAGGTTATTTGAAGGTTTTTGCTCAAAGTGCATTCGTATCATGTTTAAAAACTTAAAAAAGTAAAACATTTCAATTCATTGTTCCTCAAATAAACTTAAAGTGTTATCTTTTTAGTATTTTAGAAATAAATTCAACTGGTTATCATATATTGCATTATGGAAATATTCATTTGTCAAGTGAATTAAACCAATTGTGCTCATTTAAATGCTTTAAAACACTAAATTCATGCATGCATGTGCTCCCTATAAAGAATTTAGTGCATCTTTTGTTCTCTGTCAAATTTCAAATATGAGCATTCATAGTTTGAGATCCACACACACTACATGACTTATCTAGACATTTTAAACATTCAAATTTTATATTTGTGGACTAGGGTGCCCACCCCCTTGTGCTACTAGTTTTGGCTTAGATATCAATGCCAGTTTCATCTTTGTGGCTTCTATCTGGATCTGATCTATATCTATGTGGACCTATTCTATAACAACTATATTATGTCATTTTTTCCTAGAAATGTTTTGCATACAACATTAAGCATTTTTATTGAGCTCAATTTTCTATTGTAAATAGTTCTAGATATGATTTGTTTCATTGAACAATTGCATTATAAGAAAAATCACTTTCCTTTCAATATGTCTAATTTTTTGGATAAATACTTTCTTCTCTAAAATCCTTAGTTGATGTTTCCTTTTGTTCATTTGGTAACTCTTTTTCAACCAATGATGAAGCTCATGTTTGTTCCTCTCCTAATATCTCTCATCCTAAAGAGGATATCTTGGTGCAAGAGGATGTGATCATTGACAAATTCCTTAACACTACGTTACCCACTCTTCATCCACCTATGCTTTCTATCGCCGCCATGATAAATATAAATGAATAATCCATATGAAAATCCCACCCACCAAGCTTAGACACAAACCACAATTCACCCCACACAACTTACATCCCCCATCTATACCAAGAATCCAGGAAGCCTATCATACCATCACTTGATATATGCTTTCTTCTTCTCACAAGGAGAGCTCCTTAAAATTCATTCTCGAACCCCTAGTTATACAAATAAATGATTCCCCTCAACCTCATATTCCATCACATAACATGGATCAACATCCCTACAAAAGATTTGATCATCCTTGAACCCATATCAATAATAATTCTTCCTCTTTCCAAACAATTCATACATCTCATTTGAACCAAATTAATAACACACCATCATTAGTTTCTTCTGATTTGGAGACACAATATGGCCTTGGTTTCAAACTTATTTCCAAACAAGTATTCAATGAAAATAATTTAAAAGGTAATGAACAAGTAGTTAAGGTTCTTATAGATCTAACATCACAACTTTCCAAAAAAGGATTAGGTTACCAATATCCTCTTCCTCCGAACTTATATGTGTATAGGAGTGAATTTGCACCCCTTATACAAATCACCCTTTTACACTCCCTCACCTTAGAAAACAAAATTCGAAGGAAAAAATCCACATCATCTCGTTGCCTTCATTCCACTTGGCGTCTATTTTGTGCGTCGATAGAAGAATAACTGTCAGGGACACCCATGCGGTGCACAAACATACATGCAGTGCACTTACATCCTTGATGAATTCTTGTGTCTTAAGCCTAAATAGGCGTTACACTTCCCATTGGGGTTGATTTGTAATGCCCCTCTTCGACCAACCGACCCGAATATGGTCATTTTTCTCATTCTCCCTTCAAATTCACTCTTCATTCCTTCATTTCATCCTTCTAAGCATTCAGTTCATCTCTCCAAGCCATTCTCTAAGCATTCTACACAATTTTTCTTGCATCCATCACTTTCAAGTAGCACTTTGCACTCCATAGCAATAGCAACAACACTCCATCAACTCCGTAGAGAAAGTGTGGAACAAACACCATTGCAGCAGGGGCTTGAGTCCTCTCATTATCTCCTCCATTAGCTAGTGAGCTCTTGGTGGAGGTGGTAACCTTTCTACTCCTCTCCTCTATGATTTGGTTGAGTAGCACATTACTATTTTGTAGTGTTATTGTGTTCATTTCTTTCATTCTCCTTTGTCATACTTTTTGTTCATTATCTCTATCTTGGTTGTCCATGGAGGTGGAAACACCGAAATGGGGGTCTAACTGAGGCATGCCCCTATACAACCACCCAACAATTTTCCTTTCTTGTGTGTAGGTGGACGTGCACTTGGAGCTAGTTGGTGAATGAATTCCTTTGTGAGATCATTCTTATCACCTTAACTCTCATATATTTGCTTTATCATATTCGTCTATATGTTTCTTATTTCATAGTGTTATTTTGTTCCCTTAAAAACCATTAGATAGGCCGTTAGTCTATTTTATAGTGGTTAACCTTTTCTTTTAGTCCTTTGATCATACGAATGCAAACACACCTGGGTGACGCTAGTGCACCGCGTTGTCGTCCCAGAACCATGCTTTTGTCCTTAGGCAGAGAGCTACCTGAGGCACAATGTTGAACCTGAAAAACTAGCTCACTTAGCCCCATTTTGAGTTTTGGGTCTGCAGAGTGATTAAAGGACCTTATAGCCCTCATTATTCTCACCCCTCATCTCCTAACACTCCTTTAAGCTGAGGTAAGTTAGGGAAACCTTCCGCTCTTGGCTCTCTATGACCTGGGGCCTTGAATACATAGTTAGTCCCCCTCTCTTACAGTATGAAAAATTTATTCCAGCCTCTATCCTACTATCAAAGTTTCTTCTACAAAAATCAGGATTTCTTCTTGCTCCGCACCACTTATCTAAGAAAAATAAAATTATGGGAACTTATTGAAGCCATCCTAATCACTCTTTCTCCACCCCATGAAAAGAAAATTTACCAAAAAAACACAACAAAATTTATATTTTTGTGCATATCTTCAATTGTTTGGACATTCTATTGATGATTGTCATGCCTTAACAAGAGAAATACAAAAACTCCTTCAACATAATACCATCATTAAGGTACGCATTCAACTATTGCATGACATAGATATTTACCATTATATTGATCCTTCTAATATAATAAGTTAGATCTTATTATGTTTCTCTTTAAAGGTGCTCATTGTCATTCATGATTGTATAATATTATGTGCAACCATACTTCATTAATGGTAGCAACACAATAGTCTCCAACATGGTTTTCCTTGCCTATACACTTGGGGGAAAGGATAATTAATTTTTGGAGGCATGCATCCTTTTGAGGATACCCTATTTCCCTTCTTATCTTTAAAATATTAGCATAGAAAGTATGCTAACATTTTAAGGGGAGCATATCACCTTATCCACTTCATAAATCCACACATTGGCATCTTGTGAGACTTGACTTATTTTTGTGCCTCCTCTTCGGTGGCATTGTTTATAATGCCCCTAAGGTGTGGTTATCAATTTGTCTCCCATGATGTTAAATATTTATGCACTCTCTAAGATGTTGTTACCAATTCATCCCCCGTGACATTAAATATTGATACGCTCTATGAGATGTGGTTACCAATTCATCCCCCATTACGTTAAACATTTATGCACTCCTTGAGGTGTGGTTATTGTAGAAGAGGGGGATTCACTACTCATGAGTTTTCTTCATTCAGAGAGCCTCACGGGGCGAACTGCCCTAAACTACCTCAAGGAACAATGCAGAAGTTCTAGAATTCGAAAGAGGTCACTAAGGTTTTCTGGACAAACTGACAAGCTCTCGGCCAAAGGATAGAAGCACATGAAACAGATGATAGTGTGACACGTTGGCGTCTCGTACGAACCAGAGAACGAGAATGTCTCAAAAAATAGCAAAGTGAATGATTTTATCCTAATTACTAAGAACTTATAGAATATAGGGAAATAATAGAGTGTAGTAGAACTGAAGTAAAGTAAAGAATAAGTGATAAAGATATGGAGTAGAAGGGAAGGAAATACTTACAACCACATGAGTGTTGAAGCCTCCACCAAACGAATGTCTTCAAAACCTGCATCTGTAAGATCTGGAGAGAATGTTGGGGTTGTATAGGAGTTTTCCTTAGTCAAACCCCCATTTTGGTGTTCCCACCTCCACGGACAACCAAGAAGATAGAGAGAAAGAGAGAAATGAACAAAGTGTGTGGTGAAAGAAAAAATTGCTCATGAGTAGAACCCACACCACCAAATAAGAATGTGATAAAAGCAAACCCCACTTGAGGAGGAGAATCTGTATCACAAATGAGGTGATAAAATCAAACCCCGCTCGAGGAGGAGAACCTATATCACCAAGTAAGTATGTGGATAGTAGGGGATATGGAACCCTAGGATGCTCACAAGAATGAAATGAGGGAGATGAAGTTACAAAGGGTGTTATAAGGGGAGCTTGAGAGAGCTTGAAGCTGCTACAACAAGTTGTATGAAGTTGTGCAAGCAAGTGATGGAGTGAGGCTAAAAGATAGAATGAAGCAAGAGAAGTGCTAGCAAGACTTGAAAGAAGTTAGAAGATGCAAATGGATGGAAATAATAGATTAAAAAGGAAGAAAAGAAGCTTCTCGAGCAGTTACAGGGAATCCCAAGCCATTTCCACCGAAAAACTTAGCTGACAAGTGGAAAACATTCGAAAATAGTTGTTTGAGTGTTGACACGTCGCAATATGCTAGCACAGCATGTGGACGTCCGCACGGCATGCTAGTGTCTGGACATGTCACACTACAAAACAATGAGAACGGGAAGAGCACAAAGTTCAATGAAAGGCTAACACGTGAGGGTGGCTGCTGAAAATGGGTTTTGGAGCATCCTGAGAGGGAGAAAGGCTGATGCAAGGGTTAAAATGAGCCTACTCAAGATGCTAAGGGAGTGGACACTAAAGTGGATGCAAGAATGAAAGTGAAATTGAAAGGGTGCAATTTCACTCTTATACAGTTACCAATTTGTCCCTTGTGACTTTAAGCATTTATGCTCCCCCTAAGGTGTGGTTACCAATTTGTCCCCCATAACATTAAACATTTATGTGCACCTTGATGATGGTTATCAAATCATGACGTTAAAACATTTATGTACTATTCACATTCAACTAGTATAATGCAACTTGCTAACATGTGAATTTGTGTACTTTATATGGGCAGCTAGCATAACACAACTTGCTAGCTAGTAGATCCATGTATCTCATGTGTAAACCAGCATAAGACAACTTGCTATCCTTATAGGAACTACCATTTATCACTTTACATCGACACCTAGCATAACATAGCTTGCTAGCCATTAGATCCATGTATATCATGAGTAAACTAGCATAACGTAACTTTTTATCATTATGGTGCCTGCCATTTATCATTTTACATGGACACCTAGCATAACTCAACTTGCTAGCTAGTAGATTTATGCATCTCATGAGTAAACTATCATAACACATCTTGCTAGTAGTATGAGAGATCTTATTTTTCATTTATCACTTTTGAAGTGTATGTTGTGCATTTGATGGATGGTGCTTGGTATTGAGACAAATTTTCATATTGATGTCTCCTTACCTTGCTAACTCAAATATTTAGTTTTTAGTGTACTAACCACATTATTTTTCATTCTTGTTCCATGTTCATTTCATGTGTATCATATTTTAATTCATGTTTGTATCATGTATGCTTCATATACATGTTTCATGTTTGGGTTGTGTATATGCCCTATGTATTCCTTATGTTTGTTACATATTTGTCTTGTGTCCTCTGTGTGTTTTCCTTGTGTATTCCACATGTATGCTTTGTGTATTCCTTGTATGCTTTGTGTATTCCCTATATGATTCATGTATTTTGTGTACGCTTTGTGCATTCCTTGTATGCTTGTGTATTCCTTGTTTTCTCTATGTTTGTTTCATGTTTGCTTTGTGTCTTTCTCATGTATGCCTTGTGTTTTGATTATCATGTGTCTTTTTCTATGTTGTGTCTTGTGTGTGTGTTCTTTTATCTTGATATTGTTATTCAATAGGATCTTGAGCCTAGGGGCTAGTGCATTCCCTAGCTATGTTTCACCTTATCCCTTCAGTGTTGTGACAAAAAAACCCCTTTTGGCTTCTCCATACTTTAGTGTGATTATGAATTTAAGTGCATACCCTCACTAAAGTGGGGGATAAATGTAGCATTGTAAATTGTCACCTGTGACTATTTCACACTATGTTTGGCTCCCCCTAAGTGTGTGTGCCTAATTATTCTTATTAATTTTCCATTTTATTGGGTTTTTAGGAAATTGGCTTAAATTTGGGAATTGAATTAAATATTTATTTAATTAATACCTAAAAATAAAAATATGGATAGACTATGGTGCCCTTTCCCTTGTCTTCCCTATTCAAGCCCTAAATCTCAAAATTTATTTTTGGCCTTAATATGTTTATGGACTAAAAATAATTTATCAACTTATCATAAAGTTTAATGCAAAATATGTTAAAAATCATATAAATATATAAGTATTTCCCTCCATTTGAACACCTAAGCAATTTATTAAATTAGCAATTTCAAGACTAGAATAAGAAAATTATCTACAACACTCTATTAGCCAAATTTATGTCTACATCACATAAGCAAATCCATGTTTATGCATAGCAAGATGTTTCATGTTTACTATTGTTATGAGCACTAACATTTGTAGGATCTTCAAGCAACCTTTAAATTCTCCTTGTATGTGATTATTTAATTGACCTCAGTCCAACAAGGAATGTAGATTTGAGTAGTAAGTTACAAAATTGTCATTTATCATTTATTTTTATCCATTTTCCTCTACTCTCCAATTTATATAATTTTCATCAGTCATTTGTGGATGTGAAAAATGTCAAAATGGGGTTTGACCAAGGCAAGCCCCTATATGACAAAACCCTTATTCCCTTGTCCTACTTGTAGGTGACAGGTCTAAAGTGGATTCAAGTGGATTAGAGATCTCAAGTGTTCAAAGCCCCTAAGACAAGCATTCAAGTACCTTCTCTCATAAAATTAGAGTAAGAGTTATTCTTCATAAACTATCAAAATTTAGAACCTAACCTCGATAGAAAAAGAAAAACAAACTATGATGCTCCTATATAGGTTCTAAAACCTTGCAAAGCACCATTTTCAGATTGGGGCACTCTCACCCTTGTATAGCTAACTCTACCTAAAAAAATTTAGCCAAGTTCTCTCCTCTCTACACTCTTGAACTCTACTTTTTGTTTGTCGACTTTTGTTTAGCATTTCTCATATTTTGTGAAATTTTGTTGCTTTGGTCTCATTTACCTAGTTTTCAATATCAATCACTTGCATCCACATCATCATCCTCCCAACTTGACAAAAATGGGACCAAAACCTTGACCAATTGTTCAAGCTCTTTCTTGAGGGCAACAATGTAATAGTTTCTCTTGGTTACTTTTGTGTCCTCTGATATTGATAGTGGAATGTGTGATTTAGGTTAGCCAATTAGCCTTAGATCGAGCATTTCACCATCTCATAGGATCCATCTTTCCCCTCACTCCCACTTGACATCTTTAATGGTGTAAATATTCCCTACTATATTTGAAAACAAATCAGCTTGACAATTCACAACAAATCAACCAAAAATTTTAACATTGCAATTTTTAATCTATAAAAACAAATGCACCCAAAATTCAAAAATAATATGGTTTTTCTTATTATTGAAATTCAAATTCAACAACTCTAATCAAATGCATTCATGTAACCAAAAAAAAAAAAAAAAATCTTTTAAGAGAAAAGACTAAACCTATTTCACAAGGCAATCCATACATCTTTTACTTTATGTGATATCCATAAAAGTTCTTGTTATATAATTTTTCACCATCATTGTTTTGTGAAAAAATACATGTATTTTTTATTTTAGAATTTTCATTTAATATATTTATAATATATATACAACTATATGTGAGTTTGTATATGTATGCATAGTTCTTTATGCAAATAAAATATACATACATGTAATTGTGTACAAATATTTATTTTTTCTACTATTTTATTTTTTTGTTATTAATGTAGAAAACTACACTTACCATCTTTAAATTTTCTCACACACATATGTTCAATTTTCCATATGTTTTATGTCTATAAAGATCTATCAAATGTATATACTAATATGCATTCTCATATATAAATATATAATCATTTATAAATATATAATCATGTATACATATATTTATATATGAGTATATATTTGTGTATAATATACATATATTTATAACATATACACATATATTTCTATAGGAAAATTGAACATACATACATAGAACTCTATAATAGCTTGTATTTTTTCAATTATTTGATTTTTATATGTAAACTCTATATATATAATTGAATACATATGTACACATGTTTGCACAACTCTATAATAGTATATGTATTTCATTTTTTTAATATATAGTAGAAAAAATTATAATTATTTATAATTTTGGAATTTACACTTAAAATAATTATATTTTTTAGTTATAATTTTTATTTTTACTTTGGATAAAATTTTCACATATTTTATGTCTCTAAAGATGTATCAAATTTTATATATTTATATATAAAATTATATATAGGAAAATTCACCATTAGCAATTCACCGTCACCAACAATTCATTATTATGGTGAATTTTGATTGAAGCTATGAACCAGGTACAAGAAACTACCAAACCCGCAAGCACAATGGTCCAATGAAGGCACATGGCCTATGAGCACTTTGGCCCAACGAGGGTTTGAACCTTGGTGGTCATCACTACAACCAAGTGACTTGACCACCAAACCACGCCCTTGTCAGCAAATTAGTGGAATTTGTTGATAATGTTTGTTTATATCATATTTTTCTTTCAACTATAATATAGCTTAAAAATATTATTTTGGTGGGCCTCTTCGATATCATGATGGTAATTAAAAGTGGGAAGAAAGCATTTAGAGGGTGAAGAGTTATTCTAAAATTTATTTTGCATATGATGAAGAGACACCTAGCAAAAAAAAAGGAAGTTGGTGTTGAGAAAATTATTGTCCTATAATAGTTTTTCTAGACCCCAAACTAGCTAAAAACATGGGGAAAAAAATATTGTGAAAGTGACATCCAAGAAGGTCTATACAAACCGACTAGATAGATGAAACTATAATTATAAATTTAGAGTCCATGCATCTATCTAAATTAGTGCTACATTAAAGAAGTGGGGAGTGCCTTCTAGGCTTGAGTTCATATTTTCTATTTCTTACTAGAACCAAACAAAAGGGGGAACAAATTATTTTAATGAATGAGGAGGATGCTAACATTATGAAATGATGTAAAAACATGATTAATATTGGTCATGGACTTGAAGTTATCTAGCTAAAATATTTCATGATCCAAATAAATCAATCCAAGCCACAACTCTTCAAAAATGAGATTCCATGAACATCATAGTGTAATGCATTTTCAAAGAGATGCCCATATTTGACTATCAAAACTACAAAGTGAGTATACATTTATAGATAAATAATGTGAAGGCCATGCATAGTTGTATGATTTTATGGGCTCTAGGAAAATTCATCGCCAGCAATTCAGCAAAGGAAAATTCACCGCCAATAATTCATTGCCATGGAAAATTCACCGACAGAAAATTCACCACCAAGTAAAATTCACCATCAGCAATTCACCAATATTTTTTAATATATATTTCAAAAACTTGGTGAATTATTGGCGGTGAATTTTACGTGGTGAATTTTCCATGGCGGTGAATTGCTAGCAATGAATTTTCCTTCGATGAATTGCTGGCGATGAATTTGCCGAATGCCAATTTTATGATAACTTGAAAATGCTATAAAATGAGCATCAATATGAGTCTAATACACCATAAATCTTTTATAAAATTGAAGTACAAACTAGAAGGAACTATGACATGTACATAATTGCAAGATTGAGTTTTATATTGACTAAGGCTGAATTGAAGTCACAAATGGTAGAGCTAACCACTTTCATCCAACATTTGGTGACCCCAATTTAGAGTACACCAGGGAAGCTCTACCACTTTCATCTAACATTTGGTGACCCCAATTTAGAGTACACCAGGGAAAATTGTAACTCCAGTAGTAATATCCAAAGATGAGGTAGATAAAAGGGAGAAGATGAGGTCTTGGTCCCCGTCTACTCAAATTGTAACTCCAATAGTAATATCCAAAGATGAGGAAGATAAAAGGGAGAAGATGAGGTCTTGGTCCCCGTCAACTCAAAGTTAGATAAGGAACGTTTTTGACATTGGCAATAAGGCAATTGATATTGCCATCCAAGTGCATAATCTCATTCTTAAGGAGGAAGTAGATAAGTTGGTCGAAGATTACAGTAGAAATGAAAAATACCATGGCTTGGTATTTTCCAAGTTAGAAGCTATAAATAATCTCTCCAACGAAGTAATAGTAAAGGAGGGTTTTCTAAAAAAGGAATTAGTCAAGGAGCCTCACTACTGGTTGCACACTCTCAGGTTTCACACAGAGATGGTGATGCAGGTAGAACCGAAAGTGAAGAAAATTAATGAATTTTGATGGCTTGTGGACAGTTTTGGGTAAGCTTACTAAGACTAAGATGGATGCTTCTGCAAGCATAAATGAGCAGATTTTGAAGCAATAATGGAAGTTTCTAATTCGTAGAGAGCCTACCAAGGAATTATCAGCAAATTTTATGAATGAGGCTGCTCATTTTTTGGTGAAATCGCAAGATTTTATTAGTCAAAATCCTCCATGAATGGATTTGCACCATCGACTGATTGATCAATATGACACTTAGTGCTACAAGGTTCATGCTGCTGCAAGTCCTCCTAATGATGAGGTTACTTCAGCTCTGACGACCTTTGTGAAGTTTTCTATGAAGGAGAAGTTAGAAAGTAGAGGTGTCATCAATGATCATTTTTTGTAAAGTGCTAGTTGGAGAATTTTTAGGATTTTATGGCCCAAATTTCAGGGATACATTGTAAAGTTTAATTAATGCAAGATATATTATTTTGTACTTGTACATATCTCTAAGTGCATTTCTAACCCATTCTAGCTAGAGTTTGATGATGAATATGTTGCAAGCATTTAATGCTCTTCATTTATTTAATACAAATATAATCTTGGTCTTTGGTGTTGAGATAATCATCACCATTGACTTTTCCTTAGGTTTTGTTGTCTTTGCTTATAAAAGATAACAATTTATCATTACAAAGTTTGTTGAAAAGGAATTTTTGTAACTCAATATTTAAAATTAATACAAGCACAATATTGGAGTTTTGGTGTAATACTAATTATTTCTTATGTTTGCATGGTTCTTTTATTCAATGTTAGATAACATTCAATTATAATAATGGTGTGGTGTGAAAATATCGATAGATCTCTATTGCATACCATTTGTAATTTGTTGATTGTATGTTACTTTGTATGGTTAGTCTAAGATTTATTTTGATATTATTTCAATTGTGAATATTTATTTGGAACACACCAGAATTGGGTATTTGCATAAATGTTCATTATCTAAAAATATTTTATTTCCTTTGAAGATTGCACTAATCTTGTGGCATTATGAGTTAATCTATGAGTAAGTAGGAATTGGTTTTGCAATGGACCAGTCTATCTATAGAATCAAACCATTATTGTTATTTTCCTTAGGTTTTCATCACCTAATCTCTTCTCACCCTACCCTTTTGCATTTTATTCAAGATAGAGTTTGTTTAGGAAGAAAAGCATCACCATGATTGTCATATTAGATGCAAAACAATATTTTTAGATCTTAGATCTAGAAAATCGAACTAGGGTTTCATATTATATTCATATATTTTTAACCCTTGTTAATCAAGTCCCAACTAAGTAATTGTAAGGCTCCTTGTTAAACAATAAATCATCAAACCACTGAGTTTTTTCTACAAACTCAAGACTTGCCTATCGAAGCCTTAAGGTTATCTTTTTGAATTTTCAAAGGTTACGTTTCCTTTCAAAAGAGACATAATTTATTTGTTTTATTTGTGTTGAGAATATGAAAAATCACTCATCAATAGATTAGAGGTTGATGATTATCTCATCCTATTCTAGAGTTGGGTTGTGAGAGAATACAATCATCGGTTGTAATCAATCATCATGTAGAAAAAATTCTCTCTCTCTCTCTCTCATTCTACGTGGTGGATTTATCTATGAGTGGTTAGTCTTCCATTGTTTCCAACTTTCTTATGCAATAGTGAGGTAATCTTGTCATTGTGGTTCTTGTGTCATTATATTCATGTGCCACTTTTTGCATGTTTTTGTGCAATTGTGACATGTTGATGTCATATCTTTGATGTTATAGTTACCATGTTTTAAAAAAAAAATGTTTAGTCAAGTTTTACCTTATGCTTCAGGTAGGGCATTATATTTGACCTTGCCTACATAAGCAAGGCTCTACATGTATATTGTGTACCCATTTTGATCATTCTATGATTTTTCATTCCATAATCAACTAATTATTTTCTTGCTACTCTCTTGTGGAAGGTTATTTTTTATTTTCCATGTGATCATGGAAGCTTGGGTCTATTAGTATGAATTATATTTTTTATATCTAGAAGTTCTTCAAAGATCACAAGTATGTGCTACCAAATTGGGAACCTCCCATTTTAAAACTAAAAAATCAACCTATCAACCCAAAACAAAGAAAATGAGGGTTCAACCCAAATGGGATTAAACAAATGGAGGAACCCAATTTTTGTTGCTATGTTTCACTCAATTATGAGAAGTATAATGCATAAATAACTGTTGATCATGATGTTAGTCACAACAACAGTGCAGATAAAATCCTCATAGGCAAACCGCAAAGAACCTATCTTTACTTGAAAGACCAAACCAAGGCAACCTAAAAGAAAGAAATTTTGAGGAAAAAGTTTGACTTAGCTTAATCCCAAGGCTCCAGTAGTCAGGTCTTGACCATACTAGGTTTACTTCAAGGTATGATGTGATATTGTTAATCTCGAGGGGTATATGGTTATATTTAGTTCTTAAAGGAATCATATAGGCATCGAATGAAAGATTTTCAATCTGATCATTAAAAAATTTCATGAAATCAACAGATTTGCAATAATATTTCATGAACATCAAATAAATTTTCTATCACTTAAGTAGATTTAACTTTAAGCATTCAACAATTTCATGGAAATGAAAGATTTGCAATAATATTTCCATTTTTTCATCTCTTTTTTGGAACATTTTCTGAATTTAACTTATAATCTAAAATAAAGCATCAAAATACTTGAAAAATAACATTGCTCCTGGGTATTCTCCACATATGCCCCAAGATTTAATCAAATCAAAGCAAACCACTCTATACTTCACCAAATTGCTTCACAGTTGGGCATAGAATGGTGCGAGCTTTTAAAGAGAGGGGGTTTAGTTTGGACACTGAGTAGGTTCTGTATGCACCCTTAAATGACATAGCATACAGTCTTGTCTGGCTGAACAAACAAACCAAGTACAAAAGATACATGAGATAGGTAGCTTTCAAATTGGCTTTGATATTGATTAAGTTCTATTTTGATACAAGTTTTTGTTGCAAGTATGAGCATGTTTGGTGATGTTGTCATTAATGTTGTCATTGATGTCAACATAGTTCAGAATGTTGCAGATTGTGCATGTATAGTTGAGATGTTGAAATGTTGTGAATACATGGAGCCATCCTTATGATGTTACAGATGTGCTAAAATGATGGGTTGCCAAGTGCTTTTGAGAAAATTAATAAAGAGAGAATTCAGAGTTATGTAAGTGTTCAGAATGTGCTCCGGTATGTTCTTTGTGTTTCTCCTGTGTTGATCCTGTGCTTGTGCGGACCTGATGGGTTATTGTTGATGATCTGATGGTGATACATACCGATCTGTAGCTTCAGGTTTAATGGAATGTGAAAGTTGCATTCATCAGTGTGTGAACTGTCCTGGCAGAGTTGGTTTTCTGTGGATTGGGAGAAATGTTTCTACTTTGTAGTCCTTCGTTGTTTTGTTTTAGGTATCGCAGATCTGGAATATGTTATGTAAAGGTGTTCTTTGGGTTTTGGAAAAAGTGTTTGTGGTTTGGTGATCCAGAAGTTAAGTTTTAGAGTTGTTGTATGTGTTTGCACAATTTGGATGGACTGATGGAAGGAGTTCGGTGTTTGAAGGTTGTTACACTTGTTATGGATGTATCTTAAGGAACTTAAGATGTGTTCTCGTGTATAATGAAGCATGTTGCATCATCTGCATGTTGAGAAGTGTGTACTTCAATGTTCATTTTTGTTTTCATTAGGTTTGGCTAACCTGGTGTTTACACTTCATATGAAGAATTAAATTTAATTAAGGAAGCATGTGGTTGATCTAAGACATTATTTTTTGGTCTTGGTTAGGTTTTTTATTGGTCAACTCTCATTCCTTTCCACTGTAGGAATGTTGAGTTTCTGACCTAATTTAAATTTATGAAATGAAGTGTATGTGGCCAACCTTGGAGAAAGTTTCTAAGGTTGAAGATGGTATAAATGCAAGTTAAGTTGTGAAGGTTTAAATGATGCAAAGTAATAAAGTAAGCCACAAATAAAAGAGTAGAAGTGTGCGAAAGTGAGTTGAGGCAATAATACTTCATTATGTTAGATTCTTGAAGGCAATGAGTTGAAGTTTTCTACAATCTTCTGACCAAGGTTGTGGATGTGTGTAAATTGTTGTGGTGGACATTTTGTTTTCTTTTGTATCTATAGGAAATGAGCCTCCCTGTTGGATAGTGAGTACTTTATGTAGGCAATGAGCCTTTGTATTTTGACAGTGATTCCTCTTCTAGGCAATGAGGCTTTGTATTTGGTTTTGCTATCTCGTTATATTGTGAGTTAATCCTCACCATGGTTTTTTTCTCATTAGGTTTTCCACATAAAATATAGTGTTCTTTGTGTTTATTTTTCTTTTTGTTATCTACATTTCATGTTCATACTTAATAACATAACAGTGTGGTTGTGAAGTTAATAAGTGTTGAAGTTTTGAGTTTAATTTAGTGACAACTAATTCACCCCCTCTCAGTTTTCCTGTGCCTTTTAACAATTGGTATCAAAGCTTTGGTTCCTTGGTGTAGAGCTTAACCTCTTAAGGAAGATCCGATGGTGCATAAGTTGGTGATCCCTATGTTCGATGGATCTGATTACAGTGACTGGAAAGTGCAGATGAGAGGATATATTATTTCTCTTGGTTACAAGACCTGGAAGGCTATTGAGATGAATTATGTTTCTCTGATGGGTGCTCTTACTACTGTAGATGAGGTTTATGCTTATGAGGAGAATGATAAGGAGAGGCATGCTATTTTTCAGTGCTCTATCTAAAACTGAGCGAACTAAGGTTCTTTCGGTGGACACTACTTATGAAGTTTGAAAGAAGTTGGAAGATCTTTATGAAGGAAATGATAGAGTGAAATTGAAAAATAAGCTAACGACAAAGCACAAATATAAGAATTTGAAAATGGAAGAAGGTGAAGACTTTCCAAGCTATTTCCGGAGGGTTGAACTTGTAGCAAATGATGTTAGGAATCAAGGGGGTAAACTGAATGATGAATATATAATTGAGAAGAGCCTAATAACCCTATTGGAGTGTTACAGTGATAAGATCTCAATTATTGAACAAATGTATGATCCTAAGAATTATACTAAAGAAGAGCTATTTGGCACCTTGATTACATTTGAGATGAGAAAGTTTGGAAAGAAGGGGGAAAAGACAGAGACAACATTTAAAGCAACAAAGATTGAGGATGATCTGGATAGTGATGGTTCTGATGAGTTGGAATCAAATTTTACCAAGAAGTTGGAGAAAGGTACTAGTAAGTATAAAGGCATGTTTCCCTTTACATGTTTCAGTTGTGGTAATATTGGTCATTATGCTTCAAGATGTCCAAATAGATTTGTGCATACGAAGAACAAGGATCACAAAGATAAGGATAGAAAGGATAAGAAATATATGAAGATGTATTATATTAAAGAAGAAGCTGGAATCTCTAATGATGAATCTAATTATGATGGTGATGATAGTGAATGCTTGATTTTAGCTTTGGAGAATAAATTTGTATCTGCTAACCCTAGAAAATGTGCAAGAAAGAATGTTTTGGAGAACAAAAAGAATGAGATGGAAGGTACTTTGGTCACCACCTTTCATGCTAGATAGGATGAAGACTACTAGGTGATTGACAATGGATGATCTAATCACAAGACTAGAGATAAAATTAAGTTCACTAAACTTGGAAAGTATGATGGTGGTTGGGTCATGTTTGGTGATGATTCAGGAGAGAAGATTGTTGGAAAAGGTTCAATTAGTTTTGATGGAATACACAACACTGATAATGTATATTATGTAAAGGGTTTAAGGCATAACCTTTTGAGTGTTGAACAGATGTGTAGGAATGGTTTTAATCTTGTGTTTCAGAATAATACCTATGAAATCAAAAAAGGATCTGGAGATATGGTTGTTGCTGGAAGGAGAACTCATGGAAACATCTATTAGCTTAAGGGTGTTGATGGTCAATTCCTTGTATCTCAAGTCAATGAAAGTCGATTGTGGCACGAGAGACTGGGACATGTAAACTTTGATAATATGGTCAAGATCAGTTCAAGAGATGTTGTTTGAGGTCTACCTAGAATCACAAAGCTTGCTAATACTATTTGTAGAAGTTGTCAGTTAGGGAAACAAACAAGATGCAATTTTAAGGGAAAAGAGCAATCTACTACCGGAATGCTGGAATTAATTCATGCTGACCTCTGTGGTCTGACTAGAACAGGAAGCCTAAATAGTGACAGGTATTTCATGCTCCTTATTGATGATTATTCTTGAATGACATGGGTTGCTTTTCTTAGACAAAATAATTAGGCTCTGGATAGGTTTAAGGTGTTCAAAGCAAGAGTGGAAAATGAAGTGAACCTAAGAATCAAATGTTTGAGATATGATAGAGGTGGAGAATTCACTTCTAGTGAATTTAATACTTTTTTTGAAGAGCACAGGATAAAAAGATAGTTTTCTACTTCGAGGACCCCTTAGTAGAATGGAGTGGCTGAGAGGAAAAATTGGACGGTACAAGAGACTTCAAGAACCATGATGAAAAAATCAAATGTACCTGATTTGTATTGGAGAGAGAAAATACACACTGTTGTTTATGTTCCTAACAGAGTTCGGATTAGAGGCAACAACACAAAGACTCCTTTTGAGTTATGGACCAATAAGACTCCTATTGTGAAGTACTTTAAGGTATTTGGAAGTAGATGTTACATTAAAAGAGATGATGAAAATCTTGGGAAGTTTGATGCTAGATGTGATGAAGGAATTTTTCTTGGGTACTCCACTACCAACAAAGCATATAGATACTTCAATAAAAGATTGAGGAAGATTATTGAGAGTGCTAATGTGAAATTTGATGAGGACATGCATAGACCTATTGAGATCAGTGAAGTTGAACCTAATGATCCTATCTATGGTCATGTACCTAAAGAAAATAAGGAGAAGGAAGAAGAAGAAGAAGAAATCCTAGAACTTGTTGTTAAGACTCCTAAGTATGTACAGAAGAATCATCTAGAGGAACAAATAATTGGAGATAAGAGTGAAGGTGTGAATACTAGAAGCAAATCAGCAGCTGAGGTAAACCTATATTTACTTTCTAAAATAGAACCTAAGTTTGTGTGTGAAGCATGTGAAGATGAGAATTGGGTTAGAGCTATGAAAAAAGAGTTGCAACAAATAGAAAAGAATCAGACATGGGAGTTAGTTCCTAGACCTGTGAATAAGAATGTAATTGGTTCAAAATGGGTGTTCTAGAATAAGTTGAATGAAAATGGGGAAGTTATAAGAAACAAAGCAATACTTGTATGCAAGGATACTCACATGTTGAAGGCATAGATTTTGAAGAAACATTTTCCCCTATGGCTAGAATGGAAGCTATTAGGATGTTTTTGGAATTTTCTTCCTATAAGGACTTCAAAGTATATCAAATGGATGTCAAGTCAGCATTTCTGAATGGTGAATTGGAGGAAGAAGTGTACATGGAACAACCTAAAGGATTTCAATTATTAGACAAACTAGATATGGTCTATAAATTGAAGAAGGCATTGTATGGACTGAAACAAGCTCCCAGAGCTTGGTATGAAAGATTGGATAGATACCTGACACATCAAGGATTAAGTAAAGGCTTTGCTGACAACAATCTTTACTTAAAAGTGCAAGGTAACAAAATGTTGATAGTGGTAGTTTATGTTGATGATGTCATCTTTGGTGGAAATAAAGACATGTGTAAAAGATTTATAGAAGAAATGCAAAAAGAATTTGAAATTTCCATGATTGGTGAGTTGAATTTCTTTCTTGGTCTTCAAGTAAATAAAACTAATAAGGGGGTTTTCATTTGACAATCAAAATATGTGAAAGATTTGTTGAAGAAGTTTAGAATGGATGACTCCAAACTGGTTAGTACTCCTATGGTAATTGGATGCAAGCTGAGTAAAGATGATGAATCTGATAAAGCTGATCAGAGAAAATACAGATCTATGATTGGTGGGATGTTGTATCTTACTGCTACTAGACTGGATATTATGCATGTAGTATGTTTAGTTGCTAGATTTCAAGAAAATCCTAAAGAGGCACATGTTACAGTAGTAAAGAGGATATTTAGATATCTTAAAGGTACACCAGATTATGGCTTATGGTATCCTAAGAATGTTGATTTCACCTTGAGTGCTTATACCGATGCATATTGGGCTGGTTGTGTGGATGACCGGAAGAGTACCATTGGAGGTGCTTTCTTTCTTGGTGGAAGACCGGTTTCCTGGTTGAGTAAGAAACATGACTCAGTTTCTTTATCCACTGTAGAAGCTAAATATATTGTTGCAGCATCCTGTTGCACACAGGTTTTGTGGATGAAGCAAACTCTGAAAGACATTGGAGTGATATGTGATGAGCCTATGCCTATCTTTTGTGACAACACAAGTTCTATAAACATTTCAAAGAATCTAGTGATGCATTCAAGAACAAAACACATATCTATCAGATATCAAATTTCCTGAGAGAAAACGTGTTGGAGAATGAAGTCAGGCTGGAGTATGTGAAAACAAAGGAATAAATTACAGATATATTTACTAAGGCTCTTCTGAAGATACTTTTGAGTATCTTAGGGAGAGGTTGGGGGTCATTGGCCCTCTGAACTAGGTGCACATGGAGGTGCATCAGTCCAGTGAATTCACAGATTCTTCATTTATCTGGACTGATGAATGGATCTACTCCATGGGGGGAGTAGAAAATTTTTTCATTGTTGCAATGATCACGGGGAGGCATCGGTGCAGAACGTCATTAACCCCAGAAAATAGGTTAATTTCAAGTTTCTCAATTTTTAGATGTTTGCGTTTTGGATACCATTTTCCACATCATAATGAAATTCCCTGGTATGGTTTTGGCACCATTACAGACGGAAAGAGTATTGCAGTTTAGTTTCCAGTTGCACACGAAAATCTTAGGAGTTGAATTTAAAGGCACTTAGATTTCTTGGATCAGCCCCAAAGCTTTCCAAAATCAGCGTATCAATTTTTGTGTTTTGACTTGAAGGATAGCACGGTTCAAACTGATTTGTGAATCCCGGAGTCCCAAATCAAAGTTATGGCCACAGGAAGTTGGCGCACTTTCTAAGTCTAATTGCAGTGTTTGCTGAGTTTGGCTTCAAGGTTGTAATTTTAGGCGCCGAAACCGCCTAAACTCAAATTGGAATATTATTTTGGCTCAAACTAAAGAGAGCTCTATTATAGGCGGGTTCTAATTTTTGGGTAACTTTTTGGGGACAAGCTCACATATTCTTGAAAGAGGTTATTCGTAGCTTTACATAACTTACATGTGTTGTAGAACTTGGGGATTGAGATCCTCTGCATGTAGAAGCTCCATTTTCTGAATAATAAAATTATTCCCTTGTTTTGGGTTATTTTACTACGTGTCTTGGTGCATTGCCCTCATCATACAAGATAGGTTGAATGGGTGTATACATAAGGGGGAGGTAATGCGATTTTGATCACCATTGATGTCAAGAGGAGAAGTCATGAAGTTTTCCCCAGGAAGAATATTATGTAGATTTTTGTCTTTGATGGTCTTTCCATGTGTTGTAAATGGTAATAAAGGAAGGAAAGATATTTACAAGTATAGGCATGTTTGGTGGCAATTATTATGTTAATGTTTTCATTGAGTGTAAGCACGTTTGATATATTTTAGATTGTGCATATTATAGACGATTTTGTTAGAAATGGTGTAGGTACATGGAGCTATCCTTATGATGTTGCAGATGTGCTAAAATAATGGGTTTCCAAGTGATTTTGAGAAAATAAATAAAGAGAAAAGTCAGAGTTATGTAAGTGTTCAGAATGCACTTCGGTATGTGCTCCGCATTTCTCCTATGTTGATCATATGGCATGTAGGACACAGAAGAGGTTGTTGATGATACGTTGTCCCTTGCGATCGGGACTCACCATATGACTTCGCCCGGGGCGGGGCAAGTCAGCTGCTGATGCTGACCGGCTGCATCCTAGAGCACCACCCGAGATGTGAGCGTGGCTGGGTCGGAACTGTATCCCGGGATGTAGACATGAGATCTTGTGAGCATGGCATCTGATCCAGGCACTGAATCAGCAGCAGGGCAAAGAGGCCGAAAAATAGAGTTTTTATAATTTTTTTATATTTCCTAGCTTCACCCTAAAAGCAACCTCATTTAGTTCATTTTGGCAAAATAGGAGGAGAAGAGAGTTGTGAAGAAAAATAGGAGGAAAGAAACCCAACAGTGAGTTGTTAGGAATTGATAGAGTTATATATGTTTTGGGAGCTTCATACTACTTAAGGAGGTGCATTGAGAGCTCATTACACATTGATTAGAGGAGGAGTTTGCATTGCATTCCAAGAAAACCAAATCTAAGAGGTAAGTTTGATTTTAATTGATTTTTGTGTTTTTTAACAAATAATTCATTGTAATTTGTAAAATCATTGTTTTTTTGAGTTTGCATATTTTTTTACAAACCCTGCTTGCAACTTAAATAATTTTAGAAACCCTACTTTTGCAGCCACATTCATTTGCAAATCAAACCATATTATTATTTTCACAATGTCTCAAACCCCAGTCAGAAAAGACCCTGCTTGGAAACATGCTGAAATCTTTCCTGGAATGAAAAGAGGAGATGCCAAATGTTTCTACTGCAAAAAAATATATCATGGAGGCATAAATAGACTAAAATACCATCTTGCACACATATCAAAAATGAAAAGAAATGAAAAAGAAATAGAAGCAGGAGTTGGTGAGTGTTGGAGTTGGACAGGGACTTGGTGTTGTTGGAGACGCTTCTTCCATGCCTCCATACCGTCCTAGTGATAGTGCTTGTGCTAGTGCTTTTGTTTCTACATCAGCTACTTTATCATTACTCCTGAGTGTTAGTGGCATTGCACTCTTGCTGAAGATAGCGTGTGATGTGCATTAGCCCTGAGTTCATCTAGGGTGGACTCATATTTTAGTACCCATTTTTCTCTTAGTTTCCCAACTTAGGAAATGCAGCAGGAAGCATAGGTTGGAATTAAGGGCATGATTACAACTCCAATTGCGAGACTTTTGAGCACTATATTCCTTCCATGTGCTTAGCAGGGGCCGTTCTTTTTCAGTTGTTGACAAAATTTATATTTAAATTTTAGAATCTAGATGTATCTCATTATCGAATTCAAATTTAAAGTTAAAAACTTAAAACTTTTCATTTTACAATACTTATGTAACTTATTAATTTATTTATGACATGTTTTAGGTCACCTTTCTAGAAAAACATGGTTGATGCCATAACCATATGTGGGGCGGGGTTCAAAGCCCCTAGTGAAGATGAATTAAAGGGCCCACTTTTGACTCAAAAGGTGGCAGATGTGAAAGCACAATTAGAGGAGCAGCGCAAGCAGTGGAGGATGATTGGTTGCACCATCATGATTGATGGTTGGACCGATAGGAGAAATAGGACGCTGCTTAATTTCCTAGTTTCCTCCGGAGGTAATTGTACTTCCCTCAATGCATTGAAATTTGAATTTGATTTAGTGATTAATAATTTAATATGGCTGATTTATGTTTTTTAATTTATTGAATAATTGGTTTTGCTTATTTTTTCAGGTGACACCATCTTCATGAAGTCCATTGATGCTTCTTCCCAATTCAAAAATGCCACATACCTATGGGAGGCTATAGAGGAGGTGATAGTTGATGTGGGGAGAATGCTGGAGTGCAAGTGGTATTTGACATATATTTGTAAATTATATTTGTTGATGAGCGTTGATGATGGAGAGAGGCACCCTGCTATGTTTTGGACTCCATTTTGCATTGACCTCATGTTGGAGGGATCTTGGCAAAAATCCATGGATCCAAAGAGAGCATATTGGGAAGCAGCAAAAACATATGCAAATTTGTATACACAACCACACATGGGTGCTTAACGCGGTTAAATACGGGGTTGAGGGGTTGTCTAGATCACAGCATCACGGGTTTGCAACAAATTTTATCTGATACGGTGATCAACCTTGATGATTCGGTCAAAGGCAGCTTTGAAGCGCATGTTTACTAGTGAGGAGTGGTCTTCCTCATCCTTTTCTACAAGCACTGCAGGGATTGCTGTGGCTGATTGCATTTTTGATGAGTAAGGGTTTTGGACACCAATGGACGAGATTGTGAAGGTAAAATTTAATTATTTATTATGTTCTAATTTTTAATCATATCTTACTTTTATTTGTTTATTTTCATTCACACTTATTTGTGAAACATGTTTGCACTTTGTAGTTTATTGAGCCCTTGCTAGTTCTCCTACGAGTTGCAGATGGGGAGAAGCCCGCAATGGGCTACATATATGAAGGCATGGATAGGGCCAAAGAGGCCATTAGATCAGTCTATGGTGGAGTTGAGGAGAAGTATCATCCCATTTGGGATATCATTGATAGGAGATGGCAAAACCAACTTCATAGGCCCATCCTACTTGTTAGAGTATGTTCTAGTCATTCCACTTCATTATGATCTCCATGGGATGAAGTGCAGTGGGCTCTACATGATGATAGAGCAGATGTTTCCCACTATTACTACACAGGTGGTGTAGGAGATAGATGCCTTCACTAAGGCACAAGGAGACTTCTTTGCACGTCAAATGTGCAAAGATAATAGGACAACATTATTGCTAGGTAAATATATATTTAAGGGCATAATTTTCATCTTTTTATATTATAATTTTATTGTTAAATGTTGAACTTGAACTTGAAACTTGAAATGGGGCCGGAGTTTGTTTCTTTTGTAATATATGACCAGGTGAGGTAATATGTTTTGGTTTGATACACCAATCTTGCAAAATGCCATTCATTATATTGAACCTGACCATGCTCATTTATCTAGTTGTGGTATAGTGCTGGGTATCATTATAGCATACATAAAAGGCAATAGATTGATGGTGGAGAGGATGAATGACTTGAGTATATATTCATTACAACCGGTAGATGGGAAGCACGTACGATAAAACCACGATGTCAGTTTAGAGGGAGGTTGATCCAAAATCTGAGAATTAGATCGAGAATTTATGATCTGATCTTTAGTGGCGGGGACTGTGATTGAATTGGACCCGAGTGAGGCTGAGGTTGTAGCCATGGTGAGGAGGAGGCTAGAACCCACGAGGAGACATAAATTTGTTGTCGGTGTGAAGGTGGCATGGTCGGACCTGCGAGACTATGGTTGTAGCTGCAACATCATCCAGGACCCTTAGACGCCTTCGTAGGAAGGATGCTAGCTCCACTATGCCATAGGGCATAGAGTCATTGACTTATAGCTATTGTTTTACTTTTGATATTTCATATTTGTATGGAACATTTGATGTCATGGATTTCATATTCCATGAGTTTTGTATATATTTGACTAATTTTATATATCTAAGTATGATATTTCCTTCAACAGCGCAACTATAATTTGTGTACTTTATACTTATGTAATCATTGTATACTTGTGCATGTGATCAAATTTGATTTTATTTGTGTTGTATTCAATAAAGGGTGCTTGAAACAAGTTTTAAATCTTTAAAAATCTCTAAATTTCTAGGGTTTTTTCAACTTTTTTTCATATTGCCACCTTTGCGCCATGTCTAAGTCCCGAGTCACCGAGTCGCCCTCGCCGAGTCCAAGCCGTGTCTGAGTCTCGTTACTATGGGTGATACATACTAGTTTGTAGCTTTAGGTTTAATGGAATGTGAAAGTTGTGTTCACTTGTGTGTGAACCATTCTGGCATAGTTGTTTTCTATAGACTGGGATAAATGTTTCTACTCTGTAGTCCTCTGTTATTTTGTTTCAGGTCTCACAGATCTAGAATATATTGTGTAAAGGTGTTCTCTCGATTATGGAAAAATTATTTGTGGTTTGGTGATCTAGAAGTTAAGTTTCAGAGTTGTATGTGTTTTCACAGTCTAGATGGACTGATGGAAGGAGTTCGGTGTTTGAAGGATGTTACACTTGTTGTGGATATCTGAAGGAACCTGAGATGTGTTCTCATGCATAATGGAAATTATCATCATCCACATGCTAGGAAGCATGTACTTTAATGTTCATTTGTGTGTTTTCATTGGGTTTGGTTGACCCTAGTAGTGTTTACATTTTATATGAAGAATTGATTTAATTAAAGAGGGAGAGCATGTGGTTGATCCCCGAGACATTATTTTTGGTCTTGGTTAAGTGTTTAATTGGTCCACTCTCATTGCTTTCCACTGCGAGAATGTTGAGTTTCTAACTTTGAATTTATGAAATGAAGCGTATGTGGCCGACCTTGGAGAAAGTTTCTAAGGTTGAAGATGGTATAAATGCAAGTTAAGTTGTGAAGGTTTAAATGATGCAAAGTAATGAAGTAAGCCACAAATAAAAGAGAAGAAGTGTGAGAAAGTGAGTTGAGGCAGCAGTACTTCATTGTGTTAGATTCCTAAAGGTGGTGAGCTAAAGGTTTTTGCACTCTTCTTATCAAGGTTGCGGATGTGTGTAAATTATTGTGGTGGACCTTTTGTTTTCTTTTGTATTTGTAGGCAGTGAGCCTCCCTATTGGACAGTGAGTCCTTTCTGTAGGAAGTGAGCCTTTGTATCTGGATAGTGAGCCTTTGCATTTGGTTTTTCTCTCTATATATTGTGAGTTAATCCTCACTGTGTTTTTTCCCTCATTGGGTTTTCCATGTAAAATATGGTGTTCTTTGTGTTGATTTCGCTTTCTATTATCTGCATTTCATGTTCATACTTAATAACAGAACAGTGTGGTTGTAAAGTTAATAAGTGTTGAATTTTTTAGTTTAATTTGGTGACAATTGATTCACCCCCCCTATCAGTTCTCTTGTGCCTTTTAATAGTTTTTAGTCTGGAATTATTTAAAAATTAGGAAAAAAGAACAAAACTTAAAGAATTTTTGGCTCTTCTGATATCCACAAATTTTGAACTTAAAAATAAAAGTAAAGCAATAAACGACCTTTTATAGGAACAAGGCCCCAAGAGTTTAAACTTAAATTCTAACAAGATAATCAAAAACAACAAATCAAAATATAGCACATGTGGCAGATGCCAGTTGTCATTAGAATCTTCCTGACAAAGTCAAAGCTTTGACTTCTTCAGTAGCAATGATCTTCAACTCCAACCTCTAGTATGCAACGCTCCACACAAAACAAGGCTATTGGTATTCCTTAGAACACCAAATGAGAAACTTCTACTAGGACCAAGAACAACCTACAAAATTAACTTCAATATATCCATGTGATACTTCTGGTATCTGATATTTGGTGATTCATTCCATCACCTCAAGTTCTGATTCCAAGAACCCTTCTCCACCTTTCTTCAACTGATACTCTCGGAAAGTAGTTAATATCTGATGCATACGTTCTTTTCAAATCCCTTGGATTTCCTTCCAACTATGCTTGATCTTGATATATTCTTTTGATATCTGGAGGATGTTTGCATTCCTTTGCATTTTCTTTGTTACATACTTAACCATAGTATTTTTACAATGTATGATCTCATCAATGACTTCTCGGTTTAACAATTAAATAGGGTATTTGTTTATTCTTTAAATTCATTCCTTAAAATATTTTACTTCTTTACCCTCCTATCCTAGTGTTCAGTGATCACAATCCTGTCGTGCTAGCATTTCAATGAAATCTTGATCTTTATCAATCAATTTATTGCACTTTTCGATGACCTTTTCAAATCCTTCTACACATTATACCAAAGTGTCACCTTCCCAACTTAATTGTTTCTTCCATTTTAACATATTGGAACCTCTTGTTTTGAAATTATCTTTTCTCTTATCAATTCTTGGAAATCTGCTTGAATGAGAGCTTATATGTTTCGCCTCTCAACATCAACCAGTTCCTGGAAAAGTTTGCATTCTCCTTCCAATATTTTGGACTTTTCAAACCAACAGTATGACTCCTTGTACTTCCCATTTGCATCTATCATGATTTCTTCTCCTTTCCTTACCCAATACTTGATCCATTCTTCAAATGCATTCATTTTGTGGCTAAGTATTGTGATAGCATCCACCTGCTCCTATGACATGAGTACTAGATTTTGAGGCAATTCAACTTGTGCTTGACTAGATTAGGTTAATTATTTTACAAAATTCTCTAAGATGGTGATCCGTTCTTTCAGCTCTCTTTTCTTTTGTTTACTTTTTTGCACATTTTCAACAGTTGTTTCCAAATTTATCTTTATTTCTTCTAATTCTTGCATCCACGATGAGTGTCCAACATTGATACTTGTTATTCTATACTCCTTAGGAATTATTCCATTTTTTTTATCTACAACTACAGTAGCTATATGGAGTGTTTTGCCTCCATCTGCATTCTTCTGCATGACATGTTCCGTTTTAGCTCTTTGCCTAGGCTTAAGAGTCTCTACTTCCTGCATTAGACTTTTGAGATCCAAAGGTACTAATTCCAATTCCAATGGGGAAGCTTATTGTCTAATTAACCAATCAGGTGTATCATCATTATGTTCTACCTCTATAACATTTCTCTATTCCTAGTTTTCAGAATTCTCAAGAACTTTTCTTACATTTTCAACCTTATCTGTCATATCCTCTAAAATTGGAACATCTTCAACATTCATTGGCATAGATTTTGGATTACCGGGATTCAACACTGTCTCTTCATTTCGAAGACTTATATTTTCCTATCTAGTCGGGTATTCAGTATCAGTTCCTAGGACATCACCTTCATATCCTGCCACATCTGTATTCTCTTCATCTCTGAGCCTATCATTTGAGGTTTGAGAAGGTTCTTTATTTTCAATTTCAACCTATTCTTCTTTTGACTTTTCAGAAACCTATGGTTGTTCAATATCATTTTGACATTCCCTAGCGAAGGTTGGAAATCAAAGGTATCTTTGATAACAATATCATCAGTAGGAACATATCTAGCAGTCTCCACTATTTCTATTTCAAGAACTTCAGGGTTCCCCACCTCTGAGGCGAGTGTTCCTCTTATGAATTATTCTTCTCCAAAATTCATAGGAATTGACCCTATATCTGGAATCTATTCCACCACTGGTTGTATCATGGGCTTATCTTTAGATTTCTTTTCTTTTACTCTTTCTCACATGGTGCCCAATTTATCTATTTGTTCCTTGATTTGAGCTTCATCTAGCTCAAATATTTCATCTAAAACCACAAGAATTTTTCCAAATGTTTGTTTTACTGTAGCCATATTGACTAAAGGGGGAGAATTAAATAATGCTACAACTCTTTGAGATTCAAACCTTGTCTGTGTACCAGTATTCTCTATCATTCCTACATCTTCATTAGTCAGAGGTTTAGTCTTTGGTTTTGTTATGGAAGAAGATGTCACTTTTGATTTCACTTTTGTTTGAACTTTACCTGGTTCAACTTCTTTATGTTGACCAACTGATTTTAATGAAACTCCTTTGATTTAAGCCTCAGGGGTTCTTTCTTTAATATGTACAACAACAGTTGCTTTACTAGCTTTTCTCTTTTCTTAAAAGGCTCCTCATACTAAGGCTCATTTTCTTCTCTTTGTTTCTTTCTTGTATCTAGCGAGTATGTGGGCCTTATACCAGCTTTTCTCAAAGTTTTATAAAAATAATTTATCCAATGTTGAGTTTGTAATAAAACTGGTTCAAAAAATTCCTCAACGGATGTAATTTTTCTACTTTCATAATTTGGATCTGGGATAGGTTCATCATAGACCTTGTCTTCACATAAGCCGAATTCAATACTTTACCATCATCTTCCTCCAATTGATGTGGAATTTCATGAATCTTAAGAATCCGCATAGATTGTAATGACAACTTTTCATATGTTCTTCTCCTTACTTTATGCTTGTCATCACAATTGAGCCAGTAATCTTTAAAATATTGAACATAAGAACGTTTACCAACTATATACTTGGAAATATTCCCTTCTGGGTCATAACTCTTTCTTCAGAGTGGAAAGTACTCCAAATTGTACATCTTTAACACCTCTTCACACAGATTAACTACTTTAACTACATTGCATTTGTGGGAAACTGAATGTACCAACCTCTAACCTATTTAATATTTCTTTATGCTTCTAGAGACAATCTTTTAGCTTTTTCACCTTCCATTATTCTAACTAGCTTCATGGGAAACACATCATTGACTCTCCGATAATGCTTATTTTCCCTTAAGGTGTGGGAATAGATCACATATGAGGACATAAAAAAACATCTTGACTTTGGAAATTCCTTTATCTGGTCATGTAATTTGTCGCTTATAAAACATCCCCAATACACTTGCACAGTGCCTTCCATTAATTTTTCTATGATTACAAACATCCATGATTCAAATTTACTGACATCTCATAGTCCAGTTATCCTGCTTAGCATAGTTATCATAACTTGAACATCTGGGTTGAACATAGACCTTAGAATTGGCTTTCTATGTTTTGTAATTTCCTCTTGACACCATTGGGTACTCATAATTTTTCTATTCTTTTCTTCAGCACTCAGGTAGGTTTTAGCCTTCATCTTCATATCTATAGGGTACATTTGAGTAAATGTGGGAAGCCCAAATGTTTATATAATTCATTTCTTAGAGAGATATGCATAAATTCTTCCCTCCTTTTCAATGACTCTTTTGTTTGGGTTGTAGTAGTTTAAACATTCCATAACCAGTTCAAGGGCCTCCATTGTTGGCAAAAACCCTCTTGCTAAATATAACCCACTTTCTATAACATTCCTTGTACATTGAGAGGCATTTTCTTGTCATGCCCGTGCAAGGAATTCAACATCAGAGAAACATCCCATATGAGTACCATTAGCTATTCCACCAATTGGTACAGCTTGCAAAGTGTAATATTTGAATTCATTTTTTGGTCTTGCTTCAAAAGTACTCATTTTCGCTAGTGTGTTCTATATTTTTAAATATGTTCCTTATGTGCGAGTTAGGGTTCAATTTAACTAGTTATCTTTAAAAATTCATAGAAACTTTTCAATTCACCATTCCTTAAATTTACATCAAAATAATCAACATTTCAGTTATTAAGGGAAATACCATTATCTCTAGACTTTCGTGCATAAAATGGTTGAAAAAAATTATGTTATTCGAGACATACCTAGTTTTTCTAATGATGATAATCTTTTTAGAATGCAACTTTGAAACCCTTGGTAGCTGTGTTCTTGGTTTCTCAAAATTTACATTTCCTTGTGCGCCACAATATCAGTCTCGTTCATTCAATGTCCTTTAAAAATTTGTAGTATGACGCGAGGTAGAGTGTTATAAAAGCAACTGCATGCTAGAGGTGGTGCCAAGTACGTGTGCGTAGTTCATCACCTTCATTAATTACCTAGTACAATGCATTAATTTCTTGAATAAAGGTGCAATCATGGTGGATTAGGATTCAAATTATAAAAACCTTGGTTTTTGCACAAGCCCCCCACTTAGAGGAAAAGACGGCACAAAAAGCTTACATGGCACTCTTGTGTCACTTTTATTTTTACGAGGAAAAGGCCTTTAAGATACATGATCATTTATGATCATCAGGATTGACAACCTCTGATACTGAACCTTTGAAAGATTATTGGGAACTGGGACACATACCTCCAAGCTTATAAAAAAAAGGGAGTAGAAAGAGGAACCGGGAATAGGGTTCAAGCAAGATCAAAAGTGATTCAAACATTTTGTAATAGAAGCTCTGGTTTTTGACCTCTGGCTAAAGAAAAATAAAAGTAACCATCAGATTAATTGATGAAGAAAAGAACATGGCCATCGAGGTTGAAAACCTCTGGGAGACAACTTACCAGGTGAAAACTAGGACCCATCAAAGATACAACATCCTTGACACAACCACAACAACCTTGGGACTTTGGGTCTGGTAAATTAATAAAATTTTGTAAAAAGACCAAGACACCAAATCCGGGAAAGAAGGACTTACGCAAAGACAAAGCAGATTGAAATAAAACTTGTAATTTTACCAAATCCCCCCAAAACAACACACCAAAGCAAGCAAAAGAAAGAGGAAAGAAAAAAGGGGGGTCCACATTTTTTTGAGGAAAATGGGGTATTTTGTGAGACCACACAACAACTAGCAACCAACAAAGCTAAATAAAACAATAGAAAGTCAATTTTGGACCTAACAACCATGCTTCAACTTTTTTTAGTCTTCTAACTATAAACAGTTAAATCTTCATTCAAACATGCCAACTTCACTTTAGTTAGCATACAAGATTAAGTGTTACTGAGCTCACATGTGTGCATTTGATTTATTATGCTACAATACACTTAGATCATAGCAATTATTTGCATTGACCTACATAATTTGGTAATTCCCTTTTAAGCCAACCATGGATAGAGCCTTGCTGCCAGTCAAACATCCATAGCCCCAACAAGGTTATCTCTATAATTTCCCCAAACATAGCTCTACTGCTAACCAAGTGTCTATAGCCCCGGTAGAGATATTTGGATAGCCTAAAGAGTGGATTTCTTTTTCTTGATATTTTTTTATAGCTCATTTATATATATATATATATATATTCAATGATAACTCATTACAACTTGTAGGCAATGAAGCCCGCTATTAGGTTGGGAATTAAAGTGGTAGCAAAGGTAGCCTTTTGATTTTTCACTCAATGCAAATAACTACTATTCCAAATTTTAGTAGAATGATTTAAGATATGGGCGTCTATAGGTCAACATCAATTGAATGATTTGTGCTAACTGGAGTAAAAAGAACTGAACAATTCTTTAATCGTATATAATTAAAGTACTACTTTTGGTCAAAACATAGATCAAATTTCCAGAGTTGACATTCTATTATTTTTTTCACCTTCAAAGGTTGCCAACTATTGTATATTCTAGTGATGCAAAACCAAAAAAAAAAGCAAGAAAAACAAAGAAACAAACAACTATTTACAAAAATGACAAAAAAACTATTTACAAAACTATTTACAAAACTACTTACAAAACTACACCTGGAAGTAATGTTTCAAAGATTGCCCATTGGCAGGCAATGTGACATCTTCTCTAGTCAAAGTTTTAAGTCTATAGGTATTGTCACCTAAAATTTTAGAAACTTGGTTATGACATTACCATGCTCACATGTACGCTCATGGGTTTTGTCCCAATATAAGACTAAGTCAAATATTCTGAAAGTTTTTAATCTAGCCCTTTTGTCAAACCATTATTTTCCCACAAATTGGTTCCTAGCAAAATGATCTATAGCTTGGGTACGCTTTTCATCTAAGTGCATTAATTACAACAATCAAGCTTTAGTCTAATCATCTAATCCAATGCATTCTTGAGAAATTTCCAAGTAGGTATTTTCAAATTTATTGGCAATATAGGGTCTACTCCATAAACTAGGTTGTAAGGAGAATTCCACAGTGCGGATTTCATCCTAATACGATCTACCCAAAGGGTGAATTTCAACAAAGAATGCCATTCTCTAGGATTCTTTTCAACCAATTTCTTAATTATATCCAACAAATTTTTGTTTGATGATTTTGCTAACCCATTTCCCTACGAATAATAGTTATATGAGAAATTCAATGTTATATTGTATTCAAATGCTCAATTAGAAAATTTTAACAAGCAGGGCCATTGTCACATACCAGTGTATACGGTACTTGAATCCTGGTAATAATGTGTTCCTCCAAAAATTTGATTACCACCTTTGTGGTGCATTGTTTGCTAGGACACACTTCAATCCATCTGGTGCAATAATCTATAGCAGTCAACACAAACCTATGACCTGCAGACGATGGAGGATTGATAGCACCAATGAAATATATTCCCCATTGTGAAAAAGGGTGTATTTCCATCACCGACTGTAATGGCTAAGCATTAAATATTCCTTTATCTGTCATAGATTAACATGTGTAATAATGTTTCACGTGTTCATATGTGTCCTTAAAAATTGTTGGCCAGTAATAACCAACTCTCAAATGAGGTGTGCAGTAGCTAAAGGCACTTTGTGAGTTGTTCCAAACTTATCGTGCAATGCACGCAACACTTCATTTGCTTCCATCCTATTCAAACATCTTAGATAAATTCCTTCATGATTTCTTTTGAATAAAGATCCTCCTTTAATTTTTGTAACTCTATGATTTTATCTTAAGGGATCTTCTTTGATTTCTTTGCATATGATCAAGGCAAGTATGGTTGACTAAATAATGCCATATATCTGAATACCAATCTTCTTGATCTTTTACATCTAGAGTATATTGTTGGCTAGAGATTTATGGATCTATCTCGACAATAGATTTGACTAGGGCTTGTCCCAAAACCAACTTCATGGGTATAATTTCTAAATTGAACTCTTGCAAAATTGTAACCCATTTAACTCTCTTTTCCCTGAGCTCATTCTATGTTAACAACATTTTTACTGCAACATCTAGGACAATAGCCTTGACTATACTTCTGAGAATGTAATGCTTGAATTTTCATATTGCTTTAGCTAAAGAAAAGGATTGTTTCTCAACATATGTATATCTTAGTTCTACTTCTTTAAATGGAGCACTCATAAAAGCAATCAACTTTTCTTCTTTGTTCTCGCCCCTCTATGTTAGTACCACTGCACAAGTATGACTAGATGTAAAAGAGTAAATATAAAAAGGTTTAACATAATTCGAACTTACTGGCATCAGTACTTTCATAATTGCAACTTTCATATTCTTGAAGGTGAGCTTAGCTTCATTTGTCCACTCTATTTTTGCATCTTTCTTTAACATATCATTGAGTGGTTTTACTATCTCGACAAATCTGGTGAAAATTTTCCTAACGAAATTGATCTTATCAAAATTTATATGATTTCAATTCTTTTTTACTTCCTGGGGGTTGCAACCTAAGTAATGCACTCACTCTATCTAGGTTTATTGAAATACCTCTTTTAGAAATAATGTGTCCTAGTAGTTTACCTTCAGTCACCCCAAAAATGCATTTCTTAGGATTCAGCGAAACTTTGTAAGTTTCACACTTTTTCAATATTGCTCTAAGATCTCTAGCATGATCTCCTCTATTCTTTGAAAATACTATGAGGTCATCCATGTAGATGATAATACATTTTACTATAAAATATTGAAAAGCATAATCCATAGCTCTCTGGAATGTAGCTTCGACATTTATCAATCTGAATGACATCCTTCTATAAGCTAAAGTTCCCCACTTCATGGTGAATGTTGTCTTCATCTGATATTCCTTTGCTACCATTACTTGATTGTATCTAGAGAATCCATCCAAGAAAGAAATCATCTTTGAACTATTGACAATCTATAACACTTCTTCCGATGAAGGTAGTGGATAATTATCTTTTTCAAATGCCTTGTTAAGATTCCATAAATCTACACATAACCGTATGTCTCCATTCTTCTTCCTGACTGGAACCAAGTTTTCCACCCAAGTAGAATGTCTAATAGGAAATATTATTCAGGCTGAGATAATTTTTTGGACTTCCTTTTGGATCAATGGTTCTAAGAGTGCATTTATGGGTCACTACTCTTGACAGAAAGGCTTTACATCAAGCTTTAGTGGTATTGTATGAGTAATGACGGAAGTATCATAGGTTTTCAAGTCTTCATATGTCCATTCTATAACCTTCCAATAATCTCTGAGTGCCTAAGTGATATTTCTTCTTCTTCAGCACACACCTTTCCTATAAGCACATTCTTAGGATCTTCTTTAGTATGCAAATTGTATAATTCAGATTGTTCTCCATCACTCTGGGGAAAATCTTTCTGTCAAAATATTTGATCTATATCAAATAGTTGCTCCAACTCAATTATCCTTTTCATAATATTGTTATCTTTAGCTTGAGCTAATTCTTTATCTTGAATCTCACCATCGAGGCGATCTATTTCTTCGATTATTTTTACTTGAAAGATATTGGAGTTAGTAATGAATTCCAATATGTGTCGATCATCTTCAAACACCTACAAATTTGTAACATTATCAGGAACTAAAGGTAACTGCACCATCTCAACTATAAATCTTCTAAAATCTGAAGCATCTAAAGGTTCTAGAGCACTAGTAGTAGTAGCTAAAGCATCGTCTCTTTGATTAAATCTTCATGGAATGTGAGTAATGTTGAAAGTATCAAAATATTCTATTAAATCCTACACTTTGTGTCAGTAACTAGACAATCGCTTGTAATGACAAACGTATTTCTTTCAAACTTTTCTGACTACCAATTCGGAATCACCAAACACCTTAAGAATCTTGACTTTCTTCTTGATTGCAAGCATCAAATCATGAATGAGGGCTTCATATTCTGCCACATTATTAGTACATTGAAATTGCAATCGATAAGCAACAAGAAAAGATTTACCTTGCAGACTGATGAGCTCAACTCTAATTCCAATTCCTTGTTTTGATTTAGATCCATCAAACCTAAGGATCCAGGCTTGATCATCAATAGTTTCAAACTTACCATTCTTAAGAGTTGTCGAATTAAATTTTTTTGTCTTTATAACTTGCACTTTATCTATGTGTATTTCTAGTTCAGACCTTTTGATCTTAACATGTTCTAGACAATACTGGCTTTCAATTTTATGAATGTTTTCCAAACACATCATGCAACTGTCTTCTAAATGTGCAAAATTGTGTAACCTCCACTGATCCTACAACAAAAAACTTTTTAGTGAATATTTTATTTTCCCACTCTTTCGAGCTTCTATAACAATGCTCTTCCAAAAATTATCATAATGACTATTTTCTTCTTCGGAAGAATCATAATCTAATTCGATTGAAACATCAATTCCAAGAGTTATTTCATTATGCTCTTCAACATTGCATGTGAATACTTCTTCTATTTTAACAACTAATCTTCGAATTTTATAAACCCCTAGTTCTACATCAATATATATAATTTTATTTTTCTGATCATAATCAGTGATCATGTATTTCATACGTGGTTCCCTCTCAATTTTCATTTGATTAGGAACTCCTTTCCATGGTAACCACATATGTGAGAAGTTTGTAGCCATGTATCCATTCAAAGTCTTCGACCAATCCCTACTTAATAGCATATCGTAAGTATCAGGTATCTCAACAACTTGAATGTCTATATAATATTGAATCTTGGGATCTTACGCTAGCTGCATATGAATATTGGTTAACTCCCCGACTACATTTACTTCAATTTTTTCAAGTTGAGTAACTTTCTTTAGAGAACTCACTGAAGTTAGCCCTAGCTTTTGAGATATGGTCAAAGGCATCACATTAGTAGACACTCCAAAGTCTACTAGACAATTATGAAGATTTTTACCAAATATCTTCAGTGTGAGTAAGAATGGTAGGGAATCTATTTTTCCTTTATAAAAGGCTACTTGTGCATCCTCCATAGGAACAATGTTTTTTATCTTTTTCCTTGATGAAATTTTCTTTCACCTTAGATTCTCTAAATTTTCTTTCTTTTGGGAGGTCTTCTAAAGTATTCAAGAAATATTTCTTGATTATAGGTATTTTGAGCAACTCTGGTAAAGAAAGGCTGACTTTTACCTTTTTGATTTCTTCCACTAAATAATTAGTCAATTTTGTTTTATTAGCGGAATCCACCTTTTCACTTCATGAAATGTTTGATGAATTATATTCAAAGGTCACCTTGGGTAACCTTGGGGTATTGCTTAATTTATCATCTGGTGGAGTGTTAAAGTTGTGGGGTAGAATTAATGTGGTCAATGGCCCATTGAATTTATTTCCACCATTTGTATTACTTCTCAGGTTATAACTGTAGACATTGAAAATATACATATTGATATCGCACACTCGATCCTGATCTACTAACATCGCTTCATCTTGAATTATCCCTCTAGCTAACCATTTAATCAAATAGCCTTATTTGATTAAATTCATCATAATTCTCCTTTTAATTAAATAAATCCCCAATTTAATTAAATTATCATCTCTGTGTAATTATCTAGGTCATTTCATCTTCCTATCTTTGTTAATTAAATAATTTATTTTATTTAATTAATCTCTAAAGTTCATCAAATTAAATTAAATAAATCAAACATTTATCTAATTTAATCTAACATCACCCCCTTTGGTTAAATAAATCAAAAATATTTATTTAACTAAGTCTAAATCATTCTTCTCTCATTTTGATTTATTTAAATCCTAAAACCTAAGTCAAAATGGTCAAATCAACTAACATCATTTAAAATTAATCAAATCATGATCAATGATAATCTTAATCCATCAAATCCTCTAGATTTTGCAACTTGCACATGAAAATCAATTTAATTGATTTATAAATCATCTATTTTCATTCAAAAAGGCATCAAAGATGGAATATTCCTCAAATTTGAAATCTCCCCCCAAAAGGACTTGTCCATCCAAAAAGAATTTAAAGCTCTTACATTGTCTCTTACATGTCTCCCACTTGGCATTTAACTCATCTTTCATCCCCCCTAAACATGTCATCTCATCAAATTCAAATTTCAAACTTGCACATGGATCAAAATGTGCTCAAGCTTCCTCCATTCACATGTTGACAAGTGGCATCATATCATTGGTTGAATCTTTGTCCCACATTGATCAAATTTGGACATCTCTTCAACTTATCAATCTATAAATGAAGAGCTCCTCTCCTCATTTGATCATCCACAATTTGAGTAAACTTACTCTACTCAAATTCATCTTCAAGAATTTGCAAGATTCATCCATCCATAGCTAGGTTATGCAGGTTTTCATCTTGGAGCACATTTGAATCTTCACAAAACTGGATCACTCATCAACACTCTTCATCGTCTATCAACATTGCATCATTGGAGTTGGGAAAGGGCCAATTTTCACATCAAATTGGCACCAATTCCCCCATGGGATCAAGAGTTTGCATGGCTTTCAATAGGATTTAATCTACTTTCTTGTTCTTTCATTATCTTCTTCTCTTCATTCCTATTTTGAGTTTTGTTAATGGATTTCATGGGGAATCCTTGTTCTTGCTTGTGTTTGATCTCATAATGTATTCATTTGTTGTGTTTTGTAGGTATTTGGATTAGGGATTCACAATAACTATGTCCTTTCGAATATTGTTGAAATGAATGAATTCTGTCAACTTAGTCTTGAGGTTTATTTTCATCTTGATAAGGAAACGTGTAAGTTTCTAAAGTCATGGTTGAACTATCTGCTTCATATTCATGAGTATGAATCTTGACAATAGCAAATGACTCAACATGTTTGTAACTTTCAAGGATGAAAGCATAATCATATCCTTTTGGAACTAGTTCATTTCCTTTAGGATGATGAGAGTCACACTATTCGTTGTAGTGTGTAGCAACCAGGAAAATATTTGAAGCAATTTTAAATTGTGGATAGTCCACTTGAGAATGAACATTTGTATGATGAATTCTACACTAGTTATTCATCACAAGGTCAACTAAATTCACCTTTGACATGGATCTATCATTGGAGGGATTAATATTATATAAAGGTGTGGATATTACTCCATTATTCGATTATGTGTTCCAAGGTCTAGGTGGTTTGGGAGCATTGTACACTCAACTTTGTGAATTTTGATTGTTATTTTGAGAGTAAAAGTTTTTATTTCTTAATTGTGTAACCTTTGTGGTTAACCTTTTGAGTTGAGTTGTGATTTCTCTAATTTCTTCCTTATCATCTGGAATTTTAACATTTTGACTCTCTTGAGTCTATGAGAAGAAATAATTTCCATTAGGATGCAGCTCTATGATAGTTGGGCCAAGGTGAGGGACTAAAGCTTGACTATTTCCTAGTTGAAAGAAGGTATTTTGAGGAAACATCTCATTCTAGACCACTAAAGAAAAAGTATTAGGAGTCATTATATGATTTAAAGGGACTCCATTCACACTTGGGACAAGATAATTATTCAATCCATTTCCACCATTTGTAGACGATCCACTTCCGAGGTGTTTCATTTCTAAGTTGACACTTATGGCTTCAACATAGGCTTTTCGTATAGTAGGAGGATTTTCCCTTCACTTCACAAACATAGCAGTTAAAGGATCTACTACTGTATAATAAATCATAATGGTGGAAAAATTATCCACTACATAAGGTGCTTGTAACCTAGAATAAGCCTTTTGGAACCTATCATTAAAAGTAGTTATAGGTTCACCATTGAACCTCTTGATTTGAGAAAATTGATGATATAACAAGGTAGGGTCAACCGATGTTCTAAATCTTGCTAAAAATTTACTTTCCATATCTTACCATTGTCTATCTGAGTTACGAGGTAAGTTGATATACCACTAGTAAACTTCATCACTTAAGGTATATGGAAACAACCTACACACAACATATTCATGTTGAATCCTTGCTCTAAAACGTGTATCCTTAAATATATTGATATGTTCTTCTGCATCTTTGTGAAGATAATACTTAGGACACAACTTCTCAATATTTTTTGGGAGATCATTATATATGGAAAATTGGATCAATGACTCTATGTTAAAGAAAGTCATCACTATGGGAGGCGGTGGTGGTATAACAACAATCAAATCTTGCAAATTTACACTTACACTTTCTAAATTTTGAGGTATAGATGATATTCAACCACTAAGCTCGACCAAAGTCACACAGATATCACCAAACCAGGATCTAGTGACTCTATGAAAATCTAGTTTCAAACCTAATGAAACCAAAAGAACAAAGAGTCCCTCAGGTTCTAGTGCTAGTTCCTATCTATCATGATGTTAGTCACAACAACACTACAGATAAAATCCTCACAAGAAAACCATGAAGAACCTATCTTTACTTGAAAGACTGAACCAAGGCAACCTTAAAGAAAAATATTTTGAGGAAAAAGGTAGACAGCTTAATCCCAAGGCTCTGGTAGTCAGGTCTTGACCATACCAGGTTCACTTCAAGGTATGATGTGATATTGTTGTTAATATCGAGGGGTATATGGTTATATTTAGTTCTTAAAGGAATAATAGGCATCAAATGAAAGATTTTCAATCCGATCATTAAACAATTTCATGAAATCAATAGATTTGCTATAATATTTCATGAACATCAAATAACTTTGCTATCACTTAAGTAGATTTAGCTTTAAGCATTCAGAAATTTCATGGAAATGAAATATTTGCAATAATATTTCCATTCATTCATCTCCTTTTGGAACTTTTTTTGAATTTAACATCTAATTTAAAATAAAGAATCAAAATACTTGAAAAATAAAATGCTCTTAGTTATTCTCCACACATGCACCAAGATTTAATCATTGAATCAAAGGAAATTGCTCTATAATTCACTAGATTACTTCATAGATAGGAATATAACAGTGAGATTTTAAAGAGAGGGGGTTTAGTTTGGACATCAAGTAGGTTTTGTATGCACCCTTAAATGGTACAACATACAATCTTGTCTGGCTAAATGAACAAACCATCTAAAAAAGATACATGAGATATGTACTTTTCAAATTGGCTTCGGTATTGATTAAGTTCTATGTGCATACAAGTTTTTAGTCTAGAATGATTTAGAAAATAAGAAAAAATAACAAAACTTAAAGAATTTTTGGCTCTTTCGACATCCACAAATTTTGAACTTAAAAATAAAAGTAAAGCAATAAATAGCCTTTTATAGGAAGAAGGCCCCAAGAGTTTAAACTTAAAGTCTATCAAAAGAATCAGAAACAACAAATCAAAATATAGCATGTGGCATATACCAGTTATCATTAGAATCTTCCTAACAAATTCAAAGCTTTGATTTCTTCAATAGCAACGATCTTCAACTCCAAGATCTAGTACACAACGCTTCACACAAAAAAACTTCTTCAACAACAATGATCCTCAACTCCAAGCCCTGATACGCAATGCTCCACACAAAACAAGGCTATTGGCATTCCTTAGAATATCGAATGGGAAACTTCTACCAAGACCAAGAACAACCTACAAAATTAAATTTAATATTTCATTGTGATACTTCCAGTATCTGATAGCTGGTGATTCATTCCATCGTCTCAAGTTCTAGTTTCAAGAACCCTTCTCCACATTTCTTCAATTGATACTCTCGGAAAGCAATTAATATCTAATCCATATGCTATTTTGAAATCCTTGGATTTCCTTCCAACTATACTTGATCTTGATATATTCTTCTAATATCTAGAGGATGTTTGCATTCCTCTACATTTTCTTCATTCCATACTTAACCATAGTATTTCTGCAATGTATGATCTCATCAATGACTCCCCAGTTTAACAACTAAATAAGGTCTTTGTTTATTCTTTCAATCCATTCCTTAAAATATTTTACTTCTTTACCCTCCTATCCTAGTGTATGGGGATCACAATCCTGTCATGCTAGCATTTCAATGAAATCTTGATCTTTATCAATCAATTTATTGCACTTTTCGATGACCTTTTCAAATCCTTCTATACATTGAATCAAAGTGTCACCTTCCCAACTTAATTGTTTCTTCCATTTTTCACATATTAGAACTTCTTATTCTGAAATTATCTTTTCTCTTATCAATTCTTGGACATCTACTTGAATGAGAGCCTCTATATGTTTCCTCTCACCATCAACATGTTCTTGGAAAAATCCTCATTCTCCTTCCAATCTTTTGGACTTTTCAAACCAACGGTATGTCTCCTTGTACTTCCCAATTGCGTCTGTGATGAGTTATTCTCCTTGCATTACCTAATACTTGATCCATTCTTCAAATACATTCATTTTTTGGTGAATTGTTGTGATAGCATCCACCTGCTCCTGTGACATGAGTACTAGAATATGAGGCAATTCTACTTGTGTTTGACCAGATAGGGTTAATTATTTTACAAAATTCTCTGAGTTGGAAATCCCTTCTTTCAACTCTATTTTCTTTTGTTTACTTTTCTACACACTGGAAAAAATTGTTTCCAAATTCATCTTCATTTCTTCTAATTCTTGTGTCCAAGTCGAGTGTCCAACATTGATACTTTTTATTCTATACACCTTAGGCATTATTTCATGTTTGTTTTTAACTACTACCAGAGTAGCTATATGGAATGTTCTGCCTCCATCTACATTCTTCTGCATTACATGTTTCATTTTAGATCTTCCCCTAGGCTTAGGAGTCTCTACTTCTTGCATTAAACTTTTGAGATCTAGAGGTACTAATTCCACTTCCAATGAGGAAGCTAATTCTCTGATTAACCAATCGGGTGTATCATCATTATGTTCTACATTTGTAACATTTCTCTATTCCTAGTTTTCAGAATGCTCAAGAACTTCTTCTCTTACATTTTCAACCTTATCTGTCATATCCTCTAAAACTATAACATTTTCAGCATTCATTGGCATAGATTATGGATTACCAAGATTCAACACTATCTCTTCATTTCCAATACTTGTATTTTCTTGTCCAGTCATGTGTTCAATATCAATTCCTTAAACAACACCTTCTTCATATCCTATCATGATAGGATTCTCTTCATCTCTGACCCTATCACTTGAGGTTTGTCAAGTTTCTTTATTTTCAATTTCAACCTAGTCTTCTTTTAAATCTTTAGAAGCCTATGGTTGCTCAATATCATTTGATCATTCCCTAGAAAAGGTTGGGAATCAATGGTATCTTTGATAACAATATCATTAATAAGAATTTGTCTTGTAGTCTCCCTTGTTTCTATTTCAAGAACTTCAAGTTTCCCTGCCTCTGAGGCAAGTGTTCCTCTTATGAATTCTTCTTCAACATTCATAGGAATTGACCATGTATTTGGAATCTCTTCCACCACTAGCTATATCATGGGCTTATCTTTAGATTTCATTTATTTTACTCCTTCCCACATGATACCCAATTTATCCATTTGTTCCTTGATTTGAGCTTCATCTAGCTCAGAAATTTCATCTAAAACCATAATATTTTTTCCTAGTGTTTGTTTTGTTGTAGCCATATTGATTGAATGAGGAGAAGTAAATAATGCTACAACTCTCTAAGGTGCAGACCTTGTCTGTGTACCAGTATTCTCTATCATTCCTGCCTCTTCATCAGTCATAGGTTGAGTCTTTGGTTTTTCTATGGAAGAAGGTGCCACTTATGATTTCACTTTTGTTCGAACTTTACCTGGTTTGACTTCTTCATGTTGACCAGTTGGTTTTAATGAAACTCATTTCCTTGAAGCCTTGGGGGTTCTTTCTTCAATATGTACAGTAGCAATTACTTTACCAACTTTTCTCTTCTTCTTAGCAGGCTCCTCATTTAGGATCATTTTCTTCTCTTTGTTTCTTTTCTTGTATCTAGCAAGTATGTGGGCCCTATACCATCTTTTCTCAAATCTTTACAAAAATCATTTATCCAATGTTGATTCTATAATAAAACTGGTTCAAAAAAATCCTTAATAAATGTTATTTCTCTACTTTCATAATTTGCATCCAGGATAGGTTCATCATAGACCATGTTTTCATTATAAGCCAGATTCAATACTTTACCAACATCTTCCTCCAATTGATGTGCAATGTCATGAATCTTAAGAATCAACATAGAATGTAATGATAACCTTTCATATTTTCCTTTCCTTACTTTATGCTCGTCATCACAATTGAACCAGTAATCTTCTAAATGTTGAACATGACCATGTTTACCACCTATATACTTGGCAATATTCCCTTCTAGGTCATAATTAATTCTTTGGAGTGGAAAGTACTCTAAATTGTATATCTTTAACTCCTCTTCACATAGATCGGCTGTTTTTATTGCATTGCATTTGTAGTTTCCCATTATAATAGGAAATTTGAGAGAAATTTTCTTATATGTCGCATTGTAAAGAGCTTGAGATAGCTTCAACTATCTTACCAATTCCAATAATACTATTTTATCTGTATGGTACCTGGACAACCTAAAAGGATGTCCTTCAAACCCTTCCACACTAATGTAGATGAAAGTGGTAAACTAAATGTACCAGCCTCCAACCTATTTAATATTTCTTTATGCTTCCAGAGATAATCTTTTAGCTTTGTCGCCTTCGATTATTCTAACTAGCTTCATGGAAAACACATCATTGACTCTTTGATAATGCTCCTTTTATTCATGAATACTAATTTGGGGTAAATGAGCATATATTAGACTGTTTCCTGCTTCTCTGCCCAGAGTACCAATTCTTTTCAACCCTTGCTTATTTTCCCTTAAGGCACGGAAATAGATCACATATGAGGAAATAGAAAAACATCTTGACTTTGGAAATACCTTTATCTAGTCATACAATCTGACGATGATAAAACCTACCCAGTGCATTTGCATAGGGCTTTCCATTAATTTTTCTATGATTACAAACACCCATGATTCAAATTTACTGGAATCTCACAGTCCATCTATCCTGCTTAGTATAGTTATATTATCTTGAACATCCGGGTTGAACATAGACCTCAAAATTGGCTTTGTCTATTTTGTAATTTCCTCTTGACACCATTGGGTGCTCATAATTTTTTATTTTTTTTCTTCGAAACTCAGGTGGGTTTTAGCCTTCATCTTCATATCTATAGGGTACATCTGAGTAAATGTGGGAAGCCCAAATGTATATATAATTCCTTTTTGGGAGATATCTACATAAATTCTTCACTCCTTTTCAATGACTCTTTTGTCTGGGTTATAGTAGTTTAAACATTCCATAACCAGTTTAGGGGCCTCCATTACTGGTGGAAACCCTCTTGCTAAATATAACCCACTTGCTATAACATTCTTTATACATTGAGAGGCATTTTCTTATTGTTCTCGTGCAAGGAATTCAACATTAGTGAACCATCTCATATGAGTATCATTAGTTATCCCACCAATCGGTACAACTTGCAAAGTGCATTATTTGAATTCATTTTTTGGTCTTACTTCAGAAGTACTCATTTTTGCCAGCATGTTCTGCATTTTTAAATATGTGCCTTGTGTGCGAGATAAGGTTAAATTTAACTAGTTATCTTAAACAATTCATAGTAACTTTTCAATTCACCATTTGGTTAAATTTACATTGGAATGATCAACATTTATATTATTAAGCGAAATACCATTATCTCGAGGCCTTCATGAATAAAATGATTGATAGAATTTATATTATTCGAGACATACTTGGTTTTTCTGATGATAACAATCTTTGCATAATGCAACTTTGAAACCCTTGGTAGCTATGTTCTTGGTTTCTCAAAATTTACCTTTCCTTGTGCACCACAATATTAGTCTCGTTCATTCAATTTCCTTTACAAATTTATAGTATGATGCGAGGTAGAGTGTTATAAAAGCAACTGCATGCTTGAGGTGGTGCCAAGTACATGTGTGTAGTTTACCACCTTCATTAATCACCTATTACAATGCATTAATTTCTTGAATAAAGGTGCAATCATGGTGGATTAGGGTTCAAATTATGAACAGCTTGGTTTCTTTGTAGGCCCACCACTTAGAGGAAAAGATGGTGTGGAAAGCTTATGTGGCACTCCTATGTCAATTTGATTTTTATGAGGCAAAGGCCTTTAAGATACGTGATCATTTATGATCATTGGGATTGAAAACCACTGGTACCAAACTTTTGAAAGATTATCGGGAACTGAGACACTTACCTCCAAGCTTATAAAAAACTTGGGAGTAGAAAGAGGAACTAAGAATTGGGTTCAAGCAAGATCAAAAGTGATTCAAACATTTTGTAATAGAACCTCTAGTTTCTGACCTCCAAATAAAGAAAAATAAAATAAACCATCAGACTAAGGCAACTATTGAAAGCAAGAGGAAAGAAAAAATACAACAAAGAAAAAGGGGGTCCACATTTTCCCAAGGAGCAAAATGGGGTGTGTTGTGAGACCACAAAACAATAACAATTAGAAAACAGACCTAACTTTTATAACAAAAAAAGGAAGTTTTTCAGATGCTGAAATGATGTGTACCTTGTTGAAAAAGTGTTGTTTCAAGCCTCATTGTGGACTCATTCACCCAGTGGAAAATGGGTCCCTGCTAGGGTTCAGGAAAAGAGATTTCTAGGTTCTTTTCTTCAATTTATGCACTCCCATCTCCCAGGTGTTCAGCTTCTGAAAGTCGAAAATAAATTTTGTAGAGCACTTTCTATGATCTTGCAATAAATATGACAACTTTTACAACTTTAACAATTTTTGCAACTTTTATTCTCCACTTGATCTTCAATCTAAAACCTACAATCACACATCAAGAGAGAAGAAAAATTGTTGATTGTTAGGGAATAGGGGTTTGCCTTGGTCAAACCCTGTTTTGGTAATTGATTCTTATGATTAAACAATGAAACATGAAACATGAAAGAATTATACCTTGGATGAAGTCTTGGAGTACAAATCAGCAATCTAGCATGGTGTGGCCATAAGGAATGTAGATCTTGATCTTAAATTTGGATGTGAAATAGTGCTTGAGTTGGATCTTCAATGCTACATCAACACATTATCTCAACAAAATGCATGATGCACTATGCCTTTGACATTATGATATGACCTTTCATTGTTCCAATAAAACCTTGATAATCTTCCCTTGAATTCCTTTGAAAATGATCCTGAATACTTTATAATTCTCTTGTGAAGATTGCTTGATCTCATGAAAGTCTTCTAGGTGAAACTATGTAAAATTACCTTATATTTATAATTAACTTAAGATTTAATCTTGAAATTCAAATAACACAAGCCGACATCGGATCTAGGATTTCAAATCACTAAAATCCCACCAAGAATATGTTCAAAAAGGGGTTTCCTAAGTTAAGGAGGACCCATTTGCCATAGGGTGAATGGGCCCTAGCACACTCAACTAGGACAAGTTTTGGGGATATGAGATAACATGCAAAAAGGGGGTCCTAAGACCTAGGAAGGACCCATTTTCCAAGTGATGAAAGGGTCCTAGGTCACTAGCCTAAGACTCAAACCTTGCCAAATTAAGTGTTGTGAAATATTATTAATGAGTTTCAAGCTTTATCCCTCAGAAAATGTAATTAATAAGGCTTGGATTTGAATTTAAGGGGCCAACTAAGCTCTAATTAACCTTAATTAATTAATAAAGTCCTAGATTAGTGTGAAAGTGTAAAGGTACACTTTACAATACCCTAAATAAGGCATCATTAAGTCCATTTTATTAAAAAGGGTCCTAGAATTAATGTGAATGTGTAAAACACATTACAACACTAAATCAAGGCAACATTAAGCTCATTTATTGTTAATTATTCCAAAATCAAGTAAGGAAAAGGGATACTTTTTTCATTACTACACAACCTTTGATCCATATCCCAATATAGTTCTTGATTTTTTTTGAGAATTTATTATATTTTCCATCATCTTTACAAGTTATCAAAGAAATTTTGGTTTGATCTATAGTAGGAGCTTTTTTCATGTATTTTTTCATTCCTTTTATATATTTTACCTCTCACAAGTGCAAACATGGAATGTACAAGGCCATGCCAACTACCCAACTTAGGTTGCACACCACTCTCTATCCCACTCTCCTAATCAACACTTTGAGTATCTCATAATCATAGTAAATTTGTTCAAATATATTTGTGATTATCTCAATATCCATAATAGTTTATTTATGATGTCCACCTAAATTCTTAAGACTCTTTATTTCATTAGATTTTTACTAAAAACATTATAAAATTAAAAAAATGATGTTGAAAAATATTTGTTCCAACAATCATTTTTTCTGGGGATGATGATTATCTACCATTTTATGTTTCTAATAGTCAATGATGGTGATTAATTTTTGGATTTTCAATCCTTTTTAGATGAACATATCCCAAATGAGTTCCAAATATGGCACAAAGATAATAAGTACAACTCTCCCTCCACATAAAGAGGTACAACACTCCCACTTGAAAAATAAATTGAAGATATTAACTAGGACACTACAAAACTAATAGAGGCATTAGTTTAAGTGAATTTAGGTATAAGAGCAAATAATATTTTTTATGCAATGAGAGTGAACAAAATATAATGTGGAATAATCCCTAAAATATCTGTCAACAATGGTTGTCACAAAGAAATGCAGACTACCAACTAGCTAAGTGGTCTAACTTCCACTTGAAAGAAATGTCCACATATAGTACTAAATGTAGAGGAAGAGGAAAAGATTATGAAATGGTTTAAGGAGATGACTGTGATGGGACATGGTCTTGAGATTATCAATCTCAATGTAGAATTTTCTCAAATCTATTAGACATTACCAAACCCATTTAAGGAAGGTCTCCTAATTAAATCCTACATGGAAAGGTTTAAAAGATGTCATCTTGAATTTACACTAAGGGAAAATAAAGGTCTTGATAGAGATAGAGAACTAAACATAAGACCTATAGTTTTTGATAAAATAAGAAGCATTTACAAGGCACTATACCCAAACCCAAAAGGCCCCAAGGGTAAAGATTTTAAAGAAAAAAGGAAACCAATATCATAGGCCATAAGGACCAATGGCAATGTTATCAATAGTTTTGCACCCTCTGAATGCATATTCAACAAACTACTAAAACATGGAAACCTCTTTCAAATGTAGGTGATCTTACGTGAAAGAGGAATCTCCAGAGTGAGCTGGTTCTCGAATGATGAATTCTATTCTAAAACAGCTTCTGAGGAAAGGGATGAAGAATAACTGAACATAAAAACCTATTTCTAAAAGATGATTCACCAAACTTATAAGAATTCAGACCTAACCACTCATAACAACTTCTCTATTGCAGTAATCCTCACAATCTCATTGGCACATATCCCATCAGTGATTTGCATGAAGATCTGGAAAACAAATACAACATGCAACCTGAAACATGTAATTCTGAAACACAACCTATAATAGCAAGACATAAAAGGATTCCAATTTGAAAACACAAGTATATCAGATTGCCATTACAAAATTTGAGACAGAAAATAAGAAGGAGAAATCTACTGCTCTATTAAAACTGGAAGAGTGTCAATCTGTCCAAACTGAGTATCAAAAGGTTTACAAGCTCCCCAAAATGAGTAAGGGCAAGAAACTCTGATCTGAACTGCTGAGAATGGAGAGTTGAAAGACTAAATCTATCAAAAGAACTCTCAAGGAAACCCTAATCCGAGCTCAGAAAAAGCTCAAGGAAAAAAGGCTTCAAACAAACTCAAAAAACTGCTTAAAAGCAGAAAAAAGCACAATGCTTTTATGATGAACCTGTCAAGCCTCTAAAAATAGGCTAAATCTGCTTTAAAAGCACAAAAACACCTTATCTCTCCAAGACAAGTCTGAAATCCGACCAAGAGGAAAAGTCAATAAAAGATCTGCTAAAAATAGCAAGAAAACATAAAGCAGTTTATAAAATATCGCTTTTATGCTTCTGCTTTACAAGATGCAGATTTTTACAATTTGCCTTATTTTTGCAATTCAAAGATTTGGAAATCTTTTGCAAAAAGAAAGAACTCCTTATTTCTCCAAGATATCATTCTGATTTTCTCAAAAATCATAAAAACATATTACATAATCTTCCTTTTATCAAAACTTCTCATTGATTTCTTTAAAATCAATAAAACAAATAAAACCCTAAAATGATCATTAACCTTCAAGGAGAAGGAAAACCCTAAATGATATGATACATTATTGATTTTCCTTAAGCTAATCAAAACAAAATATAGGGTAAGGCATTCTTCAACCCTTATTTTGTTAAGCCCCAAAATATAAGCCTTAAAGACTTAATATCAACCTAGACATATTGATTTCGGCCTCCCTCTAATATTAAACTTAGACTTTGAAAAACATAAGGCATAAACTTAAAATTTTGACCCCTCTTTGAATTTTGACATATGCTCAAAACCGAACATTCTGGATGATGATGATATTCGAATTAGGCATGAGGAAATAGGGTCAAACCCTAATTATCATTCATTTCACCCGTGACTTGAGAAGAAGGAAACTCTGTCTGAAAGAAATTTCTGCCATGATGGTGTCGAATTCGAGCTCGTGTGCTTCAGTAACCCTCTTCATGCTTCAAATAACTAAGTCTCCTCTAGTGGGTGAGCCTCCTTTCATGGAAAAATAGCTTTTCTACTTCATTATTTTGAATATCAACAAGCCCTAAGGGTGCGGCCTGTTCATTTCTGACTTTCTCTTACCTTGATTTCTCCATGCCATCATGAGTTCGAGCTCAACCTCTATTGTCCATTCTATGAAAGCTTCGACTTGTGCTCTAGCTCTTCTTTACTGTGCAGAGGTAAGCTTTATTTAATGGTTTCTGTAATCTCTATTTTGGCCTTGAGGTCGTGGTGAACTCACTCTGATGTCTTTATTCTGCATTTTCTGTGTGCTTCTGTGCTCATTGTTGTGTATCATTCTCACTATAAGAACTTGGCCACTCTTCAAAACTCGAAATCATGCCTTGGGAAACTAAAGAGGAAGCTATGGCCGCGGCTTTAGACTCTATCAAAAATTTAAGCTGGTAATTTTCCTTCGTTACATTTGCTCTCCAGAGACTTAAGAAAATCTCTTCCTTGCTAATGAATTTCTGGCCATACTCAGGCCACGCCAAATATGCAGTGTAGGAAGCATTTTTTGTAGATTTTGGGCTCGACCCAGAACAAAAACTTACTATTATGTCTTTTAAAAAACATTTCTATTTGTGGGCATCACAGAAAGTTGAATAAAGCTGTATTTTTCTTCTATTCAATTCCAGATTTCACATGGTTATCTTTGTAATTGATTTTTCCTGCACTTTGAAACTAACCCTGAAAATGGGTCTTTTGAAATATTAAAGAAAAATGCATTTGCTTCTCTTCTGAAACTCGACCTAGCACAAAAATCTTCACATTTGTGGTCAAACTGCTTTTGAATGCAAAACCCAAAATGGGTATTGTAGAGTATCACATTTTCTATACCTTGTATGAAAACCCACATTGGATACCATGAATAACTGAGCATAGTTTTATTTCGTAGTCCTGAAGCAAATGTTTGCATATTTTGAAGAAAATATCTCTATTCTGGTTTCTCTTCAGAACTCGACCATCAGTTCATTGCATTTATTCCTGTTACTTCTTTGTGGTTATTGTGAAAATCATATGAAAGTTGTATTCTTTCTACTTTGAGGCTCGAAGAAGCACATAAATTTGCATACTTTGTAATTATAATGTTGTTTTAAAATAAAACCCATATGGGTATCATAGATTATCATGTTTACTATATTTTAGAGACAAACCCACATGTGGGTAACAGCTGTTCATCTTTGCTTACCATAGAACTGTAAGCACCTGTAAGAGTTGACAAAAACTGTAAATTTTCATCGAATTCAGTTCATGGGCTTGACCCATCCATCATCACATGTAGTCTTGCATTTCTGTCAAACGAGTATACCATATTCCAAAGAACAATATATGCACTTTTCCACTAGGGTTTGATGTTTACCTTCAGAAAACCAATATTGGCATTTGATGTTTGCTTTCAAATCTTCCTTCAGAAATGTACACTCATGGTTTAGATCAAAACAGTGTTAATCTATATTCTGCTGTGAGCTCCTATATTATGTTGTGAGCTCCTTTAAGCATTCAGACTCCTTTAATC
>VDFB02271358.1:739091063-739101326 GCA_007258455.2 Sequoia sempervirens | reverse complement strand
GATGATGATTATCTACCATTTTATGTTTCTAATAGTCAATGATGGTGATTAATTTTTGGATTTTCAATCCTTTTTAGATGAACATATCCCAAATGAGTTCCAAATATGGCACAAAGATAATAAGTACAACTCTCCCTCCACATAAAGAGGTACAACACTCCCACTTGAAAAATAAATTGAAGATATTAACTAGGACACTACAAAACTAATAGAGGCATTAGTTTAAGTGAATTTAGGTATAAGAGCAAATAATATTTTTTATGCAATGAGAGTGAACAAAATATAATGTGGAATAATCCCTAAAATATCTGTCAACAATGGTTGTCACAAAGAAATGCAGACTACCAACTAGCTAAGTGGTCTAACTTCCACTTGAAAGAAATGTCCACATATAGTACTAAATGTAGAGGAAGAGGAAAAGATTATGAAATGGTTTAAGGAGATGACTGTGATGGGACATGGTCTTGAGATTATCAATCTCAATGTAGAATTTTCTCAAATCTATTAGACATTACCAAACCCATTTAAGGAAGGTCTCCTAATTAAATCCTACATGGAAAGGTTTAAAAGATGTCATCTTGAATTTACACTAAGGGAAAATAAAGGTCTTGATAGAGATAGAGAACTAAACATAAGACCTATAGTTTTTGATAAAATAAGAAGCATTTACAAGGCACTATACCCAAACCCAAAAGGCCCCAAGGGTAAAGATTTTAAAGAAAAAAGGAAACCAATATCATAGGCCATAAGCAGACCAATGGAAACAAACTTACAACAAAGTCACAATAGAGAAATTATCAAAAATATGAACAAAAAAAAGAAAAAAACCCTACTTGGGAAGATTTTCCTTATCCTCCATGAGGAATTTAAAGGAACCTTGCTTCTATTGGCTAGAACTAGGATCAACTGTCTTCTCATGATTTTTTATCTTCTCTTGTAGTATAAAACCAAGAGTTTTAACATAGTGATGTATGAACTTTAGGGTGAAGCAAGAGAGGCCATTAAATTTTCAACCCTAGTTGATAATTCCATGAAGTCCTAGCAAGTCTTCTCACAGTTGGAGAATTTATCATCATTATTTTCTTTAGTATGGGTGGGTTCCTTTGGTTCTTGAAGCATTGCATTGAATTTAGGAAATAAGATTGGGCCATCTACATCCTCTTTAGCTTCCTCTACATGATCATCATTCTTTCTATCTTCATCCTCATTGACCTATTCAAAATCATCATTGGAAATCTCATCTGTTGTTATGTCAAGGGCCTATTTTCTAGCCAACCTATGGGATCTCTGCACAATAGGGTTATTTAATCAACATCAATGTTTGTATTATGCATGATTTTGTCAAAATATTATGATAACAATTCATATGATCCTCACGAAATATAGAATTATGATGATATGTTCATTCAAGATAGGATAAATGAAGCTATGTAGGGGGGTGATCCCACAATAATGAGTTACAATTTTTGGCCAAACTTGACATTAAAATCAATATTTTTCACCAGATATTCACTTTCTTACACCTATAGCAGCTAAACCATTAAGAATTTTAAGATCAATCAAACTAGTTATTTGTTAGATCTTTCATGTAGATTCTAATTATATTTAAAAAAAAAAAAATTGTGAATCATTTTATGTAATTTTAATAACTTATTTTTTCTACTAATCAGCATTTTTAAAAAGTGATGTTTACTTTGGACTGCATAACTTTTTTTAATACACAAGATACAATTCCAATTTTTAAAACACAAAATTTTCACACCAATATCTAGTGCATGGATATTTTTTCATAATTTTTTGTTGCATAATTTTTTAAAATTAATTTTTCAAATCAAAGTAATTATAATTTGGATAGAGGTGTACTTCGACCCGCATATCTTTTTTTGTATTCATTTGAATTAACTTATTCTTTTTTTATTGGAATAAGGACATTAATACCTAGTGCAAATGTATTTTTTAGAAATTTTTTTCTCTATTTTTCTATGTTTTCATATGTGTGAAACAAAGAACTTGATGTTCATTGAAAATTCTACATTCACAAGAAATAAAAAATAAATATAATAATCAAATTAAACATATTTAAAATTATACTTTTTGGGAAGCTTATAATAAGGGCTACATGCTTACAAAACATAAATTTTAAATGAATTCAGTTGATCACCCAAGAGGTAAATCAAAAGTGGATTTTTTTGGTCAACATTTTGATAGGTGTAGAGGAGACTCGATTATAGGTATGGTTTAAATCTAACAAGGTCATATCCAAGGGGGTTTGATCTAAGGGGGTTTGATTAATCCCTCTTTAATTAAAATCATTTAAATGGAACCTTTAAAGTCTTAAATCATTGTATTTTCTAAAAATATGTGATTTCAGGCAAAAATCAGGATGTCCCAAAAAGTGTAACCCATTATTGTGGCAGCACCCAGGGGTTAGGGAAGAGGAGTAGAAGTGTATCATATATCATACTAGAGAGAATGGAATATATTACTATTTTATGTTTTTTAAATATTATTGAGAAAAGAATACAAGGTTTTATTTGTTCAAAAGTAAAATAAACTAAAAATATGTATTGTTTGTCATGAACAAACCACATATATGGTTTCTTAAGGTCGTGCATGGATGAAAAAAAATTTCTAAACTAATTATATTACTTTGTAATATTAGTTTTAGATGTTATTTCACAAGCTAAAAACATTTATTATTTTTTAAGGCCATGAAATCCATGTCACTGTCACAACAATCTAATATGTGAGGTAATTAGAGATTGACTTGCTAACATTGGTAGCACACACTTCAAACAAATGCATTTAAATCATATTTCAAAACTAAAAGAGTAATGTGGGTAGACCAAATATAGAAATTAAGAGGGAAATTGTGGTAGTGATTTGAAACAAAGCATTTCAATTTAAAGCACAAAATATTACAAAAAAAAAATCAAGATTCACTAGGATAAGGGTATGTCCACTTAATCTTGATACACTTATGGAGAAAATGCATCCTAGTGACACATTTCAATTTAGCATTAGGGATGATGATTCTATAGTGCACACCATTCTAAGATTTTCAAGACTTGATGTCTCATAATTAGAAGTGACAAATATTTTTTTTGTAGTGTAGAAAATTGTCACCCTTAATAATTTCATATTATGTTTGGTCCCCCTAATTTATTGGACTTAATTAAGCTCCTAATTTTCCTAAATTATGCATTCCAAGGACTAATTTTTACCATTTTCTAAAGGATTACAAGAATTGAATAAATGCATCCAATCAATGCTTTGGTCTTGACTGAGTGTGTCTTGGAAATCTGGCCCAGGGCCTAGGACCCATTTTCCCATGGGCGAATGGGTCCTCCTTTTTAGCCAAGACCCAAATTCAAATATGTTGTTGGTAGCATTTTAACATCCAAAATTCAATATTCAAATGTCATCATTTTGAATCTAATTTTCAGGAAATTAGAAAAATTGCATATAAGTACCTAGTTATTTTATCATTTGAAATCTAATAACAAGAGAAATCTAGAAAACTATTGGAAAACTTATGATCAAGAGAAATATTTTAGAGATTTATTGTAGAAATTCAAGATCCAACATAATGTCAAATTTTATGTGAGTTTATGTGTGTTCATGTTCATGTTTTGTGAAGGCTAACCCTTGTTGTAGGTATCCAAAGTATTCAAGTATGCAAGCAAAGAAAGATCCAAATCCTTGATGTCATGCACATGACTTCAGTCCTTAAAGGAAGCCATTGAAGGGTGGTGAGTTGCAACACTTTTTTCATTCATCATTCCTTTCAATTATCATTCCTATCATTGGCATTGCCATTATGGAAGTGGAAACACTTACACAAGGTTTGATTCAGACAAGCCCCTAAATGGCCCAACATTTTCTCCTTCTTTGAATGCACAGGTTATAAGTTTGAAGAGGATTGAGGAAAGATTGAAGGGAAGTTCTCCACTATTGCATTCAAAGCCCTAAAAGTTGTCAAAATAGGGAAACTCAATTGCAAAATTTATTGGCAAAATTTTGATACTTTTGCAACTAAGAATCAAAGGCTCAAATATAGCATTAGAGGACTACATAATCAATTTCAATACCCCTCATCAAATACCCATTTTCCCATGGGAAACTGAGTCCCTCTTCACATGTCGAATCTAGCTTTTGGTGATAGGTATATATCATTCGACACTTCCCAGATCCACCTACAATCTACAGTTCCAATCTGTGCATCTTCAAAATATTGCATTTTTCATATTAGGTCATATAGTTCAATTAGGTTAATCATTCCAAATCATTTCCAATTTATTTCTAAGACTCAAAAGGATAAGATCTACGTCTTATTGGCTCACCTTAGAGGTTGAAAGTCAATCTATGCACCTTGTTGATTTGCATCCTAATGAAACCCTCGGAAATGGTATGGGATTGATCCTAAGTTCTTTACATTTAGGACATTAAGATCACCCTCTCACCCATTTTTCTATGTTTCATTTTTGTGAACCTGACATTTGACATCATAGTTTTTTTATTTGGTAGCCTTTCAAACCCTAGATCTAGGTTTTGCATCATTTTGCATTTATCATTTAGGGTTTCATCTTTGCATCATTAAAATTCATAAAAATCCAAAAATATTGCATCATAGCTTGCATTACAATGTGTTTCATTCATTTAGATTAGATTTTCATTTCAAAGTTGCATTAAAAAAAGTGTTATTTTGTTCCAAGATTGTCATACATTTGCATTTGCATTACATTGGAAAATTCTAGAAAAATAGTCACTATCAAACCTATTTGTAGATAGGAACAATAACATTAAATGACAACTTGGAAATTTAGTTTTTTAATTTTCAAAACCCTAAATAAGGATCCATTCACCCTTGGATTACCCTGTCCTTGTACAGGTGCAATAAAAGTTTTTTTCATACTAGTTTTTCTTTTTCTGCTCGGTTTATTTGTACTTGCAAATCTTAATTTGAAATTCATAACTACATATTCTAAAGTATTTTTCATTTAGTTCATTTTATGAAAGAAATTGCATTGTTTAGGGTCAAAATTTTCATTCATAATCATCATTTCCAGATCTTTGCATCTTGCAATTAGCCAATTATTACATTTCAAATCTAAAATTTGCATTCAAGCTTGTTCAAAAATCTTCAATATCATTGCATACTTGCATTTTGCATTAAATTGGGATACATTAAGCAAATTCTAGAATTGCAGTTCTGTTTGCAAGTAGAATCAACATTCTTAAATAATTTTGTACACAATCAAACTTTGAACTTTAGAACCCTTGCCTAGGACCCAGACACCCCTGGGTGACTATTGTCTTGTTATTTCCACATCAGTCAACTTTTTATGATAGAATACTCTCAAGAGTCTTTGTTTGGAGTTATTTCCTGATTGTTCTTCACCTGTGGTTTAACAGTTTGAACCTCGTTGAAAAATGGAAATGTTTTTTGGTAAAATTTGGATGTCCTTGAAATCTTTGGTTAATGTTTCAAGTTGTGTGTTTGGTGATGACCCCAATTCTGATAATGACAATCATAATAATCCATCTCCTATTTCAAGTATTTTTGATGCATAGGTCAAGATGAAGAGAGCGTGCATGAATTAAAACATAATTCCTTACACAACCTTGAGAATAATGCAACCTTTTATCCTTTAATGTAATTCCCTACTACTCCATACCAACAACATCCTACCATACCACCACTTGAAATGTTCAGTCTCTTACACCCCAAAAGTAAGTCACAAATCATACCTCAACCAATGAATATGGAAGCACCTATCAAAAACAATCACAAGGAAAGCATATCAACCAACCCTCCATCATATGAGCATAAAGTTATAGACACACCCATCAATTTGGAATAGAATTATGGACAAGGCTTTAGATTTTGAGAGAAAAAGGATGTGATATTAAGAATGAACACAAAATCCACTCTCTTGGAACAAACACTACTAGAAGATACTAAGGGATTAGGTTAGCAAGATCCTCCACCTTCACACCAAACAATTGGTCAACCATGTAAGAAACACAAAACTTATAAACTTAAGAAACTACCCTTTCCGCATCCTATAAATAAGACTGAAAAGACCTTAGACATGCTTCTCAACCTAGGACTTATTACATTACCACCTATCCATGAGTGAGAAGATAAGAAAGGTAAAAGTACAAACATGTCTTATTATGCATATCATAGATCACTTCAACATCTTACTGATGAATGTTGTGCTTTAAAGAAGAAATTGAGAGAATTTGATCCCTATGTGGATCAAATTGAACACATAATATATTAACATTCATTCGTTGTGCTCATTGTCATGTGGTAGTTCTAGTATCATAATATATTCACTACCATGCACAGAGGTATAAACATAGCTTTATGCAATCATCTTTTATCTTGCAAGGAGCACCATTCTAGGCTCACCTTTGTCCCTATGCTTGGGGGGTAAGGGGTTAGATAGCTATCTCCTAGGTGTTATTCCTTCTAGCAAGGGATCCCTTTGTATCTCCTTAAAAAATTAGTGTAGAAAGTACACTAAGCTTTTAAGAGGGGGGCATGTAGTCCCCCGCTCATTGTTTGCATAAGAAATGATCCCTACTTAGTGATGATATCATACATCTCTTAGGAAGTGTGACCTTGTCAACCAAAGTGTGGAATTCTTAATCCATGTGATGTGTGTCCCTTTTGGTGATATTGGACTTGATTTCCCATAAGAGTGTGACCTCTCTTGGCTTATGACATTCCTCTTGGTGGTTATACTATGGTTGGTATGCCCTAAGGTGTGATTTTCTATTCCTTGACTTGTCCTCTCTTGGTGGTGATATCATGTGTGATGTTCCCTAGGGTGTGACCCTTCATTCATTAAGCAATGCCCCTTTGATGTTGTTAAAATGACCTTTTGAGGTGGTGCTATGATAATATCCCTTGATGTCTTGGCCTTGTCTTGTCATTATTTGTTTGCACCCCTTGAGGTGAGTTTGGTGAGTTTGGCATTTTTTTCTTCACTTTGTTCATGGAGGCTAAAATTAGTGTTGTGTTAGCATAGCATCTTGTGACACCTTATCAAGGTTATTAGGGAGTAGAACTCTTGGTATGGTTTTTATGGGCACACCTTGTAGACCTAGTGTGTGTTTCCCATTTTTTCCACCTTGTTACAAGAAAACCTTGTAGACCTAGTGTGTGTCTCTCATTTTACCTTATCTTGGGGGCTCACCTAGTGAATATCAAACTTCGCTAGCCCATGTGTCTCCTAGTTTATGATTCACCAAGAAAATAATAGACTTTGATAAATTGTGTGTCATGAATGCCTTTTTGTATGGAACCTAGCATAATAGATCTTGCTAGCCATGTAGAAACCTTTATATTTTATGACCACCTAACATAACACAACTTGCTTGCCAATGGATCCATGTGTTTCATGAATGATGTGTATGACTTCAATCCTCATGGAACATTGTCTTTATTTGACATGTGACACTTACACATTCATGCCATACCCCTCTAGAAACATTTAAACTACCCACCTCCTTACATTAAAAAGATTACCACGGTGACACTTACACAGTCATGCCAATTCCAAAAGTTAGGGTCCACCACTATTAAACCCTCCCCCTAGACCAACGAAGTTTGTAAGGGAAACAATGTGGGGCAAAAGAAAAAAATTCCTAGCCAAAAGTAAAATGTTCAAAGATAAAATTAGTCAGAGGTAGATTCTGACCACCACTCAAGAAGGGCAAACACGTGAAATCAACCATTTAGGAAAAGCTGAAATCACGCAGTCAAATCTTTAATGGTGGCCGATATTTCTGACAATCCCATAAGAGACCAGGAGAATATTACATGCGCTGATAGCGTGATTCATTGCTTGTAAATCCCAGTTATAGGTTACCTACTAAATGCAGAATCCTAAATAAATGAGATGTGTAGATCTCTCAAAAAGATTGATTCACAGAAACAAAACAAATGTTGACATCATTGTTGTAAAAGTGTCACTGCTTTGAATGCGACCTGTGAGACTCTAATATCAATCTTGTTCTTCTAAACATTTTGTTCTATAGTCAAATAGAAAATAAAATATTACAAACTAGACATGTTTTCAAGTAAATGCAATTGAAACAACCATTCAATTCAAGTAAAGGATAATGGAACAAATTAATGAATATCATTCTAACTGTTAAATTATCAATCAACAAACAAAGAATGACCAAAATAATGTATGACAGAGTAGAAACGAGGTAACATGGCATACAAAAGATCACGTGAACTCCTAATATTAGGGTCATTACCTTAGTAAGGTATGCAAACATCAACTTTTCATTTACAACCAAATATAGTAGTGAAATGAAGAAATGCCTTCTCAAGCACATTAGTGTAATCAATACACAACAGAGAAAAAATGAGTGTAGAACTAGAAAAATTAGGTGGGTCATTGTCTTAGTGAGTTATGATGACCCCACCTTTCATTTACAACCAAAATGAGTGAAACAAAGAAATGCACAATAGAGATGAAATGAGCGTAGAACTAGAAAAATTAGGTGGGTCATTGTCTTAGTGAGTTATGATGACCCCACCTTTCATCTACAACCAAAAGGAGTGAAACAAAGAAATTCATTCTTAATCGGTAAAAAACAAATAAATGCTAGCCTAAAATATATGCAATAGAGAAGAAACAATTATAACGCCAAAAAACCAAGTGGGTCATTACCTTAGTGAAGAATGATGACCTCACCTTCCATTTACAACTAGGATGGGTGAAATGAAGAAATACCCTCTCAAATAATAAACAATAAACACACATTAGCCTAAACAATACATGATAGAGAAGAAACAAGCATAAAAACAAAAGAAATTGGTGGTTCATTTCCTTAGTGAGGTATGATATCTCACCTACCATTTATAGCTGGATGGAGTGGTAAAATGAAGAAATTCCTTCTCAAATAATAAACGACAAATAAACACTAACCTAATCAATACACAATAGAGAGGAAACAACTACTTTAAAAAAAAAAAAAACTATCTAGGTCATTACCACGTAGTCAAGTATGAAGACCTCACCTTCCATTTGAAATGAGATGGATGAGAGTATTAAACACAACTAATGAACACACCTCCACATTCTCTTGATGCAAACCCCCACATTCTCTTTGTTGAATCCCTTCAAAGTTTAGAAGTGAACAACTATTGGTGGAAAATACAACAACATTTGGGTAAGAAAGACAATTAATGTTGAACTCCTCTACATTATTTAATGTTGCATACTAAAATATTGAAGACAATATTGTTTCATGTTTGCATGACATCCCATAGACGTAAGCACAAAGGTTGACTTACTAAATGTGGAGGTGTGGGAGTTGAGTTTGGAATCACACTAGATAAATGTCTTGATGTTTGATTGAGGGGTGTAATTCTCCATGGCGAAAACAGATTAGTGGGAACACATGGTCAATTGATGGTGATCTACAACTTGGGGTCCACAAGCACCACTTTCAATCACTATAATTTTGAGCGGAAATAATGGAATCTCCACTTGTTAGCCTCCTCCATATTTATGACAAATCATACACCTCTAAAAAAAAAAAAAGTAAAAAGTTTGACCTATCCACCTTTGCAGTCATGGCTAAGAAAAAAGATTGCTGGTGTTAAACTTACACATTCATATCAATCCCAAAAGTTAGGTCCACCACTGTTAAACCCTCTCCCCTAGACCAACGAAGTTTGTTAAGGGAAACAATGTGGGGCAAAAGAGAAAAATTCCTAGCCAAAGGTAAAATGTTCAAAAGATAAAATTAGTCAGAAGAAGATTCTGACGGCCGCTCAAGAAGGGCAAACACGTGAAATCATCACGCCGTCAAATCATTAATGGTGGCCGATAATTCTGACAATCCCTTAAGAGACTAGGAGAATATTGCATGCGCTAATAGCGTGATACGTTGCTTGTAAATCCCAGTTATAGATTGCCTATTAAATGCAGAATCATAAATAAATGGGATGTGAAGATCTCTCAAAAAGATTGATTCACAGAAACAAAACAAATGTTGACATCATTGTTGTAAAAATGTCAATGCTTTGAATGCGACCTGTGAGACTCTAATATCAATTCAATGGTTTTGGCTCACAAATAGAATTCAAATGTTAATTGTCAAAGTCATGATCTGTGTCTGTTTTAAGAGATACAAAAGATCCATGTTTGAGTGTTCTACTAGGCGTTGGATGGTACATGTTTCACATGATTACTTGCCATTTTGGAGAATTTTCATGTGCTTCAA
>VDFB02271358.1:739060090-739090963 GCA_007258455.2 Sequoia sempervirens | reverse complement strand
AAACTTTTGATACTCAGTTTTGGTCAGATTGACACTCTTCCAGTTTTAATAGAGCAGCAAATTTCTCCTTCTTATTTTCTGTCTCAAGTTTTGTAATAGCAATCTGATGTACTTGTGTTTTCAAATTGAAATCCTTTTATGTCTTATTGTTATAGGTTGTGTTTCAGAATTATATGTTTTAGGTTGCATGTTGTATTTGATTTTAGATCTTCATGCAAATCACTGATGGGATATGTGCCAATGAGATTGTGAGGATTACTGCAATAAAGAAATTGTTATGAGTGATTAGGTCTGAATTCTTATAAGTTTGGTGAATCATCTTTAGAAGTAGGTTTTATGTTCAGTTATCCTTCATCCCTTTTCTTGGAAGTTGTTTTAAATTCATCATTCAGAGAACCAGCTCACTCTGGAATTCCTCTTTCGCATAAGATCACCCACATCTCAGAGAGGTTTCCATGTTTCAGTAGTTTGCTAAATATTGCATTCAGTAGGGTGAAAAACTATTGATAACATTTATATAATTCATTTCTTAGAGAGATATGCATAAATTCTTCCCTCCTTTTCAATGACTCTTTTGTTTGGGTTGTAGTAGTTTAAACATTCCATAACTAGTTTAGGGGCCTCCATTGTTGGCAGAAACCCTCTTGCTAAATATAACCCACTTGCTATAACATTCCTTGTACATTGAGAGGCATTTTCTTGTCGTGCCCATCCAAGGAATTCAACATCAGAGAAACATCCCATATGAGTACCATTAGCTATTCCACCAATCGATACAGCTTGCAAAGTGTAATATTTGAATTCATTTTTTGGTCTTGCTTGAAAAGTACTCATTTTCGCCAACATGTTCTATATTTTTAAATGTGTTCCTTGTGTGCGAGTTAGGGTTAAATTTAACTAGTTATCTTTAAAAATTCATAGAAACTTTTCAATTCACCATTCCTTAAATTTACATCAAAATAATTAACATTTCAGTTATTAAGGGAAATACCATTATCTCTAGACTTTCGTGCGTAAAATGGTTGAAAAAAATTATGTTATTCGAGACATACCTAGTTTTTCTAATGATGATAATCTTTTTAGAATGCAACTTTGAAACCCTTGGTAGCTGTGTTCTTGGTTTCTCTAAATTTACCTTTCCTTGTGTGCCACAATATCAGTCTCATTCATTCAATGTCCTTTAAAAATTTGTAGTATGACGCGAGGTAGAGTGTTATAAAAGCAACTGCATGCTAGAGGTGGTGCCAAGTATGTGTGTGTAGTTCATCACCTTCATTAATTACCTAGTAAAATGCATTAATTTCTTGAATAAAGGTGCAATCATGGCAGATTAGGGTTCAAATTACAAAAACCTTGGTTTTTGCACAAGCCCACCACTTAGAGGAAAAGATAGCACAAAAAGCTTACATGGCACTCTTGTGTCACTTTTATTTTTATGAGGAAAAGGCCTTTAAGATACATGATCATTTATGATCATCAGGATTGAAAACCTCCGATACTGAACCTTTGAAAGATTATTAGGAACTGGGACACATACCTCCAAGCTTATAAAAAAATAGGGAGTAGAAAGAGGAATCGGGAATAGGGTTCAAGCAAGATCAAAAGTGATTCAAAAATTTTGTAATAGAAGCTCTGGTTTCTGACCTCTGGCTAAAGAAAAAGAAAAGTAACCATCAGACTAACTAATGAAGAAAATAACATGGCCATCGAGGTTGAAAACCTTTGGGAGATGACTTACTAAGTGAAAACTAGGACCCATCAAAGATACAACATCCTTGACACAACCACAACAACCTTGAGACTTCAGGTCTGGTAAATTAATAAAACTTTGTAAAAAGACCAAGACACCAAATCCGAGAAAGGACTTACGCAAAGACAAAGCAAATTGAATAAAACTTGTAATTTTACCAAATCCCCCCAAAACAACACACCAAAGCAAGCAAAAGCAAGAGGAAAGAAAAAAGGGGGGTCCACATTTTTTTGAGGAAAATGGGGTATTTTGTGAGACCACACAACAACTAGCAACCAACAAAGCTAAATAAAACAATAGAAAGTCAATTTTGGACCTAACAACCATGCTTCAACTTATTTTAGTCTTCTAACTATAAACAGTCAAACATGCCAACTTCACTTTAGTTAGCATACAAGATTAAGTGTTACTGAGCTCACATGTGTGCAGTTGATTTATTATGCTACAATACACTTAGATCATAGAAATTATTTGCATTGACCTACATAATTTGGTAATTCCATTTTAAGCCAACCATGGATAGAGCCTTGATGCCAGTCAAGCATCCATAGCCCCAACAAGGTTATCTCTATAATTTCCCCAAACATAGCTCTACTGCTAACCAAGCATCTATAGCCCCGGTAGAGATATTTGGATGGCCTAAAGAGTTGATTTCTTTTTCTTGATTTCTTTTTCTTGATTTTTTTTTATAGCTCATTTATATATATATATATATATATTCAGTGATAACTCATTACAACTTGTAGGCAATGAAGCCCGCTATTAGGTTGGGAATTATAGTGGTAGCAAAGGTAGCCTTTTGATTTTTCACTCAATGCAAATAACTACTATTCAAATTTCAGTAGAATGATTTAAGATATGGGCATCTATAGCTCAACATCAATTGAATGATTTATGCTAACTGGAGTAAAAAGAACTGAACAATTCCTGAATCGTCTGTAATTAAAGTACTACTTCTGGTCAAAACATAGATCAAATTTCTAGAGTTGAAATTCTATTTTTTTTTCACCTTTAAAGGTTGCCAATTGTTGTATATTCTAGCGACGCAAAACCAAAAAAAAAGCAAGAAAAACAAAGAAACAAATGACTATTTACAAAAATGACAAAAAAACTATTTACAAAACTATTTACAAAACTACTTACAAAACTACACTTGGAAGTAATGTTTCAAAGATTGCCCATTGACAGGCAATGGGACATCTTCTCTAGTCAAAGTTTTAAGTCTATAGGTATTGTCACCTAAAATTTTAGAAACTTGGTTATGACATTTCCATAACTTTTCAAACTTACCATGCTCACATGTACACTCATGGGTTTTGTCCCAATATAAGACTAAGTCAGATATTCTAAAAGTTTTTAATCTAGCCCTTTTGTCAAACCATCGTTTTCCCACAAATTGGTTCCTAGCAAAATGATCTATAGCTTGGGTATGCTTTTCATCTAAGTGCATTAATTACAACAATCAAGCTTTAGTCTGATCATCTAATCCAATGTATTCTTGAGAAAATTTCCAAGTAGGTATTTTCAAATTTATTGGCAATATAGGGTCTACTCCATAAACTAGGTTGTAAGGAGAATTCCACAGTGTGGATTTCATCCTAATATGATCTACCCAAAGGGTGAATTTTAACAAAGAATGCCATTCTCTAGGATTCTTTTCAACCAATTTCTTAATTATATCCAACAAATTTTTGTTTGATGATTCTGCTAACCCATTTCTCTATGAATAATAGTTATATGAGAAATTCAATGTTATACTGTATTCAAATGCTCAATTAGAAAACTTTAACAAGGAAAAAGTAGGGCCATTGTCACATACCAGTGCATACGGTACTTCAATCCTGGTAATAATATGTTCCTCCAAAAATTTGATTACCACCTTTGTGGTGCATTGTTTGCTAGGACACACTTCAATCCATCTAGTGCAATAATCTATAGCATTCAACACAAACCTATGACTTGCAAACGATGGAGGATTGATAGCACCAATGAAATATATTCCCCATTGTGAAAAGGGGTGTATTTCCATCACCAATTGTAATGGCTAAGCATTAAATATTCCTTTATCTGTCATAGATTAACATGTGTAATAATGTTTCACATGTTCATATGTGTCCTTAAAAATTGTTGGCCAGTAATAACCAACTCTCAAATGAGGTGTGCAGTAGCTAAAGGCACTTTGTGAGTTGTTCCAAACGTATCGTGCAATGCCCGCAACACTTCATTTGCTTCCATCCTATTCAAACATCTTAGATAAATTCCTTCATGATTTCTTTTGATTAAAGATCCTCCTTTAATCATGTAACTCTATGATTTTATCTTAAGGGATCTTCTTTGATTTCTTTGCATATGATCAAGGCAAGTATGGCTGACTAAATAATGCCATATATCTGAATACCAATCTTCTTGATCTTTTACATCTAGAGTATATTGTTGGCTAGAGATTTATGGATCTATCTCGACAATAGATTTGACTAGGGCTTGTCCCCAAACCAACTTCATGGGTATAATTTCTAAATTGAACTCTTGCAAAATTGTAGCCCATTTAACTCTCTTTTCCCTGAGCTCATTCTATGTTAACAACATTTTTACTACAACATCTGGGACAATAGCCTTGACTATACTTCTGAGAATGTAATGCTTGATTTTTCATATTTTTTTAGCCAAAGAAAAGGATTGTTTCTCAACATATGTATATCTTAGTTCTACTTCTTTAAATGGAGCACTCATAAAAGCAATCAACTTTTCTTCTTTGTTCTTGCCCCTCTATGTTAGTACCACTGCACAAGTATGACTAGATGCAAAAGAGTAAATATAAAAAGGTTTAACATAATTCGGACTTACTGCCATCAGTACTTTCACAATTGCAACTTTCATATTCTTGAAGGTGAGCTTAGCTTCATTTTTCCACTCTATTTTTGCATCTTTCTTTAACATATCATTGAGTGGTTTTACTATCTCAACAAATCTAGTGAAAATTTTCCTAACGAAATTGATCTTATCAAAATTTATACGATTTCAATTCTTTTTTACTTCCTGGGGGTTGCAGCCTAAGTAATGCACTCACTCTATCTAGGTTTATTAAAATATCTCTTTCAAAAATAATGCATCCTAGTAGTTTACCTTCAGTCACCCCAAAAATGCATTTCTTAGGATTCAGTAAAACTTTGTAAGTTTCACACTTTTTCAATATCGCTCTGAGATCTCTAGCATGATCTCCTCTATTCTTTGAAAATACTATGAGGTCATCCATGTAGATGATAATACATTTTACTATAAAATATTGAAAAGCATAATCCATAGCTCTCTGGAATGTAGCTTCAACATTTATCAATCTGAATGACATCCTTCTATAAGCTAAAGCTCCCCACTTCATGGTGAATGTTGTCTTCATCTGATATTCCTTTGCTACCATTACCTGATTGAATCTAGAGAATCCATCCAAGAAAGACATCATCTTTGAACTATTGACAATCTATAACACTTCTTCCAATGAAGGTAGTGGATAATTATCTTTTTCAAATGCCTTGTTAAGATTCCAGAAATCTACACATAACCGTATGTCTCCATTCTTCTTCCTGACTGGAACCAAGTTTTCCACCCAAGTAGAATGTCTAATAGGAAATATTATTTAGGCTAAGAGAATTTTTTGGACTTCCTTTTGGATCAGTGGTTCTAAGAGTGCATTTATGGGTTGCTACTCTTGATGGAAAGGCTTTACATCAAGCTTTAGTGGTATTGTATGAGTAATGATGGAAGTATCATAGGTTTTCAAGTCTTCATATGTCCATGCTATAACCTTCCAATAATCTCTGAGTGCCTGAGTGATACTTCTTCTTCTTCAACACACACCTTTCCTATAAGCACATTCTTAGGATCTTCTTTAGTATGCAAATTGTATAATTCAAATTGTTCTCCATCACTCTAGGGAAAATATTTCTGTCAAAATATTTGATCTATATCAAATAGTCACTCCAACTCAATTATCCCTTTCATAATATTGTTATCTTTAGCTTGAGCTAATTCTTTATCTTGAATCTCACCATCGAGGTGATCTATTTATTCGATTATTTTTACTTCAAAGATATTGGAGTTAGTAATGAATTCCAATATGTGTCGATCATCTTCAAACACCTACAAATTTGTAACATTATCAAGAAGTAAAGGTAATTGCACCATCTCAACTGTAAATCTTCTCAAATTTGAAGTATCTAAAGGTTCTAGAGCACTAGCAGTAGTAGCTAAAGCATCGTCTCTTTGATTAAATCTTCATGGAATGTGAGTAATGTTGAAAGTATCAAAATATTCTATTAAATCCTACACTTTGTGTCAGTAACTAGACAATCGCTTGTAATGACAAACATATTTCTTTCAAACTTTTATGAGTACCAATTCGGAAACACCAAACACCTTAAGAATCTTGACTTTCTTCTTGATTTCAAGCATCAAATCATGAATGAGGGCTTCGTATTTTGCCACATTATTAGTACATTGAAATTGCAATCGATAAGCAACAAGAAAATATTTACCTTGCAGACTGATGAGCTCAACTCTAATTCCAATTCCTTGTTTCGATTTAGATCCATCAAACCTAAGGATCCAGGCTTGATCATCAATAGTTGCAAACTTACCATTCTTAAGAGTTGTCGAATTAAATTTTTTTGTCTTTATAACTTGCACTTTATCTGTGTATTTCTTGTTCAGACCTTTTGATCTTAACATGTTCTAGACAATACTGGCTTTCAATTTTATGAATGATTTCCAAACACATCATGCAACTATCTTCTAAATGTACAGAATTGTGTAACCTCCACTGATCCTAAAACAAAAAACTTTTTAGTGAATTTTTTATTTTCCCACTCTTTTGAGCTTCTATAACAATGCTCTTCCAAAAATTATCATAATGACTATTTTCTTCTTCAGAAGAATCATAATCTAATTCGAATGAAACATCAATTCCAGGAGTTATTTGATTATGCTCTTCAACATTGCATGTGAATACTTCTTCTATTCTAACAACTAAGCTTTGAATTTTATAAACCACTAGTTCTACATCAATATATATAATTTTATTTTTCTAATCATAATCAATGATCATGTATTTCATACATGGTTCCCTCTCAATTTTGATTTGATTAGGAACTCCTTTCCATGGTAACCACATATGTGAGAAGTTTGTGGCCATGTATCCATTCAAAGTCTTCGACCAATCCCTACTTGTTGATGGTGTTTTCTACACAGCAACAACTCAGACAGAATGCACTATTCTATCTCTCTTGAAAGGTTATTTTCAACAATAAATTATTGAAAATCACCCCAAGGCCTCTCGGATGTCAGGTCATGACAATGCATAAACAACTCAGATAATATGTGAAAATGTTGGTAATCACAATCAGACCTTACTACAAGCAAACTGTATCTTCTCACTTATCATATTTTTCAATATGATGATCTCAAATCCTAAGTCTAACCAGATGATAAAGAAATAGAAAAAGATAAGGGTGCAAGAATATGATAAGATCTAAACTATTTCTAGAATGAACAATACAAATGACAAATATCGGGAATGGACCAATCTCAAATAACCAATTTTTGATCAACCCACAATGCAATATCACAAAAACGGTGCAATCTTCTAAGGTATATAGATTTTCAAATCGCAGATATTCATCCACAATCGAACTTAAGCACATATAAATATATGGTCCAGGTTGACTTCAGCAGCCTACTACAATCAGATAGTTACTGGGAGTATAGACCAGAGATTGCTACAAACATTCCAAATATGAAATCATGAACATCATTCACCAAACTAATCTAATTCCAAGACACTAAATTCTAAATCTTTAAGAAATTTGAAAGATGAAACAACGGGAACCATGCAAGATAAACTAACACAAGAGATTTCACCAGGAAAAACCACAATGCCTTCTATTGTATTAGATCACCAAAATGTTGCAACAATTCCACTATTTTGTTACAATATTTGCTTCAAGAAATTGACTACTACTTCTACTACAAAATGCTCTAGCTCTTTCTGATCTAACTTGTCTCTGTTATCTTTTCTCACCCTTTACAATGAGGCATGAATGCCCTTTATAACAAATTCTCAAGACATGTCGGCCCAGCCAAACATTTACAAAATAAAACAGCCAAAACAAGTTGGCCTTAGGAATTTCAAAATAAGGCACATATTAAATGCCAAGACATTATCAAGGTCGGCCTAGACACATTCCCCAATGTTGCCCGAATCAACATATGCCCTATAATAATAGGGAAGCACAAATCTCAAAATGGCATTAACTACCACCTCCCTTATCTTTATTCTGATCTTGAACCTTCAAAAATAATTTATCCAACTCATTAACAGGTGGCAAAGGAAAGATCCTAAGCGGACATTCAATGGAGCCAATCTCCTCTTTTGACTGTTTAACAACTTTATTCCAATCATCCCTGTGTGCTTGATACTTATCCATCACTACCAAGTAGGTTGCTACATCATCCAACTGGTGTCCTGTTATGAAATTCTCAGAATCTGGGGCGTACACATCATGCCACCATTCCCTTAGTTGTTCCAGGCTTAGGTACTTAGGAGCAATTTTCCTCCTGCCCATCATGATCTCAAAAAATGCAATACATCCCTCATAGACACCAGTTAAATCACCATCTATTAATTTCTTTCATTTATGAATCTTCCTCGTGGCCTTCTGCCGAATCTGCAAAGCCTCAAACCATTCTCAAGGCTCATTAAGTCTAGAGGAAGGAAGAATCCCATCTGCAGCCAACTGATCTTTGCCATATTCCATAATCACTTTGGATTTCTGCAACAGAAGGTCGATGTCCTCCTTATCCTGGGATAGCACATATTCCAACAAGTCCTTAGCTCTAACTGCGTCCTTCCCAACTGAAAGGACTTCCTTAATTGCATTATCTCCTTTCACTTGTACATCTTTCAACCAATCTATTGCAGTCTAGGTAGAGGCCTTTATCTTTTCAATCTTGGAAATGGTTTCCTTGGGAAAGAAACCAGGAGTAGCAGAGGAAGATGGGTGAAGAGATTACAGAGGTTTCATTACATCCTCCAAGCACTTCCTAAGCCTCTCATTTTCCTTTTTAAGCTCATGTTTTGACTGAGTCTCTTTCCTTAATCTACGAATTATTACTGCACTAGACCCTTCATACTCTTCAATATCTTGCTCTACAGAAGTTGGTCCAAGGTTGAAAGTCTGCACATTGTAGTCCTTACTAGTGACCTCTTCTTTAGTTTTATCCGCAACAGGGGTGGCAATGTGGATAACTCTATTATTTACCTCATCCCTTTCTATCCTTGAAAAAACCTTAGCCACCATTTTCTTCTTACCTTTGCCAATCTTGGATAAAATCTCATCCTAATCAACAGGAGTGTCTTCAACAATGACTTGTTTCTTTCTTGTAATCTCCTTTTCAAGCCAATCTGGGACAGCAGGTTCTACCTGGATTTCATCCATCTTCACTTCTTCATGTTTTTCCAGTGTTTCATCTTTTCCTTTCTCAGGAGACTGTTCACCTTGATCACCTATTTCAATCTCTTCTTCTTGCACTGGTGATGGGGTTCTAACGGGAATATTCTCCTTTTCAGGTGATATGTTGCCTTTGTTGCTCTCTGGAGAATCCTCATATTGCACTAGAGGAGAAGGGTGATTTTCTATCTCTTCAACTTCAAGCTCGGTCACCGCACCAAAGAGTTCTCCCTCCTTGAATGGGCCTGCCTCTCCACTAGTTTCTTGTTCTTGATGGGCTGTTTCCTACTTAGGTACACTTGGTGAAGGGGAAGTAGCCCTAGGTTGCTCCACAACTGGTGACTTTGGAGGAGGATCCATCTTTTACACAATTTCCTTAGGGGATGGAGTCCTTGATCTCCTCGAATAAACCTGTCTTTTCCCCTAAACTCTCCACATCAACAATCAGAGTCTCATCTTTAGAGGTATCTTGACCTTTCTTCTTTGAAACCCTAGTTGTCCTCGTCTTCTTTGGTAGCGGAGGAACATCTTCTTCTACTAGCTTTTCAAATCCTTCCTCATCAAAGGACCTGCCTATTTTCAAAGCTCGACTCATTTTTTTTCCTTTTGGTTTTCTTTTCTGTTCTGGCTCACTTTCTTTAGGGCCTCTGATTTTGATTTTGAAGGGTGAGCTCTCTTTAGTTTTCCCTTTAGGGTCATCTTCCCCGAATTCTTCTAAAGTAGAAATAGGATTTAGATTTCCCATTAAATTAAAGGTACAGGGTACCTTCTAACTTTCCAACTCCCAAACCTTATGTTTCAACCATGAAGTAGTAAATCTCATGACAGGGGCCATTAGGTTTTCCAACTCAGTGACCTCATCATCATTCCAGCTTATCTCTCCAATTGATCTGTCCTTAACATACTCATAGGCATGATCTTGCACCAGGTTTCCATCATCCTCTAGCTGGTCAGGGATTAACTTGACATTGTATTGCCTAATCACATCAACAGGAAGCCTAGAGTACCTTTTCTTCCTTGCCTCAAAATCATCTTTAATATTGGCCCAATAGTCTTCTAGGTCATCCTTGTGGCGGTATTCTTTGGTGGCCTTCTTCTGTGCTTCCCCGGTGATATCAAAATTTGTCCTTTTGGAGTGGAAGGAAAAACCATGAGCTGCCAATTCATCGCCTGCTGCGTGTGCTGATTGAATGGAAGGGCACACCTCTACTACGCCAATTCCAAGAGGGAAATCCCCACCAAAACCTATTTTATGCTTTTCCTTTTTGACAATTGCATCAAATTCACATATATGTCTAACAACTTCCAATAACACAATATGATCAGTAGGGTACCTAGGTAACCTATATGGAGCAGTCAGGCATCTGTCAATTCTAATGTAAGACAAGGTGGGAAACTGAATGAACCAGGCTCCATATTTCTTTATCAATTCCTTCACTCCATCTGACAGTCTCACATGCTCTGCATTTTGAAGCATCCTAGTGATATGCATTGTGAATGAATCATTGGCTCTTCTGTAGTTCTGATATCCTAGGTGTAATTCCAGGTATATCTCATAGACTATATCCTGTCCAAATATCCCTTGTGGACTCAGACCCATGTACGAGTAGAATCTAGCTAACACATACACCACATAGGAAGACATGGTGAACTTCTTTGTTTCCAGGACATCTCTTAATTGCTTATCAATCATAGCACTAATAAGTCCTGCCTAATGGTAATTAGTACCCTGCTCAATCTTGTTGATCACATGGACCATCCAACTTTCCAATATTCTAGCACTTTTGAAACCCACCACTCTGCTCAAGAATGTGATTGCATCGTATATATCTGACCTGAATTTAACCCTGTGTAATTGCTTGGGAAATTTGGAGTAGTGTGACTTTGGCTTTTCCAACCAAGAATTAATCATCTGCTGAGCTTTGGTTGGCTCATTCTCATAATATGTTTTGGCCAAGTGCATGTTCAGGGCACACACAGAAGGAAAATCTGGCATGTCAAAGGCTTGGGCAATAGAAACAGGATTAAAATTCGCTAAGTCTCTTCCTTCAGTACTGAAAACCCTTTGTGTGTCAAAATCATATTGCCGGGCACACTCAAGTATTAACTCACAGCATTGGATTGCAGGAGGAAACCCTGCCACATGAACTAGTCCAGACTTCATCATTCCCCGTCTCAGGACTGACAGATCCTTCTGAGTTGTTCTCTCTTTAAACTCCTCGTATCTCCATGCTCCAACATTGGTGTCAGAGACCTCAGACCACACAGAGGATACTTTGCTGTCAGGCAGTTGACTCTTGGTATCCAATCTCAATCTTTCTGCTTCTGAAATGGAAGACCCCTTTGTATCTCCTTTAGATTTCCCTACCGCAGCTTTGCTTGACTCAGCCTACACTCACAAAATAGCATCATAAGCATCTAATTATCGTACATATTTCAATCAAACGGTTAGCATAAAATTATACAAAGCAATAAAGATCCATCACTAATCATCAATCTTTGAAAATTCGGAGAATGAAGCAATCCGGGAAAATGAGGTAAACTGGAAAAATCTAGTCGGGGCAAAATTTCAGAGAAATCCGACCCAGACGGATTCCTACTGCCAAGACATTATTCGCCAAATAAATTGTTAGTACGGACAGAAGATTATAAGATTATCATGAAATTCGTCCATTAGCAACAAGAAATCAGCATTTACCATTTACTCCATTAATCCTATCTTCGGGAAATCGAAAGAAATGAAACCAGATAGGAAAACTGGAAAAGTCCGGACAGGAAGGATTTTCGCGGATATTTCAAATACTCCAGAATTCGCTATACCCCACGGAATTGGCCAAAACCGGGAAAATCCAGGTGTGCAGGAATTCTGCGGACACCTTGGAAACCCGACGAAATGCTAACACGCGAACCATTAATCAAACGATCATGCAAACTTCTCTACCTAGATTCTAATGGTCCCAAAATCGATGCTAATAAACAAGGCCTCAAATGCACACAAATTCAAACTTCCAAGGCCTTCAAATGACTAATCTTCATGGCGAAACAATGATGCCCTAATTCCCATAACCAGACCTCTGCCATGAAAGCCTGGGTAACCTCGGGGTTTAAAATACTAACCCTAAAGATGAATCTAAGCACTCTGAGTCTTCACAAGGCTAGGGCTAGTTTAATCTAGGTGCAAGATAGACAAACCATAACAAATTCATCAATCTAGGCAGAGCACCGAAAACCCTAATTTCGCACAATACAGCTAGAGGGAAAAATTCTTACCCAGAACACCATCCATAATGACACACCCACCATTTAATGGATAAACAGAAGCATGCACAGTACGGGTGATAAATTTTCACGCAAAGATGGGTCAGACCCAAATTTGATAAATACAAAATCATGACCAAGCATAGGCCGACCCGAAATGACCATCAATTAAATTCGAAAGATTCAATCATCATGCAAACAGATGGAAGGGCCATCGACAACTTACCATGGATTAATCCAGATGAAACTTGAACTTGAGGACGCGAGTGCAAAACGAGTGTGCCCTAGCAACGAAAATCCTGACACCAACACCCAAACAATTCACACGCAGGCAGCTCAAACCCAATGATCGAAGCTTGAATGAAAACTCTCGACGCCAAAGCAGAAAACAAGTGAATAATGAAATCGAAATGATGCCCAAAAGGCTTTAAATCCATCCATATTCGCGTCTGAGTAAAGGTACCTTGAGCATTAATGAACGACAAGACATGTTTGAAAAATCCAAAAACCCGAGCCTAGGATGGAATTTCAGAAAAAAATAAGACACACAGAAAATCCGGATAAACACGAATTTTGCAAACATGGCAGAAACTGGTATTTTAACAAAGTTCAGGACTTTGACACAGTCCGGGAAAATCCGCCAGAACCGAAAAATCCCAGAGTCAAGCAAAAACCCGGATTCGGAAAATTCAGCAATAAACGGACAATGAACCAAGGCCCGGGAGAATCCGCCGGAGCTGGAAAATCTTGGATTCAGGTCAAAACCTAGATTTTCACCGAAGCCAAACTTTAACCAATTCAAGCCTCAAGGCAAGACCAAAGCCAGAAAGACCAACATCTCAAGACCTCAACAAAACAAATCCAATAAAACCAAAGGTCAAAAATCATCCCGAAAAGAGGGTCCCTACTCCAAGTGGGGCGTGTGTGCAAATCTGCACAACAAATGGTGACTCTGCTGGGAAAATGCTCCTAAACATTTTGATGAAAAACTAGAATCAAGAACCTAGAACTCATGGTTTCAACTCACCTATCCTACCACCACCCACGTTAAAACAAAGAAGCCCCTAGTCATCCAACTTTCCTACACCAGGGTCAAAGTGTGTGCATATGCATTCATTATCCTCCTTTAGTTGCAACAGGAACCAAACTTGGTATGAACAAGCTATATAAAAATTCATACTCTAAAAGTAACCTGGATAGAGCCTCGTTGCCAGTCAGGCGTCCATAGCCCCGATGAGGTTATCGCTGTGATTTTCCTAAACATAGCTCTACTGCCAGCCAGGCGTCTATAGCCCCAGTAGAGATATCCAAATCCCCCTGATGAGTTGAATTTAAACCTTTTAATTTTCAATATGTATTTCCCTCTTTTTTTATACTTCTTATCTTTTCACTACTTTCACTTCAACCTGTGAACAACGAAGTTCACACTCAGGGATGAGAACCACAGTGGCACTAGAGCAGAAAAAGGATTTTTCACTTGTTCACACTTCATAAGGACCTTATGTAACTTCATGTATCTTTAATTTAAATTATGAGACCCTAATGTATTCCTGTTCAATCTGACTAGAAAACTCTTTGCCTCAACACAAGGATAAGTGACATTGGGTAGGGAATTCATACCATAATGTCCTGGAAGGATGATTAGAGTTTGTAAGAGAAACACCAAGAACATCGGACCTACTTTTTCACCACTGTCATGCAAATGCAACCAGGGATCCCCAAAAGAGAAAGAACCAAGAGCAAGAGCAACGCAAACCAAAATAAACAAACCAAAGCAAACCTATTCTAACCAAATCAGAACAACCAGACCAAAAGGAAACCTACTCTAACCAAACAAAACAACAGAAAGCATCCTACGCTAACTATATACAAAGCAGAGAGCTGAAAATAGCTCAAGACTGGAAATAATGTTTCAAATACTGCCCATTGATAGGCAGTGGAATATCTTCTCCCGTAAGAGTCTTCAGACGAAAGGCATTGTCTCTAAGTATTTCAGCAATCTGATATGGGCCAAGCCACAGTTTATCGAACTTCCCATGGTCCCCTTTTCAATCATGAGGTTTATCCCAGTATAGGACTAGGTCAGAAATCCTAAATTTTTTAATCTTAGCCCTCCTATCAAACCACTTCTTAACTACCCCCTGATGTTTGGAAAAATTCTCAAGGGCATTGTCTCTTTTCTCCTCAAGGTGCAGTAGTTCTATCAACCTAGCCTCCCTTCTGTCCCCCTCATCATAAAACTCATTTATAAACTGTAAAGTTGGGATCTTGAGTTGAATAGGGAATATTGGCTCCAGACCATATACTAAGTGATAAGGAGATGTTCCAATGGATGACTTAAGCCTTGTACGACCTGCCCAGAGGGCAAACTGAAGCTGGGTATGCTAGTCCTTTGGGTTCCTCTCTAACAGCCTGCAGATGACAGTCAATAAGTTTTTATTAGAGGACTCTGCTAAGCCATTACCTTGAGGATAATAATTGGACACAAATTTCACAATAACGCCATGATCAAAAGCCCAATTTTAAAATTTTAAAGATGCGAAGGACCATTATTATAGACAACAGCAATAGGGCATCCAAATTGATTAAGAATAGCAGACTCTAAGAAATCAATCACTACCTTTGATGTACATTGCCTACAAGCAAAAGCCTCAGTCCATCCTGTGAAATAATCAGTAATAGTGAGAATGTACCTGTCCTGTAGAAGATGGTGGGTTGATGGGACCTATAAAATCCATACCCCACTGAGCAAAAGGCCTTACCTCAGTGACCGATTGGAGCGGAAGCACTACATACCTTTCCCTTGTTGTTGCGGTCTGGCAGGTGTGACAGGTCCTGACATGATGGTGGACGTCTTTGAATAATGTGGGCCAGTAATATCCTACCCTCAAAATCTAATTTGCTGTGGCAATTGCAGAACCATGGCCAGTGCCATACTTTTCATGAAATTCATTTATCACCCTTTCAGCTTCCTGTTTCCCAAGACACCTCAAATAAATGCCTTCATGATTTTTCTTGTACAAAACAGCTCCCTTTAGCATAAAACTGTCACTCTTCAATCATAGGGCTCTCCTCTGAACAACATTAAGATGACCTGGAGATCATTGGTTCAGCAAATAATAAACTATGTCATCATACCAGCCATCTAGGGAAACCTCCTCAATGTTATAATTCTGAACAGTTAGTTCAAGGCCTATTTCAGTCATGGTTTGAGTAAGTCCATGTCCTTTTACTAACTTCATGGGCTGGATCTCAATATCGTACTCTTGTAGCATTGTCACCCACTTAGCTCTACGCTCTCCTAGCTCATTTTGCATCAGAAGTAACTTGACTGCGGGGTCTGGGACAACTGCATAAACCTTATTCCTGAGGATATAATGTCTGAATTTCTTCACTGCTCTAACTAGAGCGTATGCCTACTTTTCTACACTTGGGTATCTCAACTCAGCATCTTTTAATGGGGCACTCATAAAAGCAATAGGATGCTCATTTCCCTCATCTGACTTTTGAGATAGCATTCTTGCACATGAATGGTCTGAAGCAAATGAATAGATGTGAAAAGGCTTGTTGTAGTTAGGACTTACCAATACTAGAGCATCAGCAATGGCTCTTTTTATTTTTACAAATGCTTTCTTTGCTTCCGTAGTCCATTCGATCTTAGAATCCTACTTCAACATTGCATTCAGTGGCTTAACAATTTCAGCAAATCCAATAATGAATTTTCTGACGAAGTTGATCTTGCCAAAGAAATATTTCATCTCCTTTTTGCTAGCAGGTGGTTGAATCTTCAGTATAGCTTCCACTCTTTTTGGATCAATAGAAATTCCCTTTTCTGATATCACATGTCCTAGTAGCTTTCCCTTTGTTACTCTGAAAATACACTTTTTAGGATTCAAGGATATGCCAAATTCCCTGCACCTTTGAAACACTTTGCGCAAATCTGAGATGTGATCCCCTCTATTTTTTGAAAACACAGTCAAGTCGTCCATGTAAATAATGATGCATTTTCTTATGATATTTTTAAAATCAATATCCATAGCCCTTTGAAATGTGGCCCCTACATTAATGAGTCCAAATGGCATCCTTCTGTACGCAAAGGTACCCCATTTCGTTGTGAAAGTAGTCTTGTGCCTGTCCTCATATTGAACCATTACTTGATTGTACCCTGAATAACCATCCAGAAAAGACATCATTTGAGATCCATTAACTACTTGAAGTACTTCATCCAATGAAGGAACTGGATAGTTGTCTTTTGCTGACGATCTGTTCAAATTCCTTAAATCAATTCAAAGTCTAATTTCGCCATTCTTTTTCCTTACTGGGACTAGGTTTGCCACCCATGTTGAATGCCTAACGGGAAATATGATTCTAGTAGATAGTAATTTTTGAACTTCTTTCTATATGACTGGTTCCAATAATGCATTAATGGGTCTCTGCCTTTGCCTAAAAGGCTTGGCACCTAGCTTCAGAGGGATAGTATGAGTTATGATTGATGTATCATAAGTTTTCAAGTCTTCATAACTCCAGGCTACTATATCAGGAAAGTTACGCAATGCTGCAATTATTCCTTGTCTTTCTTCTGGAGTGCATACTTTTCCAATAAAAATGTTCTTCGCATTATCTTCAGTTCCCATATTGTAAGTATCACACTGTCCATTGATAGACTCCTTCTTTGACTCATGTTCCTGATCCTTAATCTTATCCATATCAAAAATTCGTTCCAATTGTACCATTCCCCTTGGAATAGTATTTGATTTTAGATTCATCACTCCTAAATCCAGTTCTGCTTCCTGGAGCTCTGTTTCATCAATGATTTGAGAGGCAAAAACATCTGTATTTGTGATAAAATACAAAATATGCTTGTCATCTTCAAATACCGGGAAGTTAGTAACATTATCTGGGACCGATGGCACAAGAGTCAATTCTACAATAAACTTCTTCAAACCTGACAAAGATAAAGGCTACAGGGTGCTTGCCGCCTGAGCCAGAGAATCTGTAGTTTGATTCTTCTGTCGTGGTATTAGTTGAATATTGAAAGCATCAAATACCTCAATGAGGTCCCACACTTTATGCCTATAATTAGTCATTCTTCTATCATGGCATGAATATTGTCTCCTTACTTACTTAATTACTAACTCAGAATCACCAAAAACTTGCAGAATCTTAACCTTTTTCTTAAGTGCCATAAGAAGTCCATGAATTAATGCCTCATATTCTGCTACATTGTTAGTACAGTGAAATTGAAGCCTATGGGCTGCAAAGAAATTCTTACCTTTTGGACTGATCAGTTCAAACCCTACCCCAGCTCCATGCTTGGATTTGGATCCATCAAATCTAAGTGTCCAACACTCAGCAGCTGTAATCTTCTTCATCACATCCTTTGGCTTAATATTGCTGGATGATTTTTCAGATGACACGAACTTCTTTTCTTGATAGTCTTCCTGAGGGTTTTGTATATTTGTTTTAACTGCCAGGGTTGGATTCATGCATTTCTGCACTTGTTCTACTGTTGTTTGGCATAAACAACACTCCAACTCTGAATGGGAAGCATTATGAACTCTACACCAATTAGGTAAGAGTAATTCTTCAAAGCTTGTCCTTCTACCTAGGTGAATTTTATTTTCAACACACTGCTTGATGAATTCCTGAAAACTGTATAATAGGCTGATCTGATCATCTTCGGTTTCCCCTTCTTCCTCCATTGATTTTGTCAAAACAGTAACATGGCTGGATCTTGTTTCTGCATCGATAGGCATCATGTGTAGCATCAATACCTCCTCTGAGTCTGACTCCTCATACTGTGTCGACAACATATAATTTCCCATGCCAACTTCTGATATCAGAACTTCTGTTGAAGTCTTTTGGTATTTTGTAATCATGTATTTCATTCTTGGCTCTCTCTCAATTATGATCTGATTGGGCACTCCTTTCCAAGGAAGCCACATGTGAGAGTGATCAGTAGACACATAACCATTCAAAGCCTTAGTAAAATCTCTTCCTAGAATCAAACCATATGCATCTGGAATATCAGCTACTTGAATATTGATAACATGTTGAATCCTTGAGTCCGAAGCTATCTGCATGTGAATCATGTTTAATTCTCCCACCACATTTACTTCAGTTCTATCCAATTGAGTCACCTTCTTTTGAGAGTCAGCAGGTGTAATCCCTAAATCTCTACAAACTCCAAATGGCATCACATTGGTGGAAGCACCAGAATCTAGTAAACAATTATATAGATTCTTACCGAATATGCGCACAGAGATCAAAAATGGTGGGGTTTTTGTCTTCCCTTGGAACAAAGTTGACTGAGTATCTACTTGAGCCACTTGAGTCTTATATTTTTCCTTTCCTTTGTCTCTAGGGGGAAATTCAGTCTGAGTGTGTGCCTGATCTTGTGTTTTCACAGGCTGAGAACTAGAAATCTTGCTGTTATGCTCATTAGAAGGTTTATCCAAAGACACAGGATGTGCATCATAAGTACCTAAAACTGCCTTCCTAATGGGAGGGAACCTCAATAACTCAAATGCTGAAAGATTTACCTTTAATTTCTTGAACTCCTCAATAACATACGAAGCCATCTGCTCCTCATTCATATCAGTGGAAGCTTCCCTAGAAGGTTCCTTTGCCTTGTCCTTGCCTGCTTGAACAACCTTTTCCTTCTGTGGGTCATTTTGGGCCTGTCTTTCCTTCGAAAGGTATTGTCTGAAAACATGTGGATAAGACAGATTATTGCTAGCATTAGGATCTAGGGGAGTACTAAAGTTGTTAGGAGGAATGGAAGTGGTGAAAGGTCCCCCAGCCTGTGGGCGCCTATGAGGCATATCTCTCAGACCTTGCCTCTAAAACATCTGTACTTCCTCAACATAAGCCTCCTCCTAATCGATGGGGCCATTATCATTCATTGTTTCTTCATTGAATAACTGAGCCACTTCATCCCCATTACAAATTTGATCTATTTTCCCCTCCTGAGAATCAGATTCCTCCTCTAGTACATTTTCCTTATTTTCTAGGAAGGAAGCGTGATTTAATACCAGCACAGGAGAATCATAAGGGCTGGAGGGAACAATCTCCTGCCCATTTGCATTATTCTCTACCTCATACTAAAAAATGGAGGCTGTAGTTTAGAATTCTAGACATTCTAACTCTGAATGTTGACTCCTCTTATGAAGCCTACACCACCCTGACAGGGCTGCTTCAGCCAGGTATACACCACTGGGAGGCTTGTCCTAACTGACTAGCTGATTTGTAGATTGGTTGACAACTTGATTAGTTGGTTGATCCAATGGAGTGGGAACTTCTCCATTATTAGGTCCTGTATTCCATATTTTGCTCTGTCCTTGCGATTGCCTCTTATCAAATCCTAATCCACTACCTTGTCCTCTGTCAAAATTCGGTCTCTTATCATTATTGAATCCTCTATCATTGTTGTAACCCTTATCCTGATTGTATCCCCTGTCATTATACAATCCTCTTTCATTACGCTGTCCTCTATTGAAATTATGTCCTTATGGAAACTCTCTATTTTGATTAGATTGCATACTCTTCTGCGCAGCTTGTAATTGGCTGTTTTGATTTCTTAGGTAGGTTACCTCTAGATTTAACTTCTTTATCTGTTCATCCATTTCATCAATCCTCTCCCTATTTGGATCTCGATAAGGGATCTGGCTTGGGTTACTCTGAGAAGGGACATGCATTGTAGTAGATCCCATAGACTAATGCAATACCTCATAATTTTGTAGATAAGCAGGGAAACTATTTGGTTGCAGCTAATACATAGGCTGGTTAACCTGCTACTGGGGAAAATTCATCATGGGGGAGACCTGGCTCATGGGAGGACCAGGGTGTGACACCAAAGATAATTGGGGCACTGGATTCATGATTGGGGCATGGTTGGTGAGAGCCTGATTTACTACTTGAACCTGGTTGGGATGTGCAACTGGTCCTAAAGAAGGCAATGGTCCAGTCATATGTTGTCTCAGATCTATGCTAAGCTTAATAGCTTATGTATAGGCATCAGTTAGGTTAGCTGGAGGGTTGGGTCTCCACTTCAGAAAGGTTGTTGTAAGGCTGTCCAATGCTTCGTAATAGACTCTCAGGGCTGTATTGTTATCCAAAACATAAGGATCTTGAAGTCTGGTGTATGCACGGTGAAACCTATTATTGAAACTGGATATTGGTTCATTGACTTCTCTCTTGACTCTAGTGAATTGCAAATACAATTCATTGGCACTGGTGGGTATTCTAAACTTCTATTAAAAAGCAGTCTCAAAATCATTCTAGTTGAGAATTGAACCAGAAGGGAGGTGATTGTACCAGTAAAAAGCCTCTTCTCCTAGTGAATAAGGAAACAGCCTACAGGCAACATCCTCATGAACAATCCCTCTATCTTTGAGATAGGTTTGGAAGATCCTTATATGCTCTTCTGCAGTCTTATTTGGGTCATTAACATGGAACTTTGAACAAAAGTGCTCAAAATTTTTGGGCATTACATTGTAAGCGTTGAAAAACAAAGGGGATGGATTATTAGCTAGGAAAGCCATTGGTAAAAGTGAGGGAGGTGGTTGTGGTTGGTTAACTATAGGCTGAGGTTGTTGAATGGGAACTACCTCAGGGATGGGTATGGCCTCAACTTCTGGATGCGAAGATCTGGATGATGTTGGTGAAGGGATGGGTGATGATGATTCTCCCCTTTCTCGAGTCCTTCTTGACCTAGTGGGGAACTGTAATTCTTGTAAATCTTCCTCTCCTGGGGTAGATCTGGTATTTCTCCTATATCTCTCTGGAGAGATGGCGTTCAAGAAATGACCCAGTGTGCTCATTCAGGCCCTCCTTCTAGCGCCAATTTGTTGATGGTATTTTTTGCACAGCAACAACTTAGACATAATGCACTATTCTATCTCTCTTGAAAGGTTATTTTCAACAATAAATTACTAAAAATCACCCCAACGCCTCTCGGATGTCAGGTCATGACAATGCATAAACAACTCAGATAATATGTGAAAATGCTGGTAATCACAATCGGACCTTACTCAAAGCAAACTGTATCTTCTCACTTATCATATTTTGCAATATGATGATCTCAAATCCTAAGTCTAACCAGATGATAAAGAAATAGCAAAAGATAAGGGTGCAAGAATATGATAAGATCTAAACTATTTCTAGAATGAACAATGCAAATGACAGATATCAGGAATGGACCAATCTCAAATAACCAATTCTTGATCAACCCACAATGCAATATCACAAGAACGGTGCAATCTTCTAAGGTATATATATTTTCAAATCGTAGATATTCATCCACAATCGAACTTAAGCACATATAAATATATGGTCCAGGTTGACTTCAGCAGCCTACTACAATCAGATAGTTACTGGGAGTATAGACCAGAGATTGCTACAAACATTCCAAATATGAAATCATGAACATCATTCACCAAACTAATCTAATTCCAAGACACTAAATTCTAAATCTTTAAGCAATTTGAAAGATGAAACAACAGGAACCATGCAAGATAAACTAACACAAGAGATTTCACCAGGAAAAACCACAATGCCTTCTATTGTATTAGATCACCAAAATGCTGCAACAATTCCATTGTTTTGTTACAATATTTGCTTCAAGAAATTGACTACTACTTCTACTACAAAATTCTCTAGCTCTTTCTGATCTAACTTGTCTCTGTTATCTTTTCTCACCCTTTACAATGAGGCATGAATGCCCTTTATAACAAATTCTCAAGACATGTCGGCCCAGCCAAACATTTACAAAATAAAATAGCCAAAACAAGTCGGCCTTAGGAATTTCAAAATAAGGCACATATTAAATGCTGAGACATTATCAAGGTCGGCCTAGACACATTCCCCAATGTTGCCCGGATCAACATATGCCCTATAATAATAAGGAAGCACAAATCTCAAAATGGGCATTAACTACTGCCTCCCTTATCTTTATTCTGATCTTGAACCTTCAAAAACAATTTATCCAACTCGTTAATACGTGGCAAAGGAAAGATCCTAAGCCGACATTCAATGGAGCCAATCTCCTCTTTTGATTGTTTAACAAATTTATTCCAATCATCCCTGTGTGCTTGATACTTATCCATCACTGCCAAGTAGGTTGCTGCATCATCCAACTGGTGTCCTGTTATGACATTCTCAGAATCTGGGGCATACACATCATGCCACCATTCCCTTAGTTGTTCCAGGCTTAGGTACTTAGGAGTAATTTTCCTCCTGCCCATCATGATCTCAAAAAATGCAATACATCCCTCATAGACACCAGTTAAATCACCATCTATTAATTTCTTTTATTTCTGAATATTCCTCATGGCCTTCTGCCGAATCTGCAAAGCCTCAAACCATTCCCAAGGCACTAGAGGATCCGCTGCCTTTGCTGCTCTCCGGAGAATCCTCATATTGCACTAGAGGAGAAGGGTGCTTTTCTATCTCTTCAACTTCAAGCTCGGCTGCCGCACCAAAGAGTTCTCCCTCCTTGAATGGGCCTGCCTCTCCACTAGTTTCTTGTTCTTGATGGGCTGTTTCCTGCTTAGGTACACTTGGCGAAGGGGAAGTAGCCCTAGGTTGCTCCACAACTGGTGACTTTGGAGGAGGATCCATCTTTTGCACAGTTTACTTAGGGGATGGAGTCCTTGATCTCCTTGAATAAACCTTTGTCTTTTCCCCTGAAATCTTCACATCAACAATTGGAGCCTCATCTTTAGAGGTATCCTGACCTTTCTTCTTTGAAACCCTAGTTGTCCTCGTCTTCTTTGGTAGTGGAGGAACATCTTCTTCTACTGGCTTTTCAAATCCTTCCTCATCAGAGGACCTGCCTATTTTCAAAGCTCGACTCCTTTTTTCTCCTTTTGGTTTTCTTTTTTGTTCTGGCTCACTTTCTTTAGGGCCTCTGATTTTGATTTTGAAGGGTGAGCTCTCTTTAGTTTTCCCTTTAGGGTCATCTTCCCCGGATTCTTCTGAAGTAGGCATAGGATTTAGATTTCCCATTAATTTAAAGGTACAGGGTACCTTCTCACTTTCCAACTCCCAAACCTTATGTTTCAACCATGAAGTAGTAAATCTCATGACAAGGGCCATTAGGTTTTCCAACTCAGTGACCTCATCATCATTCCATCTTATCTCCCCAATTGATCTGTCCTTAACAGACTCATAGGCATGATCTTGCACTAGGTTTCCATCATCCTCTAGTTGGTCAGGGATTAACTTGACATTGTATTGCCTAATCACAGCAACAGGAAGCCTAGAGTACCTTTTCTTCCTTGCCTCAAAATCATCTTTGATATTGGCCCAATAGTCTTCTAGGTCATCCTTGTGGCGGTATTCTTTGGTGGCCTTCTTTTGTGCTTCCCCGGTGATATCAAAATTTGTCCTTTTGGAGTGGAAGGAAAAATAATGAGTTGCCAATTCATCGCCTGCTGCGTGTGCTGATTGAATGGAAGGGCACACCTCTGCTACACCAATTCCAAGAGGGAAATCTCCACCAAAACCTATTTTATGCTTTTCCTTTTTGACAATTGCATCAAATTCACATATCTGTCTAACAACTTCCAATAACACAATATGATCAATAGGGTACCTAGGTAACCTGTATGGAGTAGCCGGGCATCTGTCAATTCTGATGTAAGAGAAGGTGGGAAACTAAATGAACCAGGCTCCATATTTCTTTATCAATTCCTTCGCTCCATCTGACAGTCTCACATGCTCCACATTTTGAAGCATCCTAGTGATATGCATTGTGAATGTATCATTGGCTCTTCTGTAGTTCTGATGTCCTAGGTGTAATTCCAGGTATATCTCATAGACTATATCCTGTCCAAATGTCCCCTGTGGACTTAGACCCCTGTACAGGTAGAATCTAGCTAACACATACACCACATAGGAAGACATGGTGAACTTCTTTGTTTCCAAGACATCTCTTAATTGCTTATCAATCACAGCACTAATAAGTCCTACCCAATTGTAATTAGTACCCTGCTCAATCTTGTTGATCACATGGACCATCCAACTTTCCAATATTTCAGCACTTTTGAAACCCACCACTCTACTCAAGAATGTGATTGCATCGTATATATCTGACCTGAATTTAACCCTGTGTAATTGCTTGGGAAATTTGGAGTAGTGTGACTTTGGCTTTTCCAACCAAGAATTAATCATCTGCTGAGCTTTGGTTGGCTCATTCTCATAATATGTTTTGGCCAAGTCCATGTTCAGGGCACACACAGAAGGAACATCTGGCATGTCAAAGGCCTGGGCAATAGAAACAGGATTAAAATTTGCTAAGTCTCTTCCTTCGGTACTGACAACCCTTTGTGTGTCAAAATCATATTGCCAGGCACACTCAAGTATTAACTCATAGCATTGGATTGCAGGAGGAAACCCTGCCACATGAACTAGTCCGAACTTCATCATTCCCTGTCTCAAGACTGACAGATCCTTCTGAGCTATTCTCTCTTTAAACTCCTCATATCTCCATGCTCCAACATTGGTGTCAGAGACCTCAGACCACACAGAAGATACTTTTCTATCAGGCAGTTGACTCTTGGTATCCAATCTCAATCTTTCTACCTCTGAAATGGAAGACCCCTCCGTATCTCCTTTAGATTTCCCTACCGCAGCTTTGCTTGACTCGGCCTGCACTCACAAAATAGCATCATAAGCATCCAATTATCATACATATTCCAATCAAAGGGTTAGCATAAAATCATACAAAGCAATAAAGATCCATCACTAATCATCAATCTTTAAAAATTCGGAGAATGAAGCAATCCGGGAAAATGAGGTAAACCGGGAAAATCCAATTGGGGCAAAATTTTGGAGAAATCCGACATAGAGGGATTCCTACTGCCAAGACATCATTTGCCAAATAAATCGTTAGTACGGATAGAAGATTATAAGATTATCATGAAATTCGTCCATTAGCAACAAGAAATCAGCATTTAGCATTTACTCCATTAATCCTATCTTCAAGAAATCAAAAGAAATGAAACCAGACAGGAAAACTGGAAAAGTCCGAACAGGAAGGATTTTCGCGGATAGTTCAAATACTTTGGAATTCGCTATACCCCGTGGAATTGGCTGAAACCGGGAAAATTCGGGTGCGCAGGAATTCCACGAACACCTCAGAAACCCAATGAAATGCTAACACGCGAACCATTAATCAAACGATCATGCAAACTTCTCTACCTGGATTCTAATGGTCCCAAAATCGACACTAATAAACAAGGCCTCAAATGCACACAAATTCAAACTTCCAAGGCCTTCAAATGACTAATCTTCATGGAAAAACAATGATGCCCTAATTCCCATAACCAGACCTCCACCATGAAAGCCCGGGTAACCTTGGGGTTTAAAATACTAACCCTAAAGATGAATCTAAGCACTTTGAGTCTTCACAAGGCTGGGGCTAGTTTAATCTAGGTGCAAGATAGACAAACCATAACAAATTCATCAATCTGGGCAGAGCACCGAAAACCCTAACTTCGCACAATACAGCTAGAGGGAAAAATTCTGACCCAGAACACTGTCCATAATGACACACCCACCATTTAATGGATAAATAGAAGCACGCATGGTATGGGTGATAAAGTTTCACGCAAAGATGGGTCAGACCCAAATTTGATAAATACAAAATCGTGACCAAGCATAGGCCGACCCAAATGACCATCAATTAACTTCAAAAGATTCAATCATCGTGCAAACAGATGGAAGGGCCATCAACAACTTACCATGGATTAATCTAGATGAAACTTGAACTCGAGGAAACGAGTGCAAAACAAGTGTGCCCTAGCAACGAAAATCCTGACACCAGCGCCCAAATAATTCACATGCAGGAAGCTCAAACCCAATGATCGAAGCTTGAATGAAAACTCTCGACGCCAAAGTAGAAAACAAGTGAATAATGAAATTGAAATGATGCCCAAAAGGCTTTAAATCCATCCATATTCGCATCTGAGTAAAGGTACCTCGAGCATTAATGAACGACAAGACATGTCTGAAAAAACTAGAAACCCGAGCCCAGGATAGAATTTCGGAAAAGAACAAGGCACACAAAAAATCCGGATAAACACGAATTCAGTGGACATGGTAGAAACCGGGATTTTAATGAAGTTCGGGACATTGACGCAGTCCGAGAAAATCTGCCAGAACCGAAAAATCCCAATGTCAAGCAGAAACCCAGATTCGGAAAATTCAGCAGTATCAGACAATGAACCAAGGCCCGGGAGAATCCACCGGAGCTGGAAAATCTTGGATTCAGGTCAAAACTCGGATTTTCACCGAAACCAAACTTTAACCAATTCAAACCTCAATGCAAGACCAAATCTAGAAAGACCAACATCTCAAGACCTCAACAAAACAAATCCAATAAAACCAAAGGTCAAAAGACATCCCGAAAAGAGGGTCCCTACTCCAAGTGGGGCGTGTGTGCAAAACTGCACAACACTACTTAATAGCATATCATAAATATCAGGTATCTCAACAACCTGAATGTTTATATAATATTGAATCTTGGGATCTTATGCTAGCTACATATGATTATTGGTTAACTCCTCGACTACATTTATTTCAGTTTTTTCAAGTTGAGTAACTTTCTTTAGAGAACTCACTGAAGTTAGCCCTAGCTTTTGACATATGGTCAAAGGCATCACATTAGTAGACACTCCAAAGTCTACTAGACAATTATGAATATTTTTACCAAATATCTTCAGTGTGAGAAAGAATGGTAGGGAATCAATTTTTCCTTTATAAAAGGCTACTTGTGCATCCTCCATAGGAACAATGTTTTTTATCTTTTTCCTTGATGAAATTTTCTTTCACCTTAGATTCTCTAAATTTTCTTTCTTTTGGGAGGTCTTCTAAAGTATTCAAGAAATATTTCCTGATTATAGGTATTTTGAGCAACTCTGATAAAGAAAGGCTGACTTTTACCTTTTTGATTTCTTCCACTAAATAATTAGTCAATTTTTTTTTATTAGCGGAATCCGCCTTTTCACTTCATGAATTGTTTGATGAATTATATTCAAAGGTCACCTTGGGTAACCTTGGGGTATTGCTTAATTTATCATCTGGTGGAGTGTTAAAGTTGTGAGGTAGAATTAATATGGTCAATGGCCCATTGAATTTATTTCCACCATTTGTATTACTTCTCAGGTTATAACTATAGACATCGAAAATATACATATTGATACTGCACACTCGATCCTGATCTACTAACATCGCTTTTCCCTAAATTATCCCTCTAGGTAACCATTTAATCAAATAGCCTTATTTGATTAAATTCAGCATAATTATCCTTTTAATTAAATAAATCCCCAATTTAATTAAATCATCATCTCTGTGTAATTATCTAGGTCATTTCATCTTCCTATCTTTGTTAATTAAATAATTCATTTTATTTAATTAATCTCTAAAGTTCATCAAATTAAATTAAATAAATCAAACATTTATCTAATTTAATCTAACATCACACCCTTTGGTTAAATAAATCAAAAATATTTATTTAACTAAGTATAAATCATTCTTCTATCATTTTGATTTATTTAAATCCTAAAACCTAAGTCAAAATGGTCAAATCAACTAACATCATTTAAAATTAATCAAATCATGATCAATGATAATCTTAATCCATCAAATCCTCTAGATTTTGCAACTTGCACATGAAAATTAATTTAATTGATTTATAAATCATCTATTTTAATTCAAAAAGGCATCAAAGATGGAATATTCCTCAAATTTGAAATCTCACCCCAAAAAGGACTTTTCCATCCAAAAAAGCATTTAAAGCTCTTACATTGTCTCTTACATGTCTCCCACTTGGCATTTAACTCATCTTTCATCCCCCCTAAACATGTCATCTCATCAAATTCAAATTTCAAACTTGCACATGGATCAAAATGTGCTCAAGCTTCCTCCATTCACATGTTGACAAGTGGCACCATATCATTGGTTGAATCTTTGTCCCACATTGATCAAATTTGGACATCTCTTCAACTTATCAATCTATAAATGAAGAGCTCCTCTCCTCATTTGATCATCCACAATTTGAGTAAACTTACTCTACTCAAATTCATCTTCAAGAATTTGCAAGATTCATCCATCCATAGCTAGGTTATGCAGGTTTTCATCTTGGAGCACATTTGAATCTTCACAAAACTGGATCACTCATCAACACTCTTCATCGTCTATCAACATTGCATCATTGGAGTTGGGAAAGGGCCAATTTTCACATCAAATTGGCACCAATTCCCCCATGGGATCAAGAGTTTGCATGGCTTTCAATAGGATTTAATCTACTTTCTTGTTCTTTCATTATCTTCTTCTCTTCATTCCTATTTTGAGTTTTGTTAATGGATTTCATGGGGAATCCTTGTTCTTGCTTGTGTTTGATCTCATAATGTATTCATTTGTTGTGTTTTGTAGGTATTTGGATTAGGGATTCACAATAACTATGTCCTTTCGAATATTGTTGAAATGAATGAATTCTGTCAACTTAGTCTTGAGGTTTATTTTCATCTTGATAAGGAAACGTGTAAGTTTCTAAAGTCATGGTTGAACTATCTGCTTCATATTCATGAGTATGAATCTTGACAATAGCAAATGACTCAACATGTTTGTAACTTTCAAGGATGAAAGCATAATCATATCCTTTTGGAACTAGTTCATTTCCTTTAGGATGATGAGAGTCACACTATTCGTTGTAGTGTGTAGCAACCAGGAAAATATTTGAAGCAATTTTAAATTGTGGATAGTCCACTTGAGAATGAACATTTGTATGATGAATTCTACACTAGTTATTCATCACAAGGTCAACTAAATTCACCTTTGACATGGATCTATCATTGGAGGGATTAATATTATATAAAGGTGTGGATATTACTCCATTATTCGATTATGTGTTCCAAGGTCTAGGTGGTTTGGGAGCATTGTACACTCAACTTTGTGAATTTTGATTGTTATTTTGAGAGTAAAAGTTTTTATTTCTTAATTGTGTAACCTTTGTGGTTAACCTTTTGAGTTGAGTTGTGATTTCTCTAATTTCTTCCTTATCATCTGGAATTTTAACATTTTGACTCTCTTGAGTCTATGAGAAGAAATAATTTCCATTAGGATGCAGCTCTATGATAGTTGGGCCAAGGTGAGGGACTAAAGCTTGACTATTTCCTAGTTGAAAGAAGGTATTTTGAGGAAACATCTCATTCTAGACCACTAAAGAAAAAGTATTAGGAGTCATTATATGATTTAAAGGGACTCCATTCACACTTGGGACAAGATAATTATTCAATCCATTTCCACCATTTGTAGACGATCCACTTCCGAGGTGTTTCATTTCTAAGTTGACACTTATGGCTTCAACATAGGCTTTTCGTATAGTAGGAGGATTTTCCCTTCACTTCACAAACATAGCAGTTAAAGGATCTACTACTGTATAATAAATCATAATGGTGGAAAAATTATCCACTACATAAGGTGCTTGTAACCTAGAATAAGCCTTTTGGAACCTATCATTAAAAGTAGTTATAGGTTCACCATTGAACCTCTTGATTTGAGAAAATTGATGATATAACAAGGTAGGGTCAACCGATGTTCTAAATCTTGCTAAAAATTTACTTTCCATATCTTACCATTGTCTATCTGAGTTACGAGGTAAGTTGATATACCACTAGTAAACTTCATCACTTAAGGTATATGGAAACAACCTACACACAACATATTCATGTTGAATCCTTGCTCTAAAACGTGTATCCTTAAATATATTGATATGTTCTTCTGCATCTTTGTGAAGATAATACTTAGGACACAACTTCTCAATATTTTTTGGGAGATCATTATATATGGAAAATTGGATCAATGACTCTATGTTAAAGAAAGTCATCACTATGGGAGGCGGTGGTGGTATAACAACAATCAAATCTTGCAAATTTACACTTACACTTTCTAAATTTTGAGGTATAGATGATATTCAACCACTAAGCTCGACCAAAGTCACACAGATATCACCAAACCAGGATCTAGTGACTCTATGAAAATCTAGTTTCAAACCTAATGAAACCAAAAGAACAAAGAGTCCCTCAGGTTCTAGTGCTAGTTCCTATCTATCATGATGTTAGTCACAACAACACTACAGATAAAATCCTCACAAGAAAACCATGAAGAACCTATCTTTACTTGAAAGACTGAACCAAGGCAACCTTAAAGAAAAATATTTTGAGGAAAAAGGTAGACAGCTTAATCCCAAGGCTCTGGTAGTCAGGTCTTGACCATACCAGGTTCACTTCAAGGTATGATGTGATATTGTTGTTAATATCGAGGGGTATATGGTTATATTTAGTTCTTAAAGGAATAATAGGC
>VDFB02271358.1:738948134-739059990 GCA_007258455.2 Sequoia sempervirens | reverse complement strand
GGAAGTCTAGGGTTATTGCTGGCATTAGGATCAGGTGAAATTGTTTGGTGGGGTAGAAGTTCTAAAGGGTCCACCCGCTTATCTATTCCTAAGGAAGTAGGGAGTCAACCTTTGATGGAACATGTGGACCTCATCTACAAATGACTCCTCTTCATCTACCGGACCATTATCTACTGAATCGAAAAGTTGAGCCAAATTTTGTTCATTTCTTACCTCTTATGCTTCTTCACCCTCAACAGGAGTAGGCTCGACTTTGGGCTTGTTGCGGTTGCCTTGCAGAAACGGTGCTTGATTAACCACGAGACAAGACGAGACAAGAGGAATCATACGGCTCGGATGGGACGATGTCCCTACAGCACGCATTGTCTACTACATTCTGCACTTCTACCTGGAATATTTCAGTAGCTTTCTGGAACTCAGGGCAATCTAACTCGGAATGTCTATTGGTTTTGTGAATCCAATACCATCCAGACAAGGTTGCCTCAGCAAAGTATACTCCATTGGTCATTTTTTTGTTGCTTTCCGGTTGGTCGAAAGGCGTAGGGACACCCCTGTTATTGGGCCTTGTGTTCCATGTGCGATTCTGCCTCTGAGAAGGTCTCCTTTCTGAATTTTGATTGGCATTTTTCCCCCTGTCATGGTTCTGCCCAGAGGAAGTGCTTGCTTTGCGATTGCCCCTACTATCCCTATTGTCTTAGTTGTCCCAGTTAAGATTGGCCTGAAAATTATGCTAGGAGGCCTGTAACTAATTATTCTAATTTTTTAGGTGCGTCATTTTTGTGGACATTTTCTTTATCATCTCAGTTAGTTCCTCTAACTTGTCTTTCTCGGTCCCGTTCCCAGGCGACGACACCAGATTTTGGAGAAAAGCGGGCGGGGCTGTCAGTTGATTCTGATAAGCTAGAGGAAACTCTGGTCCCGATAGGTACAATGGCACCTGGGGCTGCTGGGAATACGCTTGCTATTGGGGAGTACCCTGAGAATAGTTATACTACTGCTGGGGCTGCAAATAGGAAGGCACGAGAGGCACATAATTCAATGGTTGCCCTGGATATGGTACCATAGGCAATTGAGGTACATGGTTCATAAGAGGGGTTTGATGAGCAAACACCTGATTAAACCCATGAATTTGCATCGGGTGAGCTACTGGTCCCAAAGAAGGCAGCGGGCTGGAGATATTTTGCCCCAAATCTACATTGGCGACAACGACCTCCGTATAGGTGGTCACCAGGGTAGTGAGTGGTGGGCGCATCCTTTTCACCAAGGCTGATGTGAGGTTGTCCAATGCCGCATAATAGACTGGGAGAGCCACAACATCATTATGGAGGTACGGGTCCTAGAGCCTGGTAAGGGCACGATGAAAGTAGTCATTGAAGGATCCAATAGGTTCATTTATCTCCCTCCAAACGGATATAAACTGCTAATAAAGTTCTGAAGGACTGATGGGGATCTTGTATTTCTATAGGAAGGTGTCCTTCATTAAGTTCTATGAGGTGATGGATCCCCTCGGTAGGTTGATGTACCAATAAAAGACTTCTTCCACCAACGAATGCAAAAAAAGGCGACAGGCGACGTCCTTGTGATCAACTTGCATTTCAGTAATTGCCGTCTCGAATATTTTGATATGCTCCTCAGCTGTTCTTTGTAGTTCTATTGATGTGCTTTTATGCACCTCTCAACACAAGTAGTGCGTAGGTGCACTACCTCTCTTGAAAGATAATATTCCACAATCAAATTATAGAACACTATCCCAAGGTCTCTAATATTAGGTCTTGATAGTGCTTGGAATATCTCAGTTGTTTGATGTGATTTGCCAGAATCACAAGGCAGACTTATGGATGGGTCACAAATCAAGAAAGTTGGATCTTGAAATGGAGTTCTTGGAATGGAAGAGTTGTTATGTATTGGCTGTAGGTTCAAACAACAATCTTGGACTCCATTTGAGCTGTGGTTGATTGGACTGGACCCTAGGCTAGAAGGGCTAGGAGAGGAGCAATCCCCTGGCTGCCGAAGATAGTAGGTGCAAATACAGTTTGAGATGGTTGGGTGGAAGATGAAGGCCAGCTGAATAAAGGTGAGAGGTGGATATAATGGAGGAAGAGGAAGAAGCAACGCTACTTCCTTTAACTCGCTTCGCCCTTGTAAGAGGCTGCAATTCTTCAAATTCTCCCTTGTTTGGTGTTGACCGTAAATCTCTTTGAAATCTTTCCAGAGAGAATGATTCGATTCGATCCAGCTTCACTTTTAACCCTTAGCCTGGTATTCCCAATGTGTCAAGCCCTCCTTCTAGTGCCAGTTCTATTGATATGTTTTTTATGCACTTCTCAACACAAGTAATGCGTAGATGCACTACCTCTCTTGAAAGACAATCTTCCACAATCAGATTGCAGAACACTATCCCAAGGTCTCTAATGTTAGGTCTTGACAGTGCTTGGAATATCTCAGTTGTTTGATGTGATTTTCTAGAATCACAAGGCCGGACTTATGGATGGGTTACAAAGCATGGAAGTTGGATCTTGAAATGGAGTTCTTGGTATGGAAGAGTTGTTATGTATTAGCTGTAGGTTCAAACAACAATCTTGGACTCTATTTTGTCATTGAATTTAGCTTTATAATGTGCAATGAATCTTAGCATAGGTTAGTTATAAAAAAAAGAAAAGAAGGCAAGGAAGAAGGAAAGTTCCTAAATCTGCAATTAACTGTGAATAGTGACAATGGAGTTCCTGCAATGGACAACTTCTTAAAACAATGTCCCACTTAACCAGAGATCTCATAGTATCATAGAAATTGTGCTATCTTCTAAGGTCTACAAATGATTTGTCCTTCATTCACCATGTACATGCATGAATCAAAGATAAAATATTTTAGAGCAGCTTTGAATTCAAGCCCAGGCTAACTTTGCATAGCTATCTACCATCAACAAATAGCGAAAAGTATGTGCTGAGAAGTTATCAACACATCAAAAGTTTTCATGATCACAAGACAACATTCCTAAAATCTACTGAAGCAAGAAACAACTAACTAGGACAGTAATAAAGTCTAAGTCAAACATCTAACAAATGGAGATTGAATCAAGCAACATGTGAGAAACTCAGAAAATGCACCAAGTCAATGTCTTTTCTTTATAAATTTCTACAGCATGTCTTTACAACAACTCAACTCTCTTTGCAAATGAGACAAGAGCCCTATTTATAGTTTTCCAAAGATCTAATGAAAGGCCAAGATCAAATTTTATTGTGTGGCCAAGATTCATTACAAAATAGGGTTTCACCTACCCCCAATATATCACAATTTTAAAATTACATCCTTGTCCTTTCCCTATTTTGTCCTCTTCTGATAGCACTGTAGCACTTTTGTCCTTTAGCCAATTGCTATTTTCACTGTAGCTACTCTTCAAGAAGTTCTTCATCCTTGACAGGGTTGTCCTCCTGCCTTTTAGAGACTGTGTATTCTATGAACTTGAGGATGACCGCCTGGAGCTTGTCTATTTCGATGATTTTATATTGCAGCACCTGGTAGATCCATTCTTTCGTGTTATCCTCCAAATTTTTCCAATCTTCATCATATTTTGAGCCTTAGTCCTTGAATAGCTCTGATTGATTGAAGGCACGGGTGGTGAAACTCATGAACTCCACTGTGATTTCACTAGACATCTGATCCTCCATTCTTTTCTGGAAGTAGGGCTTTATGTTCTTTGGATCCATTTGCATGGATGGCACATTGTACTCTGTCATCAGCTTGAGATAACAAACACACTCTGCCCTAATTTCTTTGATCCATTCAATGTCTGGATCCACCTTGCTCATGATTTGTTCCAGCCTCTCCTTCTGGTTATCAAAGTCTTGCTGGCACACATCCATCAACCAGTGATCATCCTTCTTAAATGTAAGCTCCTTCTCCCACGTGGCTTCTAACAACTAATGAATAGCCTCGATCCTTGGAAAGGTGGAGTCATAGGTCATAGGAAAGTCAGTGCAAAGCTTCCTTGTGCCCTTCAGAGACTGCAACAGGTCTAAGAACTTGTTGGTTGTTCGTACAACCCAGTTGATTTCCATGTTTCTAACGTATAAGACTCATCGGAACCAGTCCTCTGTGGTCTTCTCCAAGTTCTTTCTCCTTTCCATCTTATCGATATGTTCTTTGGATAGTAGCTGAGGTGCGACCGTGGATGTGGTAGGCAGGTTGTCCACTGAAGACCATTGTTGTATGTAATCTGTTAAGGCCGCCACCTGTGCCTTGACTTCATCCTTCGAGATCTTATCTTGCTTTATCAAATGCATCACTGTAGCCACTGACTCCTCATGGTGCCCGACCTTCTGCTCTCTGGTGGTGGTTCCCTAGTCTATGGTAGAGATGTTGTAACTCACCCCAGCCTAGCCAATCATAGGCATTGCTATTTGAACCGCTCGAGACCCAGAAGCATCCATCGTTACCTTGGATTGGACTTTGGGCCTCTTCTCCTTCTTTGTCATGATTTGGGTGTGGGCCAAGATGGCTTCTAACCTCGCCCTTGGGTCCTTTAGCAGAGGGGTTTTTCTTTCAAGCTGCTTCTCTAACCACTCGGGCATAACAGATTTTCCCTTGGATGAATCGTGGTCACCTCCACCCTTCTCGATCAAGGCCAAGATTTCCACTCCCTTTTCCTCTGGGGACTTTTCTTTCTGCTTGGCAGCATCTCCATCCTCCTCATCGGAGTCCTGGATGAACATGAGGCGTTTGATAGGGAGCACAGTGGATAGTTGTTGTATAGGACTTCCCTTCTCTGCTGTCTTTTCTTTCTTTAAGGGGCAGCCTTTCTTCCTCTGATTTGGTGTCCTTTGGCTACCGGGGTAGCTCTTCTTCAATGCCATCATCAAAGGCTTGCAAGATTACCCTGCCAGCAGGGCTACCTTCCTCATCCCTACTCTCTGAGGAACCAGTTCCCTCTTCCTCATAGGCCAGCTTGTCAATTACTCGGTGCTTATATTCTGGGTGCTTGTGGTATTCATCAACCTCTTCCTCATAGGCCCCTGAGGCTTCTCATTCTCGTTCTTCCCACTCTTTAGAGATCAACATGGTGGCTTCCATAGTCGGTGGCCCTGTCGGCGGTTGTGAAGACTGAGCAGTAGCAAGGGCTGCTTGAAGAGCAGGATCCATTAGGATCTGGAATAGCTTAGGGGGAAGATTCTATATATGTTTCGAGAGAGCCTCAGGCATGGTGGAAATGGGAATAGGTGCTATCACAGTTTCCAGAGGGAGTGATGTGGTTGGTGACATGGCAACAGAGGAAGGGGGCGAGGTCATGGCAGAAGAGGAGTCGACAATTATTATAGACTCGGCTAGAGGTGAAGGGGCGAGATGGACAGAAATGTCCATTGTCGGCGGGGATGTGGCAATCATAGCCAGAGAGGTAGGTGGCATAGTGGTAGGGGCAGGGAGAGCCAAGAGAGGTTCCAATTGATCCATACCCTTCACCTCTTCTTCCTGAGTTGAGGGCTGTTCCGTGGTGATTCCTACTTGTTTGAGCCTTTTGGAGGGTGAGTCCCCTACTTCTTTCCTCCCATAGACTTTGGGGTCTGGAGACTATTCCGTTTTTGTCCCTTTTCTCTTCTTAGATCTGGTAAGCGGGGGAGACTTGGAGGTCCTGCTGGTAGAAGTGGTGGCAATAGTTTCCCCTGTGGCACTTGGCTCACTTTTGAGCCCTTCGTAAGTAAAAATTACTCCTCGCTGCTTTAATTGAGCTACCTGCCCATCAACCCATTCCTTAGTCTGAGCCAAGATTGGCTTGGTTATAGTGTCATGGTCATCGACCTCCTGCTCGTCCCAGTCAATTGATGGTATTGAAAAATTGGCGACCGTAGGGTACCTAGGGTACATTATGGTGCTCTCGTCTTCCTCAACTTGATCTGGTATGGGGAAAGGCTGCACTCTCCTTACAAATAGCACAATCATCTGCATATAGTGCCTTGCCCTTACCTCTTTTTTATCCTGGCAATCCCCCAAAAAGTCTTCAATGTGATGTAGATGGGCGTATCCTAGTCCCAATGCCTTCCTGACGTGGCCATGTGGGTCTATCCACGGGCGAGCAGTGTGTAGGTAGAAATGGTAATCCTTTAGATCTTTCTTGGAGTTACCAACACACTGAGACGTTTGCAGCCTATACATGCCCTGGCCCAAAGTCATGGGATAAGAAATCCCTGCTATGTGTTTGCTGCTGAAGATTGCCTATATGTGTTGGAGTTGCCGGGAAAGCTCCAGAAGGATGATCTGGTCATTGGGGTACTGAGGCAACCTATTTGGCCTTTCAGTGAAGCCTTGGGCATGGATGTATGTGAACTTCAGGTACTAGATAAAGAGGAAGGCATACTGCTTCAAAAGTGCCTTGGCACTATGGGAGACCCTCCTCTCGAAGTCTCTGGCAATCAGCCTGATAATATGGCCAATGAAGGCATCATCTACTCTGCAGTATTCCTTTTTGAAGTTCCAGTACTAGAGCTATGAATACCTATCATATGCCTTGAGTTTTCACCCCTGCTCTTGATCGAGTGCCACAAACAACCCATTATACTGTCTTCGATCTGCCAAGGAATAGACAAGATAGGAAGTCATAAAATTTGGAGCTCTTCTTCACGTTGACGAATTGCTCATCGAAGCAGTTGCTTATTATATCTCCCTAATAAAATGAAGTCTTTGTGGTGACATCCTCATTCCCCCGAAGAATCTGCTCAATGAAGTACACCATCCATTCCTGAAAGTAGGCAGTCATAGGAAGACCCATAACTCTGCTTAACATGGTGACCAAGTCGTGGTAATCTTCGTGGAAGTCACTGCGGAAGAGTTCTTGAGGAACCTTCGTAGCGCTGCCCCACTTTTCTTTGAGCCAATGCTAATTTATTAGCTTCTTATAGCCTGTTAGATTATTGTCTCATGATGCTTGGCATTCTTCTATGTTGGGTGCTTCCATTTCTTGAAATGTGGGAATGTGGAAGGTTTCTGTGATCCTTTCAGGTGACATATCCGCGAGAATGTTGCCCTCTCTATCAACGATTGTTCTTGTGTCGGCTTGATATGCCTCCCGACAAGCCATGACCAACTCAGGGGCCATGAGGGATGGAGGGAATCCAATAGCCTTTGAGATTCCACTTTGCCTTATCAACCTTGCATTTTTGGTCGCTAGATTGACCCTGACCCTTTATGTGAATTCATCAATATTAACGTGGCCTATGTTGGTATCAGTGATCTCCTTCCAATCCGTGGTGACTTTTGAGTGCAGAGGCTCACCCTGAAATTGGCACTTCATCTAGTCTTTGTCCTCTTTCCCTCAAGGAGTTTTGGCTAACTTTTTCCCTTTGTCCTTCTTGACGTGTGCCACTGAAGGTCCTACGCTCGATTCCATATATCCTGCAAGCAAAGGTGTAGTCAGCACAATAAATCATCAAAGCATTCATGTTAGCTAAAATTCTAAAGATAACATCCATTTTAAACAATCCATCTATTAAGCACAACATGACCTTTATTTATTGATGTGATCGATCTTTGATTAAGGGCATTTGAACAATTCGGGCCTGGAGGGCCAGATTTCCCCTACAGGAATGCTGTTTGGAAGGGAAAACATGGCGGAGGGCTCCCGAAGATTCTCTTCGGTCAAATTTTAGAATTTCAAGAGGTTCGCAATAAAGAGGACCAAAATTAAGCACATGGGTTGAAGTTGGATTCCAGATTTGGGCTCATTTGGATTGGTTTATAAGAATTCAGAAGTCCCAAGCTGGAGAGCCGTCTGGAGATGGCAATTTGGAACAGTAGATAGAAAAAGGAAATATGGAGACGGAATTCCGGGGTCCAGGGTCCGGTGGGTCAAAGGGTAGCCAACAGTTTATAATTTTACTTTTGAGGGTTCAGGCCAGCGGCACCGAGAAGGAGTTCGTCTTTCGCTGTTTGAGACGGCTATTATTGGACTGAAGTCTAGAAGGGGCAGCCCGGTAGTAAGGGTCCGTCGTCATTCGATTTTGCTTTGATTTTGGCAGCGATTGGTAGGGCGGAGCCCAGAGCTTAGAGGGGCCGGTGAAAACTTCATTTGGAACTGCGAGCGAGGGAAGGAGTCCCGCACAACGGAGCCCGACATGGATAAGGGCATTCAGTAGTTTAAATTGCATGTCAGCAACAAACGGAAAGGCAGAGTCTGGAGGGCAGGACGCCGCGTGAGATTTTTCCCTCGGGACGGAAGACAAGGATAGGACTCCCGGGCGACGGAGTCTGACGAAAATGAGGCCGTTTTGGATAAGTGACATTCCATCGGCAAAGAGGAGGTCGGGGGCCAAAAGGCGGGATGCCATCAGAGGTTCGTCGTGAAGGACGACGAAACACTCGCAGAACCCGGAAGTGGAACTTCGGGGTTCCGGGCCTGAGAGACCCATAGGGTGCCCGTTCAAGTTGAAATGCGCGTGGTGAGGAAAAGGCCAGGCTCCGGCGGACGGGAGGCCGGGGTTAGTTTGCAGTTTTGACGCGGCGGCATCCCTGTCGACTTCCAAACAAGGAAGTCTGACGGCGTGGCCCCGAAGAGGGAAATCGTCATCGGAAGGAATGTTTATCGCTCTAATTTTGGATGGCGAAGACAAGCCCCGGGGCCAAAGGACATGATTTCTCTGTGGGAAGAATAGCTGCGGCAAGGGAAGGTTCCAGATCAATCATGAGGGAACCCTAGGAGGTTTTCTAAGTTTTCACAATATGGGTTTTATCTGCCACACTGTGATTTATCATCCATTCATGATTTTGATGTTTGTTATTTGTTTTAACCCTTAGAAATCATGAAAATAATGCTTGAGAGGGGTGAACGGAAAACCTAGTACGAACATGCGATGTAAGGAGATGTGGGATCCACCTTCGATCGATGAAGTGATGCCGAGGGTGATGAGCGTGAAGGTGTTGAAGATGGTGGGCTCCTCAACCAAGTTCTCCAATCGCTCTGCTACTCTGTCAAATGATAATGATGGGTCGGAGTGGGTCTTTTATACCCCTAATCACCATTAATGATCTCATTAAATGCAGGTACAGTGACACAAAAGGTTGGTGAGTTTGAATATCAGCAACAGCGGTGGGAGACCCGGGGTTCGACGACCAGGGAGGAGTAGGACGACGACCGTTGTTTGATTTTGACTCGGTTGGAATGATGGTGGCAAAGAAAGAGTCAGGGCCCAGAGGGTGAAGTTCTGCCAAAGATCTGCCGTCGTGGACGGTGGAAACATCACAGAATTTCAGACTTAGAATTTTGGATGTTCGGGCCTAGAGCACTCGACGACAGTCAGGGTTCCCATAGACTTCAAATGGTAAATGTGGTGGCAGGACCCGGGAGGCGGGACGCCGCCAGAGGTTCACCGTGAGGGACAACGAAGCACGGTCGGAACCCTGGAAGTGGAACTTCGGGGTTCGGGGTTCGACCGGTTAAACAACCATCAGAATTTCACTAATTTCTAATAGACGACAATGTGGGTTTGGACCCCGAGGTCTGGGAGGATGTGAAGTGGACGCCATCAGGAACGGCAGGTTCAACGGGGAAACCCGGCAAGGGAATCCTGAACGACTGGGCCCGGCAGGGCTCGGGGCCGTTGGCAGGGTCGAATTGCAGAAGGACTCCGTGAGGCACCAAAACATGACAAAATTAAAATGGGAAGGCATGGTCAACTAATGATGGGATTTTAAGGCAACATTGACCATTCGAGAAACTAAAAGGGGAGACACGCAAAACAAGGCAGCGACAAAATGACCCGATAAGGTGAAAGAAAAGAGGGTCCCCATTCCGAACGGGGCGTGTGTGCTAAGGGCACAACAGGTTCTTGGAATCAGAACTTGAGGTGATGGAATGAATCACCAAATATCGGATACCATAATTATCACACAGATATATTGAAGTTAATTTTGTAGGTTGTTCTTGACCCCAATAGAAGTTTCTCATTTGGTGTTCTAAGGAATACTAATAGCCTTGTTTTATGTGGAGCGTTGCATACTAGAGCTTGGAGTTGAAGATCATTGCTACTAAAGAAGTCTAAGCTTTGACTTTGTTAGGAAGATTCTAATGACAACTGCCATACATGTGCTATATTTTGATTTGTTGTTTTTGATTATCTTGTTAGAATTTAAGTTTAAACTATTGGGGCCTTGTTCCTATAAAAGGTCGTTTATTGCTTTACTTTTATTTTTAAGTTCAGAATTTGTGGATGTTAGAAGAGCCAAAAATTCTTTAAGTTTTGTTCTTTTTTCCTAATTTTTAAATAATTCCAGACTAAAAACTATTAAAAGGCACAAGACAACTGATAGGGGGTGAATCAATTGTCACCAAATTAAACTAAAAAATTCAACACTTATTAACTTTACAACCACACTGTTTTGTTATTAAGTATGAACATGAAATGCAGATAATAGAAAGCGAAATCAACACAAAGAACACCATATTTTACATGGAAAACCCAATGAGGGAAAAAACACGGTGAGGATTAACTCACAATATATAGAGAGAAAAACCGAATGCAAAGGCTCACTTCCTACAGAAAGGACTGACTGTCCAATAGGGAGGCTCACTACCTACAAATACAAAAGAAAACAAAAGGTCCACCACAATAATTTACACATATCCGCAACCTTGATCAAAAGAGTGCAAAAACCTTTAGCTCACTGCTTTTAGGAATCTAACACAATGAAGTATTGCTGCCTCAACTCACTTTCTCACACTTCTTCTCTTTTATTTGTGGCTTGCTTCATTACTTTGCATCATTTAAACCTTCACAACTTAACTTGCATTTATACCATCTTCAACCTTAGAAACTTTCTCCAAGGTTGGCCACATACGCTTCATTTCATAAATTCAAATTAGGTTAGAAACTCAACATTCCCGTGGTGAAAAGGAATGAGAGTGGACCAATAAAACACTTAACCAAGACCAAAAAATAATGTCTCATCAACCACACGCTTAATTAAATTTAATTCTTCATATGAAATGTAAACACTAGGTCAACCAAACCTAATGAAAACACAAATGAACATTGAAGTACACGCTTCCTAGCATGTGGATGATGCAACATACTTCATTATGCATGAGAACACATCTCAGGTTCCTTCAGATATCCACAACAAGTGTAACATCCTTCAAACACCGAACTCCTTCCATCAGTCCATCTAGACTGTGAAAACACATACAACTCTGAAACTTAACTTCTAGATCACCAAACCACAAATAATTTTTCCATAATCGAGAGAACACCTTTACACAATATATTCTAGATCTGTGAGACCTGAAACAAAATAACAGAGGACTACAGAGTAGAAACATTTATCCCAGTCTATAGAAAACAACTATGCCAGAATGGTTCACACACAAGTGAACACAACTTTCACATTCCATTAAACCTAAAGCTACAAACTAGTATGTATCACCCATAGTAACGAGACTCAGACACGGCTTGGACTCGGCGAGGGCGACTCGGTGACTCGGGACTTAGACATGGCGCAAAGGTGGCAATATGAAAAAAAGTTGAAAAAACCCTAGAAATTTAGAGATTTTTAAAGATTTAAAACTTGTTTCAAGCACCCTTTATTGAATACAACACAAATAAAATCAAATTTGATCACATGCACAAGTATACAATGATTACATAAGTATAAAGTACACAAATTATAGTTGCGCTGTTGAAGGAAATATCATACTTAGATATATAAAATTAGTCAAATATATACAAAACTCATGGAATATGAAATCCATGACATCAAATGTTCCATACAAATATGAAATATCAAAAGTAAAACAATAGCTATAAGTCAATGACTCTATGCCCTATGGCATAGTGGAGCTAGCATCCTTCCTACGAAGGCATCTAAGGGTCCTGGATGATGTTGTAGCTACAACCATAGTCCTTGCCTGTGTCTGACTCTCCATGCCACTCTCACTGACAACAGATATGTCTCCTCATGCTCTAGCCTCCTCCTCAGCCATGGCTACAACCTCAGCCTCTCTCTCTGCCTGGTCCACCCAATCAAGGTCCTCGTCACTAAAGACTGCATCTGTAGCCTCAGTGATCCACTCAGACTGTGGATCAACCTCCTCTAGACTGATTGGGTTTTGTCATGGTCAAAAAGCTTCCTATATCTGAGCCAAAGGTTGTAATGAACATATACCAAGTCATTCATCCTCTCCACTATCAATCTATTACAATTCTTGGAGTGTATGTGCTCAAACATACTCCAATTGCACTCACAACCAAATGAATTGCATGGCTGGCTCAATATACAAATGGCAATATTTTGCAAGATCGGTGTATCAAAACCAAACATATGCCACCACCTATCTGAGATGAGAAAAAGAAACAAAATCAATCTCATTTCAAGTTTCAAGTTCAAGTTCAACATTTAACAATAAATTATAATATAAAAAGATGAAAATTATGACCTTAAATATATTTTTACCTGGTAGTAATGTTGTCCTATTATCTTTGCACATTTGACATGCAAAGAAGTCTCCTTGTGCCTTAGTGAAGGCATCTATCTCCTGCACCACCTGTGTAGTAATAGCAGGCAACATTCGCTCTATCGTCATGTAGAGCCCACTAAGAATTTCTCTATCTGCATGGAGATCACAATAGAAGTGGAAGGCTAGATTTAGGAAACATGTGGCTACATGGATGGGCCTATGAAGTTGGTTTTGCCATCTCTTATCAATGATATCCCAAATGGGATGATACTTCTCCTCAACTCCACCATAGACTGATCTAATGGCCTCTTTGGCCCTATCCATGCCCTCATATATGTAGCCCATTGGGGGCTTCTTCCCATCTTCAACTCGTAGGAGAACTAGCAAGGGCTCAATAAACTGCAAAGTGCAAACATGTTTCACAAATAAGTGTGAACAAAAATAAACAAATAAAAGTAAGATATGATTAAAAATTTAAACATAATGAATAATTAAATTTTACCTTCACAATCTCGTCCATTGGTGTCCAAAACCCTTGCTCGTCAAAAATGCAATCAACCACAACAATCCCTGTAGTGCTTGTAGAAAAGGATGAGAAAGACCACTCCTCACTAGTAAACATGCGCCTTAAGGCTGCCCTTGACTGAATCAAGGATTGAATCGTGATAAAATTTGTTGCAAACCTAGTGATGCTAGGACGAGACAACTCCCTCAACCCTGTGTATTGCCTCATAAGGTTAAGCACCCATGTGTGGTTGTATACAAATTTGCATATGTTTTCTGCTGCTTCCACACATGTTTTGATCCATGGGAGTTTTCCAAGATCCTCCAACATGAGGTCAATGCAATGGGCGGCACATGGAGTCCAAAATATAGTAGGGTGCCTCTCCATCAATAATCTACCAGTAGCAACATAATTTGTTGCATTATCTGTCACCACTTGCACTACATTCTCTTCCCCCACAAGCTATCACCTCCTCTATAGCCTCACACAGGTATGTGGTGTTTTTGAATTGGGAAGAAGCATCAATGGACTTCATGAAGATGGTGTCACCTGAAAAAATAAGCAAAACCAATTATTCAATAAATTTAAAAACATAAATCAGCCATATTAAATTATTAATCACTAAATCAAATTAAAATTTCAATGCATTGAGGGAAGTACAATTACCTCCATAGGAAACTAGGAAATTAAGCAACGTCCTATTTCTCCTATCGGTCCAACCATCAGTCATGATGGTGCAACCAATCATCCTCCACTACTTGCGTTGCTCCTCTAATTGTGCTTTCACATCTGCCACCTTTTGAGTCAAAAGTGGGCCCTTTAATTCATCTTCACTAGGGGCTTTGAACCCCGCCCCACATATGGTTATGGCATCAACCGTGTTTTTCCAGAAAGGTGACCTATAACATGTCATAAATAAATTAATAAGTTACATAAGTATTGTAAAATGACAAAGTTTTAAGTTTTTAACTTTAAATTTGAATTCAATAATGAGATACATCTAGATTCTAAAATTTAAATATAAATTTTAAAACAATTAAACAAAAAAGAATTACCTGGCTACATGGAAGGGAATGGTGCAGTAGTACCAAAAGTCTGCAATTGACTTTTTTGTTGCATCATGTGCGTCCTTGTTCCAACCCATGCTCTCAAGCCATAGTTGGGAACCAAGAGTAGTGCATGGTACAAATATGAGTCCACCCTAGGTTTATGAACTCTAGGGCCAATGCTAATACTGCCACTACACTAGCAGTAGCAGTGCCACCAGCACTAGGAGTACGCGTAGGCATAGTTGATGCAAAAACAAAAGCACTAGCACAAGCACTAGCACTAGGACGATATGGAGGCATGGAAGAAGCATCTCCAACAACACCAAGTCCCTGTCCAACTCCAACACTCACCAACTCTTGCTTCTATTTCTTTTTCATTTCTTTTTGCATTTCAAAAGTTTCTAATTGCACTTGCACTTCACGTACAACCTCAAGAGGTGCTCTAGGGAAATCCACTGCATCATGAGTGGGTATGTGTGCAAGATGGTATTTTAGTCTATTTATGCCTCCATGATATATTTTTTTGCAGTAGAAACATTTGGCATCTCCTCTTTTCATTCCAGGAAAGATTTCAGCATGTTTCCAAGCAGGGTCTTTTTTGACTGGGGTTTGAGACATTGTGAAAATAATAATATGGTTTGATTTGCAAATGAATGTGGCTGCAAAAGTAGGGTTTCTAAAATTATTTAAGTTGCAAGTAAGGTTTGTAAAAAATATATGCAAACTCAAAAAAACAACGATTTTACAAATTACAATGAATTATTTGTTAAAAAAACACAAAAAAATTAATTAAAATAAAACTTACCTCTTAGATTTGGCTTGGAATCCAATGCAAACTCCTTCCAATCACTGGTAATGAGCTCTCAATGCACCTCCTTGCTGGTATGAAGCTCCCCAAATGATATATGACCCTGGATTTGTCTTCAACAACTTGTTGGTTGCCCTCTCTTCTCCTCCTATTTTTCTTCACAACTCTCTCTTCTCCTCCTATTTTGCCAAATGAATGAAATGAGGTTGCTTTTAGGGCGAAATAGAAAATATAAGTAAAAAAAATTATTAAAAAACTTGAGTTTCTATTTTTTCTTGGCCTTTTTGGCCTTTGCTGCGTCGGCCGCATCTAGGGGTTGGGACTCACTTGGACGCTGTGCGTCTGGTGCATCCAATGCGTCCAGCCTGGACGTGTCTGGATGCAGCTGCGTCCATGTCCGTGCATCCGGGCGAGTCCTGGGACTATGGTATCACCATCAAATCATCAACAACCCTTTAGGTTTGCACAAGCATATGATCAACATAGGAGAAATGCAGAGCACATACCAAAGTGCATTCTGAAACTTACATAACTCTGACTTCTCTCTTTATTGATTTTCTCAAAAGCACTTGAAAACCCATTATTTTAGCACATCTGCAACATCATAAGGATAACTCCATGTACTCACACCATTTCAACAAAATCTCAACTATACATGTACAATCTAAAACATTCTAAACTATGTTTACATCAATGAAAACATTAATGACAACACCACCAAACATGCTCATACTTGCAACAATCCCCCCCTTTGTCATTGATGACAACACATGATGTGAAAAACCATCAAAGACAAAAATATACACAATATTTTGGGGGAAAACTTTTCACATGACTTTCTCTCCCCCTTTGACATCAATGGAAAAGATCAAAATCTCTGATTACTCCCCCTTATGAGTACACCCATTGAACTCATCTTGTAACAATGAAAAACTTTTCTACTCCCCCCGTGGAGTAGACCCATTCATCAGTCCAGATAAATGAAGAATATGTGAATTCACTGGACTAATGCACCTCCATGTGCACCTAGTTTAGAGGGCCAATAACCCCCAACCTCTCCCTAAGATACTCAAAAGTATCTTCAGAAGAGCCTTAGTGAATATATCTGCAATTTATTCCTTTGTTTTCACATACTTCAGCCTGACTTCATTCTCCAACACCTTTTCTCTCAGGAAATGATATCTGATAGATATGTGTTTTGTTCTTGAATGCATCACCAGATTCTTTGAAATGTTTATAGAACTTGTGTTGTCACAAAAGATAGGAATAGGCTCATCACATATCACTCCAATGTCTTTCAGAGTTTTCTTCATCCACAAAACCTGTGTGCAACATGATGCTGCAACAATATATTTAGCTTCTGCAGTGGATAAAGAAACTGAGTCATGTTTCTTACTCAACTAGGAAACTAGTCTTTCACCAAGAAAGAAAGCACCTCCAATGGTACTCTTCCGGTCATCCACACAGCCAGCCCAATCTGCATCGGTATAAGCACTCAAGGTGAAATCAACATTCTTAGGATACCATTAGCCATAATCCGGTGTACCTTTAAGATATCTAAATATCCTCTTTACTGCTGTAACATGTGCCTCTTTGGGATTTTCTTGAAATCTAGCAACTAAACATACTACATGCATAATATCCAGTCTAGTAGCAGTAAGATACAACATCCCACCAATCATAGATTTGTATTTTCTCTGATCAGCTTTATCAGATTCATCATCTTTACTCAACTTGCATCCGATTACCATAGGAGTACTAACTAGTTTGGAGTCATCCATTCTAAACTTCTTCAACAACTCTTTCACATATTTTGATTGTCAAATGAAAATCCCCTTATTAGTTTTATTTACTTGAAGACCAAGAAAGAAATTCAACTCACCAATCATGGAAATTTCAAATTCTTTTTGCATTTCTTCTATAAATCTCTCACACATGTCTTTATTTCCACCAAAGATGACATTATCAACATAAACTACCACTATCAACATTGTGTTACCTTGCACTTTTAAGTAAAGATTATTGTCAGCAAAGCCTTTACTTAATCCTTGATGTGTCAGGTATCTATCCAATCTTTCATACCAAGCTCTGGGAGATTGTTTAAGTCCATACAATGCCTTCTTCAATTTACAGACCATATCTGGTTTGTCTAATAACTGAAATCCTTTAGGTTGTTCCATGTACACTTCTTCCTCCAATTCACCATTCAAAAATGCTGACTTGACATCCATTTGATATATTTTGAAGTCCTTATAGGAAGAAAATGCCAAAAACATCCTAATAGCTTCCATTCTAGCCATAGGGGAAAATGTTTCTTCAAAATCTATGCCTTCAACTTGTGAGTATCCTTGCATACAAGTATTGCTTTGTTTCTTATAACTTCCCAATTTTCATTCAACTTATTCTAGAACACCCATTTTGAACCAATTACATTCTTATTCATAGTTATAGGAACTAACTCCCATGTTTGATTCTTTTCTATTTGCTGCAACTCTTTTTTCATAGCTCTAACCCAATTCTCATCTTCACATGCTTCACACACAGACTTAGGTTCTATTTTAGAAAGTAAATACAGGTTTACCTTAGCTGCTGCTTTGCTTCTAGTCTTCACACCTTCACTCTTATCTCCAATTATTTGTTCCTCTAGATGATTCTTCTGTACATACTTAGGAGTCTTAACAACAAGTTTTGGGATTTCTTCTTCTTATTCTTCTTCTTCTTCTTCTTCTTCTTCTTCTTCTTCTTCTTCTTCTTCTTCCTTCTCCTTATTTTCTTTAGGTACATGACCACATATAGGATCATTAGGTTTAACTTCACTTATCTCAATAGGTCTATGCATGTCCTCATCAAATTTCACATTAGCACTCTCAATAATCTTCCTCAATCTTTTATTGAAGCATCTATATGCTTTGTTGGTAGTGGAGCAACCAAGAAAAACTCCATCACATCTGGCATCAAACTTCCCAAGATTTTCATCATCTCTTTTAATGTAACATCTGCTTCCAAATACCTTAAAGTACTTCACAGTAGGAGTCTTATTGGTCCATAACTCAAAAGGAGTCTTTGTGTTGTTGCCTCTAATCCGAACTCTATTAGGAACATAAACAACAGTGTGTATTTTCTTTCTCTAGTACAAATCAGGTACATTTTATTTTTTCATCATGGTTCTTGAAGCCTCTTGTACTGTCCAAATTTTCCTCTCAACCACTTTATTCTACTGAGGGGTCCTCAGAGTAGAAAATTGTCTTTTATCCCGTGCTCTTCAAAAAAAGTATTAAATTCACTAGAAGTGAATTCTCCACCTCTATCATATCTCAAACATTTGATTCTCAGGTTCACTTCATTTTCCACTCTTGCTTTGAACACCTTAAACCTATCCAGAGCCTAATTCTTTTGTCTAAGAAAAGCAACCCATGTCATTTGAGAATAATCATCAATAAGGAGCATGAAATACCTGTCACCATTTAGGATTCCTATTCTAGCTAGACCACAGAGGTTAGTATGAATTAATTCTAGCATTCCGATAGTAGATTGCTCTTTTCCCTTAAAACTGCATCTTGTTTGTTTCCCTAACTGACAACTTCTACAAATAGTATTATCAGGCTTTGTGATTCTAAGCAGACCTCAAACAACATCTCTTGAACTGATCATGACCATATTATCAAAGTTTACATGTCTCAGTCTCTGGTGCCACAATCGACTTTCATTGACTTGAGATACAAGGAATTGACCATCAACACCCTTAAGCTAATAGATGTTTCCATGAGTTCTCCTTCTAGCAACAACCATATCTCCAGATCCTTTTTTGATTTCATAGGTATTATTCTGAAACACAAGATTAAAACCATTCCTACACATCTGTTCAACACTCAAAAGGTTACACCTTAAACCCTTTACATAATATACATTATCAGTGTTGTGTATTCCATCAAAACTAATTGAACCTTTTCCAACAATCTTCTCTCCTGAATCATCACCAAACATGACCCAACCACCATCATACTTTCCAAGTTTAGTGAACTTAATTTTATCTTTGGTCTTGTGATTAGATCATCCATTTTCAATCACCCAGTAGTCTTCATCCTATCTAGCATGAAAGGCGGTGACCAAAGTACCTTCCATCTCATTCTTTTTGTTCTCCAAAACATTCTTTCTTGCACATTTTCTAGGGTTAGTAGATACATATTTATTCTCCAAAGCTAAAATCAAGCATTCACTATCATCACTGTCATAATTAGATTCATCATCAGAGATTCCAGCTTCTTCTTTAATATAATACAGCTTTGTATATTTCTTATTCTTTCTATCCTTATTTTTGTGATCCTTGTTCTTCTTATGCACAACTCTATTTGGACATCTTGAAGCATAATGACCAATATTACCACAACTGAAACATGTAAAGGGAAACATGCCTTTATACTTACCAGTACCTTTCTCCAACTTCCTGGTAAAATTTGCTTCCAACTCATCAGAACCATCACTATCCAGATCATCCTCAATCTTTGTTGCTTTAAATGTTGTCTCTGTCTTTTCCCCCTTCTTTCCAAACTTTCTCATCTCAAATGCAATCAAGGTGCCAAATAGCTCTTCTTTAGTATACTTCTTAGGATCATACATTTCTTCAATAATTGAGATCTTATCACTATAACACTCCGATAGGGTTATTAGGCTCTTCTCAATTATATATTCATCATTCAGTTTACCCCCTTGATTCCTAACATCATTTGCTACAAGTTCAACCCTTTGGAATAGCTTGGAAAGTCTTCACCTTCTTCCATTTTAAAATTCTCATATTTGTGCTTTGTCGTTAGCTTATTTTTCAATTTCACTCTATCATTTCCTTCAGAAACATCTTCCAACTTCTTTCAAACTTCATAAGTAGTGTCCACCGAAACAACCTTAGTTCACTTAGTTTTAGATAGATCACTGAAAAATAACATGCCTCTCCTTATCATTCTCCTCATAAGAATAAACCTCATCTATAGTAGTAAGAGCACCCATCAGAGCAACATAATTCATCTCAATAGCCTTCCAGGTCTTGTAACCAAGAGAAATAATATATCCTCTCATCTGCACTTTCTAGTCACTGTAATCAGATCCATCGAACATAGGGATCACCAACTTATGCACCATCGGATCTTCCTTAAGAGGTTAAGATCTACACCAAGGAACCAAAGCTTTGATACCAATTGTTAAAAGGCACATGAAAACTGAGAGGGGGGTGAATTAGTTGTCACCAAATTAAACTCAAAACTTGAACACTTATTAACTTCACAACCACACTGTTATGTTATTAAGTATGAACATGAAATGCAGATAACAAAAAAAAATAAACACAAAGAATACTATATTTTATGTGGAAAACCTAATGAGGAAAAAACCATGGTGAGGATTAACTCACAATATAATGAGATAGCAAAACCAAATACAAAGCCTCATTGCCTAGAAGAGGAATCACTGTCAAAATACAAAGGCTCATTGCCTACATAAAGTACTCACTATCCAACAGGGAGGCTCATTTCCTATAGATACAAAAGAAAACAAAAGGTCCACCACAACAATTTACACACATCCACAACCTTGATCAGAAGATTGTAGAAACCTTCAACTCATTGCCTTCAAGAATCTAACATAATGAAGTATTATTGCCTCAACTCACTTTCGCACACTTCTATCGCACACTTCTACTCTTTTATTTGTGGCTTACTTTATTACTTTGCATCATTTAAACCTTCACAACTTAACTTGCATTTATACCATCTTCAACCTTAGAAACTTTCTCCAAGGTTGGCCACATACACTTCATTTCATAAATTTAAATTAGGTCAGAAACTCAACATTCCTACAGTGGAAAGGAATGAGAGTTGACCAATAAAAAACCTAACCAAGACCAAAAAATAATATCTTATATCAACCACATGCTTCCTTAATTAAATTTAATTCTTCATATGAAGTGTAAACACCAGGTTAGCCAAACCTAATGAAAACAAAAATGAACATTGAAGTACACACTTCTCAACATGCAGACGATACAACATGCTTCATTATGCATGAGAACACATCTTAATTTCCTTAAGATACATCCACAATAAGTGTAACAAACCTTAGAACACCGAACTCCTTCCATCAGTCCATCCAAATTGTGCAAACACATACAACAACTCTAAAACTTAACTTCTAGATCACCAAACCACAAAAACTTTTTTCCAAAACCCAAAGAACACCTTTACATAACATATTCTAGACCTGCGATACCTAAAACAAAACAACAAAGGACTACAAAGTAGAAACATTTCTCCCAATCCACAAAAAACCAACTCTGCCAGGACAGTTCACACACTGATGAATGCAACTTTCACATTCCATTAAACCTGAAGCTACAGATCAGTATGTATCACCATCAGATCATCAACAATAACCCATCAGGTTCGCACAAGCACATGATCAACATAAGAGAAACACGAAGCACATACCAGAGCACATTCTGAACACTTACATAACTCTGAATTCTCTCTTTATTAATTTTCTCAAAAGCACTTGGCAACCCATCATTTCAGTACATCTACAACATCGTAAGGATGGCTCCATGATGTATTCACAACATTTCAACAACATCTCAACTATACATGCACAATCTGCAACATTCTGAACTATGTTGACATCAATGACAACATCACCAAACATGCTCATACTTGCAACAAAAACTTGTATGCACATAGAACTTAATCAATATCGAAGCCAATTTGACAGCTACCTATCTCATGTATCTTTTGTACTTGGTTTGTTTGTTCAGCCAGACAAGACTGTATGCTACGTCATTTAAGGGTGCATATAGAACCTACTCAGTGTCCAAACTAAACCCCCTCTCTTTAAAAGCTCACACCATTCTATGCCCAACTGTGAAGCAATTTGGTGAAGTGTAGAGTGGTTTGCTTTGATTTGATTAAATCTTGGGGCATATGTGGAGAATACCCAGGAGCAATTTTATTTTTCAAGTATTTTGATGTTTTATTTTAGAATATAAGTTAAATTCAGAAAATGTTCCAAAAAAGAGATGAAAAAATGGAAATATTATTGCAAATCTTTCATTTCCATGAAATTGCTGAATGCTTAAAGTTAAATCTACTTAAGTGATAGCAAATTTATTTGATGTTCATGAAATATTATTGCAAATATGTTGATTTCATGAAATTGTTTAATGATCATATTGAAAATCTTTCATTTGATGCCTATATGATTCCTTTAAGAACTAAATATAACCATATACCCCTCAAGATTAACAATATCACATCATACCTTGAAGCAAACCTAGTATGGTCAAGACCTGACTACTAGAGCCTTGGGATTAAGCTAAGTCAAATTTTTTCCTCAAAATTTCTTTCTTTTAGGTTGCCTTGGTTTAGTCTTTCAAGTAAAGATAGGTTCTTTGTGGTTTGCCTATGAGGATTTTATCTGCACTGTTGTTGTGACTAACATCATGATCAACAATTATTTATGCATTATACTTCTCATAATTGAGTGAAACATAGCAAAAAAAATTGGGTTCCTCCATTTGTTTAATCCCATTTGGGTTGAACCCTCATTTTCTTTGTTTTGGGTTGATAGGTTGATTTTTTAGTTTTAAAATGGGAGGTTCCCAATTTGGTAGCACATACTTGTGATCTTTGAAGAACTTCCACATATATAAAATATAATTCATACTAATAGACCCAAGCTTCCATGATCACATGGAAAATAAAAAATAACCTTCCACAAGAGAGTAGCAAGAAAATAATTAGTTGATTATGGAATGAAAAATCATAGAATATACACAATATACATGTAGAGCCTTGCTTATGTAGGCAAGGTCAAATATAATGCCCTACCTGAAGCATAAGGTAAAACTTGACTAAACATCTTTTTTTAAAACATGGTAACTATAACATCAAAGATATGACATCAACATGTCACAATTGCACAAAAACATGCAAAAAGTGGCACATGAATATAATGGTCAACACAAGAACCACAATGACAAGATTACCTCACTATTGCATAAGAAATTTGGAAACAATGGAAGACTAACCACTCATAGATAAATCCACCACATAGAATGAGAGAGAGAGAGAGAGAGAGAGAGAGAGAGAGAGAGAGAGAGAGAGAGAGAGAGAGAGAGAGAGAGAGAGAGAGAGAGAGAGAGAGAGAGAGAGAGAGAATTTTTTCTACATGATGATTGATTACAACTAATGATTGTATTCTCTCACAACCCAACTCTAGAATAGGATGAGATAATCATCAACCTATAATCTATTGATGAGTGATTTTTCATATTCTCAACACAAATAAAACAAATAAATTATGTCTCTTTTGAAAGGAAACGTAACCTTTGAAAATTCAAAAAGATAACCTTAAGGCTTCGATAGGCAAGTCTTGAGTTTGTAGAAAAAACTCAGTGGTTTGATGATTTATTGTTTAACAAGGAGCCTTACAATTACTTAGTTGGGACTTGATTAACAAGGGTTAAAAATATATGAAAATAATATGAAACCCTAGTTTGATTTTCTAGATCTAAGATCTAAAAATATTGTTTTGCATCTAATATGACAATCATGGTGATGCTTTTCTTCCTAAACAAACTCTATCTTGAATAAAATGCAAAAGGGTAGGGTGAGAAGAGATTAGGTGATGAAAACCTAAGGAAAATAACAATAATGGTTTGATTCTATAGATAGACTGGTCCATTGCAAAACCAATTCCTACTTACTCATAGATTAACTCATAATGCCACAAGATTAGTGCAATCTTCAAAGGAAATAAAATATTTTTAGATAATGAACATTTATGCAAATACCCAATTCTGGTGTGTTCCAAATAAATATTCACAATTGAAATAATATCAAAATAAATCTTAGACTAACCATACAAAGTAACATACAATCAACAAATTACAAATGGTATGCAATAGAGATCTATCGATATTTTCACACCACACCATTATTATAATTGAATGTTATCTAACATTGAATAAAAGAACCATGCAAACATAAGAAATAATTAGTATTACACCAAAACTCCAATATTGTGCTTGTATTAATTTTAAATATTGAGTTACAAAAATTCCTTTTCAACAAACTTTGTAATGATAAATTGTTATCTTTTATAAGCAAAGACAACAAAACCTAAGGAAAAGTCAATGGTGATGATTATCTCAACACCAAAGACCAAGATTATATTTGTATTAAATAAATGAAGAGCATTAAATGCTTGCAACATATTCATCATCAAACTCTAGCTAGAATGGGTTAGAAATGCACTTAGAGATATGTACAAGTACAAAATAATATATCTTGCATTAATTAAACTTTACAATGTATCCCTGAAATTTGGGCCATAAAATCCTAAAAATTCTCCAACTAGCACTTTACAAAAAATGATCATTGATGACACCTCTACTTTCTAACTTCTCCTTCATAGAAAACTTCACAAAGGTCGTCAGAGCTGAAGTAACCTCATCATTAGGAGGACTTGCAGCAGCATGAACCTTGTAGCACTAAGTGTCATATTGATCAATCAGTCGATGGTGCAAATCCATTCATGGAGGATTTTGACTAATAAAATCTTGCGATTTCACCAAAAAATGAGCAGCCTCATTCATAAAATTTGCTGATAATTCCTTGGTAGGCTCTCTACGAATTAGAAACTTCCATTATTGCTTCAAAATCTGCTCATTTATGCTTGCAGAAGCATCCATCTTAGTCTTAGTAAGCTTACCCAAAACTGTCCACAAGCCATCAAAATTCATTAATTTTCTTCACTTTCGGTTCTACCTGCATCACCATCTCTGTGTGAAACCTGAGAGTGTGCAACCAGTAGTGAGGCTCCTTGACTAATTCCTTTTTTAGAAAACCCTCCTTTACTATTACTTCGTTGGAGAGATTATTTATAGCTTCTAACTTGGAAAATACCAAGCCATGGTATTTTTCATTTCTACTGTAATCTTCGACCAACTTATCTACTTCCTCCTTAAGAATGAGATTATGCACTTGGATGGCAATATCAATTGCCTTATTGCCAATGTCAAAAACGTTCCTTATCTAACTTTGAGTTGACGGGGACCAAGACCTCATCTTCTCCCTTTTATCTTCCTCATCTTTGGATATTACTATTGGAGTTACAATTTGAGTAGACGGGGACCAAGACCTCATCTTCTCCCTTTTATCTACCTCATCTTTGGATATTACTACTGGAGTTACAATTTCCCCTGGTGTACTCTAAATTGGGGTCACCAAATGTTAGATGAAAGTGGTAGAGCTTCCCTGGTGTACTCTAAATTGGGGTCACCAAATGTTGGATGAAAGTGGTTAGCTCTACCATTTGTGACTTCAATTCAGCCTTAGTCAATATAAAACTCAATCTTGCAATTATGTACATGTCATAGTTCCTTCTAGTTTGTACTTCAATTTTATAAAAGATTTATGGTGTATTAGACTCATATTGATGCTCATTTTATAGCATTTTCAAGTTATCATAAAATCGGCATTCGGCAAATTCATCGCCAGCAATTCATCGAAGGAAAATTCATTGCCAGCAATTCACCGCCATGGAAAATTCACCACGTAAAATTCACCGCCAACAATTCACCAAGTTTTTGAAATATATATTAAAAAATATTGGTGAATTGCTAATGGTGAATTTTACTTGGTGGTGAATTTTCTGTCGGTGAATTTTCCATGGCAATGAATTATTGGCGGTGAATTTTCCTTTGCCGAATTGTTGGCGATGAATTTTCCTAGAGCCCATTAAATCATACAACTATGCATGGCCTTCACATTATTTATCTATAAATGTATACTCACTTTGTAGTTTTGATAGTCAAATATGGGAATCTCTTTGAAAACACATTACACTATGATGTTCATGGAATCTCATTTTTGAAGAGTTGTAGCTTTGATTGATTGATTTGGATCATGAAATATTTTAGCTAGATAACTTCAAGTCCATGGCCAATATTAATCATGTTTTTACATCATTTCTAATGTTAGCATCCTCCTCATTCATTAAAATAAATTGTGCCCCCTTTTGTTTGGTTCTAGTACGAAATAGAAAATATGAACTCAAGCCTAGAAGGCACTCCCCACTTCTTTAATGTAGCCCTAATTTAGATAGATGCATGGACTCTAAATTTATAATTATAGTTTCATCTATCTAGTCGGTTTGTATAGACCTTCTTGGATGTCACTTTCACAATATTTTTTTCCCCATGTTTTTAGCTAGTTTGGGGTCTAGAAAAACTATTATAGGACAATAATTTTCTTAACACCAACTTCCTTTTTTTTTTGCTAGGCGCCTCTTCATCATATGCAAAATAAATTTTAGAATAACTCTTCACCCTCTAGATGCTTTCTTGCCATTTTAATTACCATCACGATATCGAAGAGGCCCACCAAAATATTTTTAAGCTATATTATAGTTGAAAGAAAAATATGATATAAACAAACATTATAAAAAAATTCCACTAATTTGTTGATAAGGGCGTAGTTTGGTGGTCAAGTCGCCTGATTGTAGTGACGGCCACCAAGGTTCAAACCCTCGTTGTGCCAAAGTGCTCATAGGCCATGTGCCTTCGTTGGGCTGTAGTTTCTTGTACCCTGTTCATTGCTAATGGTAAATTTTCCTATATATAATTTTATATATAAATATATAAAATTTGATACATCTTTAGAGACATAAAATATGTGAAAATTTTAACCAAAGTAAAAATAAAAATTATAACTACAAAAATATAATTATTTTAAGTTTAAATTCCAAAATTATAAATAATTATAATTTTTTCTACTATATATTAAAAAAATAAATGCATGTACTATTATAGAGTTGTGCAAACATGTGTACATATGTATTCAATTATATATATAGAGTTTACATATAAAAATCAAATAATTTAAAAAATACAAGTTATTATAGAGTTCTATGTATGCATGTTCAATTTTCCTATAGAAATATATGTGTATATGTTATAAATATATGTATATTATACACAAATACATACTCATATATAAATATATGTATACATGATTATATATTTATATATAAGCATGTATATTAGTATATAAATTTAATAGATCTTTATAGACGTAAAACATATGGAAAATTTAACATATGTGTGTGAGAAAATTTAACGATGGTAAGTGTAGTTTTCTACATTAATAACAAAAAATAGAAGAAAAAATAAATATTTGTACACAATTACATGTATGTATATTTTATTTGCATAAAGAACTATGCATACATATACAAACTCACATATAATTGTATATATATTATAAATATATTAAATGAAAATTCTAAAATAAAAAATACATGTATTTTTTCACAAAACAATGATGATGAAAAATTATATAACAAGAACTTTTATGGATATCACATAAAGTAAAAGATGTATGGATTTCCTTGTGAAATAGGTTTATAGTCTTTTCTCTTAAAAGATTTTTTTTTTTTTTTTTGTTACATGAATGCATTGATTAGAGTTGTTTAATTTGAATTTCAATAATAAGAAAAACCATATTATTTTTGAATTTTGAGTGCATTTGTTTTTATAGATTAAAAATTGCAATGTTAAAAATTTTGGTTGATTTGCTGTGAATTGTCAAGCTGATTTGTTTTCAAATATAGTAGGGAATATTTACACCATTAAATATGTCAAGTGGGAGTGAGAGGAAAGATGGATACTATGAGATGGTGAAATGCTCAATCTAAGGCTAATTGGCTAACGTAAATGACACATTCCACCACCAATATCAGAGGACACAAAAGTAACCAAGAGAAACTATTACGTTGTTGCCCTCAAGAAAGAGCTTGAACAATTGGTCAAGGTTTTGGTCCCATTTTTGTCAAGTTGGGAGGATGATGATGTGGATGCGAGTGATTGATATTGCAAACTAGGTAAAATGAGACCAAAGTAACAAAATGTCACAAAATCTGAGAAATGTTGAACAAAGTCAAGAAACAAAAAGTAGAGTTGAAGAGTGTAGAGAGAAGAGAACTTGGCTTAAAATTTTGAGGTAGAGTTAGCAAGGGTGAGAGTGCCCCAATCTGAAAATGGTGCTTTGCAAGGTTTTAGAACCTGTATAGGAGCATCATAGTTTGTTTGTCTTTTTCTATTGAGGTTAAGTTCTAAATTTTGATAGTTTATGAAGAATCACTCTTACTCTAATTTTATGAGAGAAGGTACTTGAATGCTTGTCTTAGGGCTTTGAACACTTGAGATCTCTAATCCACTTGAATCCACTTTAGACATGTCACCTACAAGCAAGGCAAGGGAATAAGGGTTTTGTCATATAGGGGCTTGCCTTGGTCAAACCCCATTTTGACATTTTCCACATCCACAAATGACTATGATGAAAATTATATAAATTGGAGAGTAGAGGAAAATGGATAAAAATAAATGATAAATGACAATTTTGTAACTTACTACTCAAATCTACATTCCTTGTTGGACTGAGGTCAATTAAATAATCACATACAAGGAGAATTTAAAGGTTTCTTGAAGATCCTACAAATTTTAGTGCTCATAACAATAGTAAACATGAAACATCTTGCTATGCATAAACATGGATTTGCTTATGTCATGTAGACATAAATCTAGCTAATAGAGTGTTGTAGATAATTTTCTTATTCTAGTCTTGAAATTGCTAATTTAATAAATTGCTTAGGTGTTCAAATGGAGGGAAATACTTATATTCATATGATTTTTAACATATTTTGCATTAAACTTTATGATAAGCTGGCAAATTATTTTTGATCCATAAACATATTAAGGCCAAAAATAAATTTTGAGATTTAGGGATTGAATAGGGAAGACAAGGGAAAGGGCACCACAGTCTATCCGTATTTTTATTTTCAGGTATTAATTAAATAAATATTTAATTTAATTCCCAAATTTAAGCCAATTTCCTAAAAAACCCAATAAAATGGACAATTAATAAGAATAATTGGGCACACACACTTAGGGGGGAGCCAAACATAGTGTGAAATAGTCACAGGTGACAATTTACAATGCTACATTTAGCCCCCACTTTAGTGAGGGTATGCAATTAAATTCATAATCACACTAAAGTATAGAGAAGCCAAAAGGGGTTCTTTTGTCACAACATTGAAGGGATAAGGTGAAACTTAGCTAGGGCATGCACTAGCCCCTAGGCTCAAGATCTTACTGAATAACAATATCAAGATAAAAGAACACACACACAAGACACAACATAGAAAAAGAGACATGATAATCAAAACACAAGGCATACATGAGAAAGACACAGAGCAAACATGAAGCAAACATAGAGCAAACAAGGAATACACAAAGCATACAAGGAATGCACAAAGCGTACATGGAATACATGAATCATATAGGGAATACACAAAGCATACAAGGAATACGTAAAGCATACACGTGTAATACATAAGGAAAACACACAGAGGACACAAGACAAATATGTAACAAACATAAGGATACATAGGGCATATACACAACCCAAACATGAAACATATATGAAGCATACATGATACAAACATGAATTAAAATATGATACACATGAAATGAACATGGAACAAGAATGAAAAATAACAAGGTTAGTACACTAAAAACTAAATATTTGAGTTAGCAAGGTAAGGAGACATTAATATGAAAGTTTATCTCAATACCAAGCATCATCCATCAAATGCACAACATACACTTCCAAAATGATAAATGATAAATAAGATCTCTCATAATACTAGCAAGTTGTGTTATGCTAGTTTACTCATGAGATGCATAAATCTACTAGCTAGCAAGTTGTGTTATGCTAGGTGTCCATGTAAAATGATAAATGGCAGACACCATAATGATAACAAGTTATGTTATGCTAGTTTATTCATGATATACAATCATCTAATGGCTAGCAAGCTATGTTATGCTAGGTGTCGATGTAAAGTGATAAATGGTAGTTCCTATAATGATAGCAAGTTGTTTTATGCTGGTTTACATAGGAGATACATGGATCTACTAGCTAGCAAGTTGTGTTATGCTAGCTGCCCATATAAAGTACACAAATTCACATGCTAGCAAGTTGCATTATACTAGTTGAATGTGAATAGTACATAAATGTTTTAATGTCATGATTTGATAACCATGCATCAAGGTGCACCTAAATGTTTAACATTATGGGGGACAAATTGGTAACCACACCTTAGGGGGTTCATAAATGCTTAAACTCACAAGGGAAAAATTGGTAACCGTATAAGAGTAAAATTGTACCCTTGCAATTTCACTTACATTCTTGTGTCCACTTTAGTGTCCACTCCCTTAGCATCTTGAGTAGGCTCATTTTAACCCTTGCATCAACCTTTCTCCCTCTTAGGATGCTCCAACACCCCTTTTTTAGTAGCCACCCTCGCGTGTTAGCCTTTCGTTGAACTTTGTGCTCTTCCTGTTCTTCTTTTTTTGTAGTGTGACATGTCCAAACACTAGCGCGCTACATGGACGTCTGCATGTCGTGCTAGTGTCTTGTGACGTGTCAACACTCAGACAACTATTTTCAAGCATGTTTTCCACTTGTCAGCTAAGTTTGTTGGTGGAAATCACTCAGGATTCCTTGTAATCGCCCAAGAAGCTTCTTTTCTTCCTTTTTTAATCTATTCTTTCCATCCATTTGCATCTTCTAACTTCTCTCAAGTCTTGATAGAACTTCTCTTGCTTCATTCTAGCTTTTAGCCTCACTCCATCACTTGCTTGCACAACTTTATACAACTTGTTGTAGCAGCTTCAAGCTCTCTCAAGCTCCCCTTATAACACCCTTTGCAACTTCATCTCCCTCATTTCATGCTTGTGAGCATCCTGGGATTCCATATCCCCTACTATTCACATACTTACTTGGTGATACGGGTTCTCCTCCTTAAGTGGGGTTTTCTTTTATCACCTCTTTTGTGATATAGATTCTCCTACTTGAGTGGGGTTTTCTTTTATCACACACTTATTTGGTGGTGCGGGTTCTACTCCTAAGCATGTTTTTCTTTCACCACACACTTTGTTCATTCTCTCTTTCTCTTTATCTTCTTGGTTATCCATGGAGGTGGGAACACCAAAACGGGGGTTTGACTAAGGAAAACCCCTATACAACCCCAACATTCTCTCGAGATATTATAGACGCAAGTTTTGAAGACATTCGTTTGGTGGAGGCTTCAACACTCATGTGGTTGTAAGTATTTCCTTCCTTTCTACTCCATATCTTTATCATTTATTCTTTACTTTCCTTCAGTTCTACTACACTCTATTATTTCCCTATATTCTGTAAGTTCTTAGTAATTAGGATAAAAGCATTCACTTTGCTGTTTTCTAAAGCATTCTCGTTCTCTGGTACGTATGAGATGCCAACGTGTCATGTTGTCGTCCATTTCTTGCACTTCCGTCCTTTGGCCGAGAGCTTGTCAGTTTGTCCAAAAACCCTTTGTGACCTTCTCTTTCGGATTCTAGAACTTCCGTGTTGTTCCTTGAGGTAGTTTAGGGTAGTTCGCCTTGTGAGGCTCTCTGATTGAAGAAAACTCGTGAGTAGTGAATTCCCCTCTTCTATAGTAATCACACCTCAAGGAGTGCATAAATGTTTAACGCAATGGGGGATGAATTGGTAACCACATCTCATAAAGCATATAAATATTTAATGTCATGGGGGATGAATTGGTAACCACATCTTAGAGAGTGCATAAATATTTAACATCATGGGAGACAAATTGATAACCACACCTTATGGGCATTATAAACAATGCCATCAAAGAGGAGGCACAAAAATAAGTCAAGTCTCACAAGATGCCAATGTGTGGATTTATGAAGTGGATAAGGTGATATGCTCCCCTTAAAATGTTAGCATACTTTCTATGCTAATATTTTAAAGATAAGAAGGGAAATAGGGGATCCTCAAAAAGGATGCATGCCTCCAAAAAATAATTATCCTTTCCCCCAAGTGTATAGGCAAGGAAAACCATGTTGGAGACTATTGTGTTGCTACCATTAATGAAGTATGGTTGCACATAATATTATACAATCATGAATGACAATGAACACCTTTAAAGAGAAACATAATAGGATCTAACTTATTATATTAGAAGGATCAATATAATGGAAAATATCTATGTCATGTGATAGTTGAATAGGTACCTTAATGATGGTATTATGTTGAAGGATTTTTTGTATTTCTCTTGTTAAGGCACGGAAATCATCAGTAGAATGTCCAAACAATTGAAGATATGCACAAAAAGATAAATTTTGTTGTGTTTTTTTTGTAAATTTTCTTTTCACGGGGTGGAGAAAGAGTGATTAGGATGGCTTCAATAAGTGCCCATAATTTTTTTTTTGTCTTAGATAAGTGGTGTGGAGCAAGAAGCAATCCCACTTTTTGTAGAAGAAACTTTGATAGTAGGCTAGAGGCTGGAATGAATTTTTCATACTATAAGAGAGGAGGACCAACCATGTATTCAAGGCCCTAGGTCACAGAGAGCGAAGAGCAGAAGGTTTCCCTAACTTACCCTAGCTTAAAGGGGTGTTAGGAGATGAGGGACGAAAATGATGAGGGCTATAAGGTCTTTCAATCACTCCATAGACCCGGAACTCAGAATGGGGCTAGGCGAGCCAGTTTTCAAGTTCAACACTGTTCCTTAGGTAGCTCTCTTCTTGAGGAAAAAAGCACGGTTCTAGGACGACAACGTGGTGCGCTAGTGTCTCTTAGGTGTGCTAGAATTTGTATGATCAAAGGACTAAAAAGACAAGGTTAACCACTATAAAATAGACTAACAACCTAGCTAATGGTTTGTAAGGGAACAAAATAACCCTATGAAATAAGAAATATATAGATGAATATGATAAAGAAAATATATGAGAGTTAAGGTGATAAGAATGATCTCACAAAGGAATTCATTCACCAACTAGCTCCAAGTGTACGTCCACCTACACACAAGAAATAAATTTTTTGGGTGGCTGTATAGGGGCCTACCTCAGTCAAACCCCCGTTTTGGTGTTTCCACCGCGATGGATAGCCAAGATAGCAATAATGAAGAAAAAATATGATAAAGGAGAATGAAAGAAATGAGCACAATAACACTACAAAATAGTAATGTGCTACTCAACCAAATCACAGAGGAGAGGAGTAGAAAGCTTACCACCTCCACCAAGAGCTCACCAGCTAATGGAGGAGAAAATGAGAGGACTCAAGCCCCTACTGTAATGGTGTTTGTTCCAAACTTGCTCTATGGAGTTGATGGAATGTTGTTGCTACTGCTATGGAGTGCAAAGTGCTGCTTGAAAGTGATGGATGCAAGAAAAATTGTGTAGAATGCTTAGAGAATGGCTTGGAGAGATGAACTTAATGCTTAGAAGGATGAAATGAAGGAATGAAGAGTGAATTTGAAGGGAGAATGATAAAAATGACCATATTCGGGTCAGTTGGTTGAAGAGGGGCATTACAAATCAACCCCAATGGGAAGTGTAATGCCTCTACAGGCTTTAGACACAAGAATTCATTAGGGATGTAAGCGTACTACATAGATATCTGTGCACCACACAGGTGTCCCTGATAGTTATTCTTCTATCGATGCACAAAATAGACAGCAAATGGAATGAAGGAAACAGGCTGATGTGGATTTTTTCCTTCAAATTTGGTTTTCTAAGGTGAGGGAGTGTAAAAGTGGAATTTGTATAAGGGGTACAAATTTGCTCCTATACACATAAAAGGGTGGAGGAAGAGGATATTGGTAACCTAATCCTTTTTTGGAAAGTTGCGATGTTAGATCTATAGGAACCTTAACTACTTGTTCATTACCTTTGAAGTTATTTTCACTGAATACTTGTTTGGAAATAAGTTAGAAACCAAGGCCATATTGTGTCTCCAAATCGGAAGGAACTAATGATGGTGTGTTATTATTTGGTTCAAATGAGGTGTATGAATTGTTTGGAAAGAGGAAGCATTATTATTGATATGGGTTAAAGGATGATCAAATCTTTTGTAGGGATGTCGATCCATGTTATGTGATGGAATATGAGGTTGAGGGGAATCATTTATTTGTATAACTAGTGGTTCGGGAATGAATTTTAAGGAGCTCTCCTTGTGAGAAGAAGAAAGCATATCAAGTGATGGTATGATAGGCTTCATGGATTCTTCGTAGAGATGAGGGATGTAAGTTGTGTGGGGTGAATTGTGGTTTGTGTCTAAGCTTGGTGGGTGGGATTTGCATATGGATTATTCATTTATATTTTTCATGGTGGCAATAGGAAGGATAGGTGGATGAAGAGTGGGTAACGTAGTGTTAAGGAATTTTTCAATGATCACATCCTCTTGCACCAAGATATCCTCTTTAGGATGAGAGATATTAGGAGAGGAACAAACATGAGCTTCATCATTGGTTGAAGAAGAGTTACCAAATGAACAAAAGGAAACATCAACTAAGGATTTTAGAGAAGAAAGTATTTTTCCAAAAATATAGACATATTGAAAGGAAAGTACTTTTTCTTATAATGCAATTGTTCAATGAAACAATTCATATCTAGAACTATTTACAATAGAAATTGAGCTCAATAAAAATGCTTAATGTTGTACGCAAAAAAATTCTAGGAAAAGATGACATAATATAGTTGTTATAGAATAGGTCCACATAGATATAGATCAGATCCAAATAGAAGCCACAAAGATGAAACTGACATTGATACCTGAGCCAAAACTAGTAGCACAAGGGTGTGGGCACCTTAGTCCACAAATGTGAAATTTGAATGTTTTAACATGTCTAGATAAGTCATGTAGTGTGTGTGGATCTCAAACTATGAATGCTCATATTTGAAATTTGACAGAGAACAAAAGATGCGCTAAATTGTTTATAGGGAGCACATGCATGCATGAATTTAGTGTTTTAAAGCATTTAAATGAGCACAATTGGTTTAATTCACTTGACAAATGAATATTTACATAATGCAATATATGATAACCAGTTGAATTTATTTCTAAAATACTAAAAAGAATACACTTTAAGTTAATTCGAGGAACAATGAATTGAAATGCTTTACTTTTTTAAGTTTTTAAACATGATACAAATGCACTTTGAGCAAAAAACCTTCAAATAACCTATCATTCAATCAAATTGTAGAATAATACCCATGCAAATCAAACAATGACAAATGTAAGAGATGTCTGGTTCACTAAAATGTGAGATGGTGAAATGGGATCTAAGGCTAATTGGGTAATCTAAGTTACACATTCCACCATCAACATTGGGGGACACAAAAGTAACCAAGAGAAACTATTAGGCTACTATCCTCAAGGAAGTGTCTAAATAGTTGATCAAGGTTTTAGTCCTCTTTTTGTTGTTGGGAGGATGAATGATGTGGATGTGAATGTTTGATGTTGTAAACTAGGTAAAATGAGATCAAAGAGACAAACTATCATAGAATCTAAGAAATGTTGAACATAAGTACAAAAACAAAAAATAGAGTTGAGAGATATAGAAAAAAAAGAACTTAACATAAAAATCTGAACTAGAATTGACTAATATTATTTCATTATAAATAATATAATTACACATATTCTTTTCAACATACATTAATATTTTATTAAATTGATTTTAAACTTTTCAACTAACAATTTTTTAATATATATTCAATAAGTATTAACATGTGATTATCTATTGAATAATGTCCCTAAAATTTAGGGAATAAGGTCCTTAATTTTTGTTTATTTTCTTCCAACTACCCTCATTACATATTTATTTGTTATGAACCATTCAATCTTGGTCTGTTAAGTACTTGCTGTCTTATTTAATGAACTGATGCCTACTACCTTAAACTTCTTTCTTATTAGATTGTAGTTTTCTTATTGGTCTCGTAAGCAGAAGTGAATTGGTCTATATATTTTTATTGATAATAGTTATAAAGTTTTTTTTTTTCAAATTATATTTATTGACTAGATATATAAAATAATATTATTTAATATGAAATTTTTATAGGTTTTGTAATTTTAATAGTTTAAAGTTTTTTTTTTTCATATAATTGTAAATATATATATTTTTAATTTTTTATAGGGAATTTTATGATCTATAATATATTTTATAAGAGTACAAGTTTATGTTGATTTCTTTTTGGTTAAGAAGATTTTATGATCTATAAGATTATTTTACAAGAAAATGAGTTTATGTTGATATCTTTTTGACTGATGAGTTTACGTTGATATCTTTTTGACTGACAGTCAGACTGATGGATATCAATCCTGCTAAAATCTACCGACATGATCTCAATCCCATCCCTGTATACTTTTTTACTCTATACTTTTAACTAAAAGAACAGTTGCTACTTGAACCTAAACCTCCTGTGCCCTACCATGATTTATACTGCTCCAATCTTTCTAAGATAGTTATTTTTAGTTTTGTTTGGAAGTATAATAGCTCTGTTTGCCAGCAGTAAACAACAGCTAATAGTATCATGGCCATTCTGACAAAGCCAGAAAAGAACAATAATGAAACATAAGTTTCATTATTGCATGAGAGATAGAGATCCCGGTTTGTAAGCAGTCGAAGTCATGGGTATATGGGCCCTCTTCTTAATAACTTAGAACTGCACTCTGAATTGATTGAACCAAACGAGCAAATGGGTGTGGACCAATTTTGTCGATTTTTTCAGACTGATTGATTTGAACAAAGCTTATGTGTGCATGACAATAATGCTGATTGATAACAAGAATAAAGGGTTAGTTAGCAATGGAGAAAAGAAAGAAAACCAAAAATCAAAGAACGAACAAAAGGAAAGTAGTTAATGTCATCTTCAACAAAACATTCCAGAGTCTTTACATTAAAATAGTAAATATACATTGCATTCTCTACATTGCAATAGTGGACTATAAAATAATATTATTATTATTATTATTACAATAGTAAATATACATTGCATTCTCTACAGGAAAAAGAAAACAAAAATTCAACTTCAATGTCAACTGGGGAATGATTCAATGCCTCTGAATTTTATAATCGCCTTGATTTTGGGTTTTTATAATCTCCTTGATTTTAGGGTTTTATATTCTCCTTGATTTTTGAATTTTATAATCTCCTCAATTGTCGGTCATTGATTGGTATTCAATTATGGAGATGTAAGAGTCACTTAACTGTTGAGAGGGCATTAATGTCAATTCCTTACAGTAGCAGCAGTAGAGAGATATGACTTCAAATAGATTATTGTGATGGTGAAATTAATAGATTCGTGGGATTTTTTATTTGGTTTTATGATCATATTGATGGTGAATGATTTAGTGCAATAAATGATGACAAGTGGATTCTTGTGGTAGGTTTGACTTATATTATAATTTTTATCTATTTTTATTTAGTTTGGTGTATATCAATGTACTTGAAGCATGTCTATTTTATATTCATTTCTTGTCTTGAAATTATTGTTTTAGCTATAAGTTTCACTTCTAAGTGATTTAGGATTTGATGTAGTTCAATTTCAAGGTATGTGCACATAAACCTAAAATCTAATGCTTCAAATTCATATTGAAACTTTCTAACCATTTCTATTAGACATTAAGAGCTGACTTACACACATTTATGTGGCATGTTGCTATGACATGGTATTTAAAGACATTTGATGTGCAATAATTCATAAGGAAGATCATCAAGGAAATAGAGGGCAAGCAATTGCAAGGAGAATAATTAGAGCACACTTCAATTTATAAGGGAATTGAAGAATCAAATCCAATTCACCATCATATAGGCCTTCTACATGTTTTTGCATATTTTCTTTGATATTTCTCATCACTATTAATTTGAACCATCGAAATAGTTTGATGTACAACAACACATTCATCTATCAAGGTGTAGAACTCTAAAATGGTGCATGTTGATCTCTAAAGCTTACACCTAGGAGAAACAACCTTATGGGAAGTTTTGTGAATGGGGGACTAACTTGTGCTCCAAGGAACAACCTCTGGAGTTTTAGAAGCTAGCTCTTCATTCTTTGTTTGGGGAGGAAAGAGAAAGAAGGAACAAAACATTAAAAAAACTAATCTAAGGCAATGCGCCAAAGCTTTTACAACATTTCAAATTTCCCATTCAAATAACCAAAAGTACAAACTCCTAAGAAACAAGCATAGAGACATTGCATAATCTTCATTGTTGGAAAGAGAATGAAACACTTAAGGCCAAGTAGGCGCATGGCATAGCATTCAAATATTTCTATGAGAAGCATCCACTGAGGCTCACCAAAGTACATGATGTGACTTGATTATTCTACTAAAAGCTTTAATCCCTTGTAGTATTGCTCACCAATAAGCATAATATGATAGCTAACCATAAATCGTTGTAGAAAATGAAAGAATGCAAGACATGATTTAATAATCCACAATCTTATGCTAGAAACGATAAAAGATAAAACTCATAGCAATCAGTCATTAACATCCACTCATAAATGACACAAAGCATTAATGTTACCATAAACAGAAATAAAAAACACATAGTAAAGGCAATTTGAGCATAATATAATATGTTTTGCTTTCTATTAATCAATTGAAAGAACACAAAATGCTAAGGTCTATAGAATAGGATTTTCTTTTTGACTAATTCTCGAAGTCCTTTTTTACAAAGATGGTGAACCTCCATAGAACAACCTTTGAGCTCAAAATATGTTTGGGCTTCTGCCTAGCTAACAAGTGGCACCTTTTGATGCCCTTTGAGCTTCCCTTCATCGAGGCTCACCAGAGTATGATGTGACTTGATTATTCTACTAAAATCTTTAATCCCTTGTAATATTGCTCACCAATAAGCATAATATGATAACTAACCATAAATCATTGTAGAAAATGAAAGAATGCAAGACATGATTTAATAATCCACAATCTTACGCTAGAAACCATAAAAGATAAAACTCATAGGAATCAGTCATTAACATCCACTCATAAATGACAAAAAGCATTAATGAAACCATAAACAAAAAAAAAAAACACATAGTAAAGGAAATATTAACATAATATAATATGTTTTGCTTTCTATTAATCAATTGAAAGAACACAAAATGCTATGGTCTATGGAATAAGATTTTCTTTTTGACTAATTCTCTAAGTCATTTTTTCCAAAGATGGTGAACCTCCACAGAACAACCTTTGAGCTCAAAATGTGTTTGGGCTTCTACCTAGCTAACAAGTGGCACCTTTTGATGCCCTTTGAGCTTCCCTTCACCTTCCCCTTTTAAGAAAATTGTGCCCTAGACACATGGCATACAGGTGAAGTTTGTTAAGGCTTTCCTTCATGTTGCCTTCAAGAACTTCCACAGTGTCAACACGTGGTGCCCTTTGCCTTTAAATTCCTTAGAGAATTAAATCCTTTATAAAAACCACACACGACCACCACATGGTACCTTCACGTGCCTTTTCAAGAGTAAGAGGTCACACTCTTGCAAGAAACCATACCATGCTAACACATGGTGCTCTTTGATGAGTAGATAAGCAAAAAAATTATATAATTTTGTGGGCTACTAAAAAAAAAAGTCAGAATTGAAAGAAAAGGTTGTAGAGTATTCAAAAAGCATGAATAAATTATAATGAAAGAGAAATTACAATGAAAATAGCTAAATCCTGAGCTACAGGGTATTTAATCTACAGTCTTGGTGACTTCTTGGGGGCCTTCACTTGTGGAGGCAGAAACACAAATCTTTGGTTCTGCATCAAAAATGAAAAGAAAAAAAGTAAAAACATGTGGCCTCATAGCTTAGGGAACACCAATTTTAGAGGTGACCAATTTTCCTCTAAGTGTTGTACTTGCACTTGCAAATCCTTGAATGCCTAGTCTAAATCGACTATCTCTTTGAAAGAGATAATGTTCAATGTTGTTAGTGTAGACTCCATATGAAAATTGAGTTACACTAGAGGATGCAAAATCTTCTCAATCTCCACAACACTCGACGATGGACTCAAGGCACAAAAGATCAATTGATCCCATTTTTTTTTCTAGTAACTACTTGATTTGATCCTTGATCAAAATTGTTTCATCCAGTGTAAAAGGGGATGAAAGTCCCAATTGGACTAACCCCTCAAAATGCCCTCTCATTTCCTTCACCTTGAGCTCCAAGGTGTGATGGCACTCCTTACCCTTTTAGGTTGCCTTATTGCAATTGATGAATTCATTTGTTTTCCTCTCAACCGCTTTTCTATCTCTGATCCCAATAGCTACTAAGACATCATCCATTGCCTTGTATAGTTTCCCTTTCAAGAGCTTCGACTATATTACCTTGGGAAAAATAGACTGCAAAATTTTTTCAACAATAGTTTTGACCCTTGCACTCAATTCCTATGCATCTTCCATGAACTTTAGCACTGGTCAAAGAGATGTTACCACATCTTTAATTTTCTCCCAAAAAGATATATATAATTGTTACAATAGAGGGAGAAAATTGGCCCGCTGCATTGAATCTATTGCCACGATTTACGATTTTTGATTTGCAAATCCTTATTTTTATTTCTTCTCGCAATCTATTAATCATCTCTAAAGAAATTGAATTCTTAAGGCACAATTATGACAACTCTTGATCTCGTGCTTGTAGGTCAAACTCCATTATCTCTTTCTCTTGCCTCTCTAAATTCATTAAAACTTGAGCCTCATGGAGCTCAGCTTGGAATTGATCTTCTTTCTATTGAAGTTCTTGCTGACCTTGTACCTACATCCCTGAAGCATCAGAGAGCTCTTGCTAGTTTTAGCCAACTCCATTTTCTCATGGAATTGTTTCTTTTCCAACTCCTTTGTACTTTTTTCATTTATAGCTTGAGATTTGGCATCAACTAGCTCCTTCTAGAACATGTCTTTCTCCTTTTCCATATTTTGATGTAGTCATTCCTTTTGACTTGTGGTATCAGAGAGATCTTTATGTGGTTGTTGTGGTTCTTTCTCTTTGGCTTGCAGCTTGGAGTTTTGGTCCTCCTTCTCTTTCTTCTCTACATCAATCTTGGTCGATGTCTTGCTTAGCTCAGCTTGGATCTTAGCCTTTCGTTGTTTCCTCTACTTGGAGGGTCACCAAAGTGTTGTCATCTAGCTATTTCTTCAAGTGAGGGGTATCCACATCTTTCCCTTTAGCCTCTGCCTTCAACTTGTCCACTGTGGCCTCAACCTTTTTCAATTCTTCTTCCTTTTTCTTCATGTTCTTGTCTATTTTCAGGTAGTCAGTTGATACTACCTTTTGTATTTCCTCCATAATCCCTAGCTTATCATGTGGATGGGTATTGTTGAGATTAAGGCCAATTTCTTGGATATCATAGTCATGTGGGCAGGTATTGTTGAGATTAAGGCCAATTTCTTGGATATCATAGTCTCCAGATTGCATTTGATTGGATAATACTAGAGGATTCATTGCTACAATCATCAAATTCCACTACTTTTCATCAAAATATGACTCCATTTTTGGAGGATCCAGAGTTAGAGATTCTTTTGCTTTCCTCTTTTCCTTCCTGGCTTCCCAAGCTTTCCTCCATAAGTCTATTTAGGGATGATACTCCAAAGGAGACTAAATGCATTGTCCAACAAATGTGACACCAATGGGTAGACCAAAAGGGATAGGAACATGGGAGGTCCTTGATCACTCTCCTAATGGGGAAATGATTGGAAGCCTTAGGGTTGTAGGAGAGAAAGACATGATGCCTTGTAATTATTATGTAGGGCATGAGGTGCTTGGAGAGACTAACGAGGCAGTGGCAAGAAAAGGGACCATCGAAATAAAGAAAGGAAGGAGTGAAGAGAGTGGCATAGATGATGGATTTTCAAAAATAGCCTACACAAGGGATGAAGCAATTGTGGTAGTAGGCACAAAGATGGAAGATATTGCAAGGTTAGGGAAAGGAGGCTATGGAATGGTGAAAATGATAGTGGAAGCTATAGAGGAGGGTGCATAAGGTATTTCTTGTGCAACAACGGTGATAGCAACGATCGTGGACTAAAATGGAGGAGGGAGTGAACAAAAAATAGGGGGGACCAATGACTTAGAAGAAGAGAGAATAGATGGAGAGAAACTTACTTGCATCATGGTGGTTGAGTGATGATAGTCACTCCATCTTCTTCTTCCTTGATATTGGCCAAGTCCAAATTTTATCCTCTTTCATTCTTCATGGGAGTCCTACTGAGTGAAATGGATCCCTCACCTATAGAACTCGATGAGCCTTGAGGTGCTTGAGAAGCTTGGTGCTTTTTGTAAAGGGTTTAGGTGTACAACTGCCTAACTGCCACACTCTTCAATAATGCTTGATGTGGCATTTGTTGTGGAATTTTTCACACCAATGGTATTTCTTATGTTTTCTTCTCCTTTTGTATATGTGGTGGTGGTGAGGCAGGCTCCTCCTCTTCTGATTTGAAATGTTCACCATTCCATATATCATTAAATCTTATATCAGAAGGGATAACATCATAGTTGGAATTCAAATAATGTATCTCCTATTGATATGTTCAGAAATTTATGATCTTTTCCTCGCTCCAACTATAGATTCCCTACTAATATCTAGTAAACTTGGTGGTAGTCACACAATTCAGAGGGAAAACCTAGCTGAATAGTCCACTTGAACCTTTGGAAAGGCCTTCATTGAATTATCGACCAGGGCTAGTAATCTTGTGATGGTATTGGCACTCTATGTGCTTTCAAAGACTTAAAAATACCTAAATCATCCTAGTACATGTATTATACTTGTTGAGAAATCATAAAGCAGTATAATAGTAAAGAAAGTAATGTTGGAACTATTGCTACGAGTACCTACTATATAATATTGGAACTAATTAGTGTCAAGAAATGAATGTTGGTATTTAACTGATACTGATAATTAAACCTACAAATCTAACAAATCTAAGAAAACTAAGGTATAAATGTGAAACAAGAATTACTTATGAATAACACAAGAAATCTAATTAACATGCATTTATGAAATAACTGCTACAACAAAAGTAACTAAATGTAAAATGAATTGAGGGACAATTACCTTGAGTGGCCCTTGCTCAAGTGACTACCTCCACTGGTCTAACTCAAATCTAGCTTCTTAGATTAACACAATCATAGTAACTCAAAATCATTCATTCATTGCACAACTCCATAATATCACATAAGATTCTATTGAGATATCTTATTCATGAAATCATTATTTGAGCAATAAAAAATTTATGTGTAAGAACAACAACCAACTGAAAAATATCTTGTAACTAGATTTTCTCTTGAACAAAATTAACTAACTCCTAATACCTCAACCATCAAGCCATACATATAGGAATGAGGGAATTTTATTAAAAAAATGACTCTAAATTGAAACCATAAATCACCATTCCCTATGTATCAGAGTGTGATAAAGACTTAGCAATATATAACTAAAAATAAAGAAAGAAGAGTCCAAGTAGAACTATGACTTTGCTTGAAAAAAAATGAAACATGGACTGGTTGAATTAGTCATGTTAGAATCCTATCTACAATAGGGTTCTTCTTCTTCATCATCTTTATTGGAAATCATAATGATGCATACTCATCTTCATTAAGTGCATCATGATGTAGTTGTTGCACTCAATTTATTCTGGAACCTCCCTTACTTTGGTATCTAGGAACTCCTTTGGTTGCAGGCTACACCTCACACTTGTGGGATATAGTCTACCTCTTCTAGTTGCAAAGAGTTAGTTCATAAAACATGCACACAATAGTAACAACCATAGCTAAGCACATATGTCCATTACAATTCATACATATCCACACATAAATTATGCAATAACCATCACATTATAACCATATTTCCATATACTTTAAATTAGGTTCAAGGTTGCATAATAAGCATAAAAGATAGCACAGTGTAGGAATATGTATAAGATAAGTGTCTGATAATGTCTACGAACTTGCATAAAAACATAAGAAAACTATCTAATGATTGGAATCATCATTCCCCCAAATACCCATTTCCTTGTTCTCAAGAAAAATAACTAGGGTTGGAGGTTGTAGCACAAAGTGATATCCCTGAGGTCTATGACAATATCCACTCCTTTGAACTATTTCAAATAGAATCCTCTATAGCATGCAAGTTTATTCATTCTAAAAACCGCTTCCCTCTCACATTCTCCATTCTTCTCCCCTATCCAGTGTGGTACCAGGTATAGGAGCATTGGTAGCTAGACTGTAAGTGGCACCCATTCAAGTCATTTGTCTTTGGAGATATCCATATACCTTCTTGTTCATTCAAGCATGGCTATAAAATTGTAAATAGATGGGGTTCTTTCCTCTAAAATTCAAGAGTCAAGCTATCCCATCTTTCTTGCACAAACTGGTAGGAATGGTGGATAAGTCCAACAGTCAATATTTGTATCCTTCTATAATATTTTGTTATCATGTTCATAATCTTCCCACCTACACCTTTGTGTTCCAAGAGTTACAACCATTCTTCTATAATCACCTTAGGGGTTTTAGATTCTTTCCTAATTGGGAGAGCAACTGATTTCTCTCTCTCCATATACTCTTACATGATTTCTCCACTAAAATTTTCATATATAAAATAGGATGCTAGTGCCCTTAATTGTAAATCTCCCACAAAGATTAATGGGTTTCATTTTGTGTCTTTAGGCACAACATAATTATGCAAATAATAGTCACACAATTGATCATGTTCTTCTAGTGTGGCATCAACAAAGATATTTAGAAAATCAAATTTTATACTCATTGCAACTAGTTGGTTACTAATCAACCTACTAAACTGAAAACTCAAAAACTTTTCTTGCAAAAACAAAGCATATGTTATGGCTGGAGGTCTACATTTAACAATTTGGTCAGCTTTATCTACTACTTCTTCCACTTTGACTAATAACCTTCTCAATTCAATATCCTTTCTCTCTAGTACCCTAGTATATTGCTTTGAGATCATTGCTTTTTTTCCCTTCTTCCAATCCTCTTTCTACTTAAAAATCTCTTTAGTAACTTTCCACAATTGGTATCCTAGGGACATAGTTGTATGACAGGTTGTAGTTTTTGTGGTAGGGGATCTTCTTTTTTCAGTTACAATTTCTTTTCTTCTTTCTTTAACTATTGCTAGTTGTACAAGAAAATCTATCTTTGACCCATGGTCATAAGTGTGTAATTTTTCCTCCAATTCTTGTATCTTCATTTCCCATTCTTTTTCGCTTTTCTCATAGGTTTTTACCAGTTCTTCCAATTGTTTGATCCTATCTAATTCTTCTTGTAATTCTTTTTTGAAATTTCTTTCTTCTAAAAATAATTCCTTATCTTTCAAAAACTACTCATCACCAACCCCTGTGTATTCAAAACCCTCACTATCAGGGCTAACTAGGGTTCTTTTCCTGGTTTTATTGGAAATAGCAATATCCTTTGAATTTGAGTCAAAGGTAGTAGATATATACCATTTCCTTTTTGTAGGAACATGCACATTTTCAGACACATTTTCCTTAAGCTCTAAGTTAGTACCCACTATCACAACATCTTCTTTTTCTTCTTTTGGTTTCTCAACACTTCCCCTCATAGCACCCTTCCTTCTTAGGTGGTGTGAATGCCAAGTGGTTGAGTGGGTTTCTTTTTTTTCACCTTTGAAGGTGCAAAAGATGAACCACCTCTTTTTCTTCTAGTTTTAGGTGTTTTTTCTAGAGGTTGTTGGGGTTTCATTTACCTCTATTGTTGCAGGTTGGTTAGATGCTGTGTGTGGTGATCTTTCCACATTTTTCTCCATTGATTCACCTTTGCTATAGGTAGGTGAAATAGGATTTTCCCTTAGAGATGTAGCAGGTGACTCTAGGTTTTCTAGAAATGTTGGTTCCTAAAAAATGTTGTTAATGTCTTTACAAATTAAAAATCTTTCCAAGTACACCTGTGGATATTGAACCCTAAGGCTCCTTTTCACTAACAGGGTTACTAAACGCTAATGTGAAAAAGATGAATCATTTATATTCCTTTGGTATTTAGATCCCATTCTTTTTAACAATTTGTAAAGGAAAATAGGTACATTAACTATTCTATTGTGATGAAGATGAATTAGTAGCTTAAAATGCATAGTATACAGGAGGTATTTTCTACCATCACAAGTGATATAATTAATAATATAAGAAGCAAAAGAGGCCCATACTTCTAAGGGAAGTGAAAATCTCTTTGTACCTTATGATGATGAATCAAGGTTTTTTCCTACCTCCCTGAACTCATCATTGGTAGCTACTGCATTCACTCTAACAAGGAATTCAGCTCCATTCCTTAGTAGACTAGACACTTCTAGAATTTCATCATCTGAAGCATCTACTCTCAAGCCCTTAACAATGGCTTCATCATGTTGTAATGTCACTACAAATTTCCTTGTCATGTATTCATTAAATTATGCCAACTTCAAAAAGTAGTCCAACCATCCTCCTCTTGTGAAAATGGGTAGAACTAACTTGTCCTCCAATATTTTCTTGTGTGTTGATGGTTCCCTTCTGACAATATCACCTCCCATGATGAAATATCTTGACTCTGCTCAAAACTCTAGAAATTTAGCTCAAAATTCAATTTCTAACACCCATAAACCCTCTATATCTGCTACACTTGTATGCACTTCCTTTCACTACAAATTCAATTGTTATGTCCTTCTCTCCTTTGTTTCAGTGTTTCAATTTGAATTGGCTTCAAATTGGCTTAGAATCTAGGGAATTGAAAACAAAAAGGTTGCAGGTGTAGAAAGGTATAAAGAAAAAAGGATTTGTATGGTTTTTCCATGTTTTGATTTTGGTGGCAAAAGTAAAATTTTAGATTATATACTATCCCCCCCACCAACTTAAAATATTGAAGTGACCTCACTTCAATACATGTGACTAGGCAGAGGGAATTAATTAATAAATATGGAAATAAGATTAATAAGTGCAAAGCATTTAAAATTTAAATGCAAGTACATAATGAAAGCATTTGGAATCCATATTTATTATGGAAGATTAGTATGTGTACTTGTCGGATGAGGTGAACATAACTTTGTGCATGCGAATCTATTGGAAGAGTGTCTGCAACATGAGTTTGATTTGATGTTAGTTAATTGCAATGTCTAGTGAAATGAATGACAGGTTGACACGTGTGATTGAAAAGGTGTGGTATGTATGGTTGATGGCATGTGAAGTGATAGTTCAAATGTGTTGAATTTAAAATAGGTGACATGGAGTGGAGTAAGTAAGCTGCACATATTGATATGATAGGTTGAAGGTTGCATGTGTGAAAAAGGTGGAATGAATGTGGATGAACTACAATTAATTTGGCAAAAAAAATTGAATTTTCTAATAGGTAGTGGTTGCAGGTATCTTCATCAATAGGTCCCAAATTGAACTATGGGAATTTTTATTTATGATGCTATAGGTCCCTATTGCCTAATGAAGCGGTCTTCAAAAAAAGATTGTTGATTGTGGCACCTATGTTGTGTGTGCACATGAAGTAGGATAGGAAATTATACTTAAGGGTTCTCATGAGGGTAGCTCATCTACTGAGTCATTGTGAGAACCGGTAGTATATGCTATTGAGTTATTATCTTGTGATAGTATGTTTGTATCAAAACCATTGTTTTGACCATATTGATGCATTAGAGGAAGAAGAAAATCATCATTCTTTACTAGTTGCTTGTATATCTTCAATTTATGTTCATTGACTAACAACGATAATCTAACTATATCCATGGTCTATAATTTTACTGCTCCATTTGAAAATACGTATTGGATTTCATAGGGTCCCAACCATCTAGACTACAACTTCCCTTTATAATATTTATATATGGAATCATATAATAAATCCCAATCAACCACATTGAATTATTTAGTCTTAATAAACTGATCAAGCCATTTAGTCCTTTATTTTTGAATTATCTTTATGTGATGCATGGCCTCCATTCTAATTTAATCTACCCCATTTAGATTATGTAGTATTTCCTTTTATACTATTGTCAAATCCATTTGTAATTCCACTGCTATCCAAAGTGTCTTGTATTCAAACCCTATTGTCAGAACTATTGTCTTACCATACACTTGTTCATAAGGTGTGAAACCTATAGTTGTTTTCCATGTTGTTCTATAGGCCCACACTCCTGCAGGTAATCTAGATGCCTAGTCTTTTCTATGAATTTGTACTATTTTGGTTAGAATATTCTCAATCTCTCTATTTGTAACCTCCACATGCCCATTGGCTTGGGGGAAATAAGGTGTTGGTTTTCTATGTATTATTTCATAATCTTAAACCAATTTAGAGATGAGTTCAGAAGTAAACTAGGGACCTTGATCAGTTACAATTTCTCTAGGTACTCCATACCTAATAAAGATGTCTTCATACAAAAACTTAGCTACATTCCCATCTCTTGCAAACTATAATGCCTTAACTTCAACCCATTTTGTTAGATAATCTGTACAAACCAAAATATACTCTTTTATATTAGATGTTGGGGAAATTGGGAAAATAAATTCTAGCCCCCATTTGTTAAATGGTTCTAGTACCATATGTGGCTGCAAATGAATCTCATCTGTCCTTGTTGGTTTGTCCATTCTCTGGCATCTATCATATCTATTGGTATACTTTACCGAATCCTTATGGATAGTTGGCCACTATTAACTTGTAATTAATATCTTAAATGTTGTCCTTTTGGCTACAAAGTGACCCCCACAGGGCTCATCATGGCAAGCTTTTAGAATGTCAAAGACTTCATCTTATCTTATACATCTCCTCATGATATTATTTGGACCAGTGTAGAAGAGGTATCTAACTACCTAAGAATATGGAAAGCTTTTATACACCAACTGCCTCTTTTCTCTAGGGGAGAAATGTGATGGTATCTGTATACACCTAAAAATGGTCTGGATAAATCTGATTAATTAAACACGACTTATTTAATTAATTAATCCTTAAAATCCTCTACTATTAAATAAATAGGAAATATTTATTTAAATAGTTCATCGTAATTCTTCAATCTTGATTCAATTATTTTTGTCTTATTTAAATAAACAAATTTTATTTAAATATCATATTCAAATTCATCTACTATTAAATAAATTAAATACTTATTTAAATAGTTCACATTCTAAATTATCCTATTTCTTTAGTTTTATTAAATAAACAACTTTATAGTTGGCATTATTTAATTATTACATCATATTCAATCTTAATTAAAAAAATAAAGCTTTATACTTTATTGTTTAATTATCATACTTCTTCTATTTAATTTAATAAACAAACTTCTATAGTTTATTTAGTTAAATTATTTATCTTCCTTTTTGCTAATTTAAATAAATCAAAAATATTTTTAATTAAAGGCATAAATCAAATATTCCTCTATTCACTCACCAATAAAATTAGATTTTTCAAATCTAGTTAATTTAACTGGCATTCATGGGAAAAGCCTCGGGGGCAAACCTCCAGGCAATCCTCCCAATCTTCTTCCTCAAATCTTTCCTCTCATCTTGCCTAGTGTTTTCATGGGAAGGAACAATCCCCATAATTAGCTCCACCTTCTCATCCCTTACCATTCAAATCTCCAGATTGAATCTCAGCCTCTGCTGTGTTACTCTTGTGCAAAACTGTTGCCAAAAATCTATATATACAACCTTCTGAAGCATGAAAAGGATCTTGAGAATTATCATCTTTTATGCAAACTTACTCTGTAGGATTTAGCACTCAAGCATCTTAAGCATTAGCATTGTCATTAACATCAATTATCATTTAGCATATTAGCATAACATCATAGCATTAGTAGATTTAGAATCACGGTAGCATCATTAGTTTTTACTGTAGCTTCCATTTAGTAGGTTTCATGTTAGGATGGTTTACGATAGCTCCATATCATCTAGGAATCATTAGCAATCATCACATCACAACATCTAGCATCATTCTATTATCTAAATAGACATTTTAATAGTCACCATACGTTATCAAATCTGAGAGCCTTACTGTGACTCATAAATCTTTGGAGATAGGAGACAATGAGATGCTTTCAAGCTTTTCTCTATTTTAAATTAGTTTAAGTCATGTTTAATCTTGATACAATGTTTCATTAAGAGGTGTATTTAATTGTATTTAGTTTAATTTTTCCACACTTACAGTATCTACCCTGCCACTAAGTAATTTGAAATGTCATCAAACCATGGTGTTTGTACAGTAAGAACAAACAAATGCTCATCTAGAAAAGAGTAATCCACAACACCTTCTTTTATTTGTGTGGGAAATGTAGACATTAAATTTTCTACCACATTAGCTTTCTTGGGCTTATCCACTATTGTTATATGAAACTTCTATAGTAAGAGCAACCATTTGATGGTTCTCCCCCCAACCATAGGTTTACTCATTAAGGGTATGTGCAGGATAATTATGGGTCAAAAAGTGGCAATATGATGGGTATTTGTAGGGTATGTGGTTGACAACTTTTTTTTACCCAAAATTGATGAAATGAAAAGGGTTTTTAAAGGATATTCTCAGCTTTCCACCAATATAAATTATGCTTTACTTTGAATTTAATAAATAAATATTATTCATTTTCTATTTGAATTGTGACTAAAGTTTTGATTGATAGGCTAATTGAAAAACATCTATAACTTTCAAAAAATGTCACATTTTTTGAATCCAAAACATGTATCACATTCTATGCTTTAAATACTATAGGATTAAAAAAAGAAAAATTGAATTTCATGAAGTTTTGACCAAGTTAAGGTGGTCAGACATACAAGTTTTTATATATTTTTTAAATTGTAATAAAAAAATCATAATTAATTATTTACTTGGAAAAAAATTATAAAAAAATATGCATCACATCTGTTATGAGTCCTCTATTTATGTCTAAAATATTATAAAAAAATATTATCATTTTATTGTGGTCAGGGTGGTTAGACAAACACCTACTTATTTTTTCCTTGAAATTTAAGTACTAATGCATTGAAATTTCAAATTCTCACCAAATATATATATATATTTAAATAAACATAGTAGTTTAGAAACTAAATTCAATTTACTACAGATTCTATTCTTACATATTTTTGAAATAATATAGATAACTTATTCAAATTTTTATGTCAAGTTGCCTAACTCTGATTTTTCTAAATTTTTTGCCACTTAAGGGTCTTTTTTTCCATGATGATCTTGCACATACCCTTAATTACCTAACAGAAGTATGATCTATGTGGATAAATATTGGATATCCAGTAATGTAATACTTAAAATTATTGATGACATAAACAACTGCCAACATCTATTTCTCTTTGATAATGTAGTTAAGTTCTACTCCTAGTAATTTTTTTCTAATGTAATAGATAGCATACTCCTTGTTACCTTCTTTTTTCCCAATACTATTCCTATAGAAAAATAAGAAGAATTAGTATGTATATGGAAAGGTAATGTCTAGTTTGGACCTCTCAAGATAGGTGCTTTTTTCAAATCTATCTTAAGTGCTTCTAAGGAATGTTGCCATTATGTCATCCAATCAAATTCTATATCTTTGGTGAGCAGAACAAACAAGGATGATACAATTTTACTAAAGTCCTAAATGAATCTCCTATAGTATCCTACATGTCCCATAGAGCTCCTTACATCCTTTTGTCTCTGTGGCACAAGAAGTGTAGATATGATCTCAATCTTGTTGGGATCCACTCAAATTCCTTCAATTAAGATAAAGTGCCTTAGAACAATCCCTTGAGTCATCATCATGAAAAATTTCTCATGACTCAATGATAGATTATGTTCTTTAGACATTTTCTAGATTGTTAAGTGTCTCTTCATATGTTTCTCCATAGGTAGTGAAGTCATCCATATAGATTTGAATGGAATCATGAGCATAATCTGAGAAGATACTTAGCACTTCCCTTTGGAAAGTGATTGGGTCATTACATAGTCCAAATGGAAGAAAAAAATAGGCATATGTACCCCAAGGGCGTGTAAGTGTTATTTTATCTTGGTCTTGTAGAGCTATCTTTATTTGGTTATAGCCACTAAATCCATCTAGAAAGGATAAGTACTTTTTTCTTGCTAGGGAATCAAGCACTTGGTCAATGAAAGGTAGGGGAAAGTGATATTTTCTAGTGGTTGTCTTTAGCTCCCTATAGTCCACACATACCCTCCATTTTCCTGCTTTCTTAGGGACAATAACTAATGGTGACACCCATTGACTATCAAAAATAGGATAAATGAATCTTGCATCAAGTAATTTTTGTAGCTTAGTCTTAACTATTTCTCTTAAGGTAGAGCTCATTCTCCTTTAGGGCTATCTATTGGCTTGAAACCATCATTTATGTAGATCTTATGCATGCATAGGTGTGGATCAATCCCCTTCATGTCATGATAGTCCAATGCAAAGGCCGTTGCATGTTTCTACAACATAGTATTCAAGCAATTATGTTGTTCTTCAACTAATCCATTGTTGATGTTCAACATTTTACCTGACATGATTTCCAATTTTTTGGATTATGATTGTATAGATGAGAGATAAAATCCACTAATGTTGGGGACACATTGTTGTGGAAAAATAGAATGGAATAGCTGGGATACTTCTTCTAATGAATTTGCAGGTATGATATTCTATAGTGGATCTTGTAGACATGAAAGACAGTCTTGTTGTTTTGGGTTGCTATCGTAGTTATTTTGTATGATATGGTCAATTAACTCATCCTCATCTTGGGTTTCCAATAGGGGGTCACATTCAATATTCATGAGATTTTGTAGGGAATAGTGGTCTTCTTCATCCAAGGTAGGCCATATAGTCTGCTCTATATTTTCATGAGGTTGGACTAGTGGATAGAGAACCGATTTCTTGGTCACATTCCCATTGGATATTATCATGTTCCCTAACTTACAACCTATGAATGCCTCAATTGTTGCTAACAATGGTCTACCTAAAATAAGTGTATATCTTGCAAGGTTGACCTTTGGTTACAAGACTATGAAATATGTTGGATACTCCCATGAATCTAATGCTATGACTAAGTTCTCAATGATCCCCTTCAGTTTCACTATTGACCTATCTACCAACTGTAGAATAGTAGGTGTAGGTCTAAGGTTAGCTAACTAAAGTAGCTAAATTAACTCATTAGTCATGACATTAATGGTTTCCCCTAAGTCAATCAAGGTGTTCTTGATAAGGGTCCCATTAAAATAGTGAAAGGCAAGAGTGAAGAGAGTGGCACAAATGATGGATTCTCAAGAAGAGACTGCACAAGGGATGAATAAATTTGGTAGTAGGCACAAAGTTGGAAGGTATTGTAGGTTTAGGGAAATGAGGCTACAAAATCATGGAAATGATAGTGGCAGCTGCATAGGAGGGTGCATAAGTTATTCCTTGCACAACAATGGCCATATCAACGACCATGTAATGAGATGGAGAGGGAGTGAAAGAAAAATAGGGAGAACCAATAACTGAGGAAAAGAGAGAATAGAGAGAGAGAAACTCGCCTACATCATGGGGACCACTGGTGGTTATGTGATGATAGTCACTTCATCTTCTTCTTCCTAGATATTTCCTAGGTCCAACTTTTATCCTCTTTCTTTCTTCATGAGAGGCACACCAAGTGAATGGATCCTTTACCTTTGGAACCCAATGAGACTTGAGGTCCTTAAGAAGATTGGTGCTTTCTTTTAAGGTTTTAGATTCACAGATGCCTAACTACTACACTCGTTGATAATTCTTGATGTGGCATTTTTTGTGGTATTTAACCCACCAATGATATTTCTTATGATTTCTTCTCCTTTCCTATCTGTGTCGGTGGTGAGGTGGGATCCTCCTCTTCTAATTCTACATGTTCAACATTCCATATGTCATCAAATCTTATATCAGAAGGGATAGCATCATAGTTGGAATTCAAATAATGTATCTCCTACCGATATGTTCATAAACTGATGATCTTTTCCTCACTCCAACTATAGAGTCCTTACTAATGTCTAGTAAACTTGGTTGCAATCACATAATTCAAAAGGAAAACCTAGTTGAATAGTCTACTTGAAACTTTGGAAAGACCTTCATTTAATTATCGACCAAGGCTAGTAACCTTGCACTGGTACTAGCACTAGATGTTCTTTCAAAGACTTAAAACTAAATAAATCATCCTAATAAAGGTGTTACACTTGCTGTGAAATCATAAAATTGTATAATAGTAAATAAAGTAATGTTGGCACTATTGCTATGAGTACCTATAGTATAAGACTGCAACTAATTACTATCACAACATGAATGTTGGTATTTAACTGATACCAATAACTAAACCTACACATCAAAGTACAACAAATCTAAGCAAACTAAGACATAAATGTGAAACAAGAATTAATCATGAATAACACAAGAAATATAATTAACATGCATTTGTGAAATAACTTCTACAAGAGAAGTAATTGAACTTAAAATAAAGTGAGGGACAATTACCTTGAGTGGCCCTTGCTCAAGTGACTGCCTCCATTGATCTAACTCAAATCTAGCTTCTTAGATTAACACAATCATAATAACTCAAAATCATTCATTCATTGCACAACTCTATAATATCACATAAGATTCTGTTGAGATATCTTATTCATGAAATCATTATTTGAATAATAAGAATTTTCTATGTAAGAACAACAATCAGCTGAAAAATATCTGGCAACTAGATCTTCTCTTGAACAAAATTAACTAACTACTAATACCTCAACCACTGAGCCATACATATAGGCACGTGAGAAGTTTATTAAAACAAGGACTCTAAATTGAAACCATAAATCACTACTCCCTATATATTAGAGCATGATAAAGACAACAATCTATAATTGAAAAAAAAAAAGGAAGAAGAGTCCAAGTAGAACTATGACTTTGTTGTAACATAACTAGAACATGGACTCATTGAATTAGTCACATTAGACTCCTATTTGCAATAGGGTTCTTCTCCTTCAAACTATTTATTGGACATCATAATGATGCACAATCATCTTCATTAAGTACCTCCATGTTATAGTTTCTATGCTCGATTTATTTTGGAACCTCCCCTACTTTACTCTCTAGGAAATCCTTTGGCTATGGGTTGCACCTCGCAAATGTTCCAGGCTATAGTCTACCTTTTGTGGATGCAAAGAGTTAGTTCATAAAACATGCACACAATACTAACAACCATAGCTAAACATAGATATTTGTAACAATTCATACATATCCACACATAAATTTTGCAATAACCATCACATTATAGCCATATTTCCATATACTTTAAATCAGGTTCAAGGCTGCATAATAACCATAAAAGATACCCTAGTATAGGAATACGTATAAGATAAGTGTCTAAGAATGTCTATGAACTTGAATAAAAACTTGAGAAAACTATCTAATGAATGGACTCATCACCAACGTATTTGTGTCAACTTCATTCTCATAACTTTATGGATTTTGATTGTTGAATTTTCATCTGCCACAACCTTATAGAAGGACAACCATGGGGGTCTACCACCAAATGGCACAAAATATAACTCAACACAAAAATTCAGATTAACTACCTCCTTATTGTGGGAGTAAATGGTGACTCCCCAACACCCTTAGGAATAGTTGCTAGACCAAAACCACTCCATAAGAGAGAGAATGAAAAGAAAGCTTGCTTCACAATGCAAGATTGATTAATGGTTGAATTGATACAAATGTACATGAGATGCCTTGCTTATAAAGGAAAGGTAGCGATGTAGGATTAGACAAGATCATGACAAGTGTCGTAATCCTATGACATGAGACAACAACCTACTTAGGAATCATGCAATATAGCTAGATAAGATAATTTCTAGAAAAGCCAACTAAGACTTCTAGAAAGAATCTTTTATCCTTAGTGAAATTAACATGTGAATATGTCCCCTAATTACCTAGTGAATGAATTAGCTAGGTACAAGACATTTATTCACACCAACACCCCCCCTTAAGTGCAACTTAGGGAGAATATTATTATGCAAACTATGCAAAGACTATGACTATGGGTCCCAACTACTAAGCCATGTTAGGTACCCATTTACAAATGCAAATGCAAAAAATCTCTCACAAGCGGAGAAAAGGAGAAAACCTAGTGGGAAAAAACTCATCTCCAAAAGAGAGAAAACAAAACAAAACAACATGATGTATGGAGGACTCAATGATACCCCCAAGGACAACATCCATCATGTATGTAAATCAATGACGCCCCCATAAGAGGGAAGAAGAGAGATAAGATATCCCCCTCATAATGTATAATCTCTGGCAAGTATGGTTAATGTCTGAATACAAAACATAATACAATGCCTACAAACAATGTTTCTTCCCTTCGGAAGAAGATACACCATGTGAAAATGCAGGAAAGCTTCCCATTCTAGATAGGAACTAGTAGGAAGAGGAATCCATATGTATTGTGTCTCTGGAATCTGCTCATATGTCGCCAAGTTCTTGGATGATGATGATGATGCCACAATCCAATCAGGTACATGCCCAATCAAAACAAACTGTGACAAACCAAGAACAAATGGAAACTAATCTTGAACAAACTCCATAGACGGACATGAAGTGACAATAGTGGATCCATGACTATCATCAAATAGGAGAGATAGACCCTCAAATTGGTCTTCCAAATCTACAATGTTAGACTCTGCAAACAAAGAAGCAATGTTTGTCAAATATGAATCCCAATCAGGAAGACTCTTAGATACTTGTTGCAATGAATCACTGGTAGTACTCAATGAATCATCAACAAAAGATGAAGAATCGAGAACCTCTGAAGCATCTGCATTCTCCTCCAAAGGATCACATGTATGGGTTATCAACTCTAAAGAATGAAGAAGCACATTAGAGTTGGAAGGAGGATCTTCAAGAGATGGAGAAGAATCATGGTCTCCATACACCTATCTAATGTGATTCCAAAGAGCACGAGGACATTCAAAGTGAATAAGTGTCTCCAAAATGTCATCATTTACATTTTCAAAAATAACTCTAAAGACTCTAGCCCTAAAGCCTTTCCAAATGTAATACTCATCAAATGTGCTAGGACAAGGAACTTTATTAAAAAAATATGATAATAGATTCCACTCACCAAGATGAGTGAGGATTAAATTACTCCATTTCCTATAGTTCCCTTTCTCCAAATTAATTAAGAAACCCATTTTGTACAAGAGATGAGCTTGAAAGCCAAAAATAGAGATTTGTCTTCAACTTGGAAAAAAATGAACAAAACTACAAAATTTCTACAAAATATCTACACCAATGAAAAGTTGACACTTCCAGCTTTCTGACGATATTTCATTTCTGAAAAATAGCCTCCATTTGCAAAAGTTATAAAAAAATGAAAAAAGGCCTGTAAAAGACACTATGGGGGGCAAATACAAAGTCTGAGAATACTAAACCAGTGCAAAATTCAGGCTTCCAGGGCTATATTTTGGTCATCCATGTGACTGTGGCTTGTAGAGGTATAAAACAAACAACCACTTACAAACTTTACACAAATAAATATGGTCGGCCTTTCAATGTTTAAAGATTTTAATAAAAACAAACTTTATATATATTAAAAGCTTGCCAAAGAAAATACTGAGTACTCTACAAATTATAAATGATGTCGACACAGTAGAGAATGTATGCCGGTGATCAGATGAACTGAGGATTTGTACCCTAACTCGATGCGGATTGTACGTTGGAAGAAGTGACCAAATATACCTTATACAATGCTGATGGACCAACGATGAATATTTTTACCTGCCAATTGTACACTTTGACACTCAAACCGATGAACAAGATTTGATGGAGATCGGTGAGTGAAAGGGGTGGTTAAACCTGTGAATAAACCCTTGGCTAATAGATTAGGAGGACCCCAACACGAGAATCTTCAATGAGGCCAACAACTAAAAGAATGAATCCAGTGACCCATCATACTATTGATGCAGTGACAAGACAACAACCAGTACAGCAATAGGGGATTGATAACCTGCATATTTCATACACAAACCAGTAGAATATTTCGCAATATGTGCCACTGGGATTTTAATTGAAACCCAAATATAATATTGTTTCCTGAAATACAAAATAAATTTATTGCCCAATAAAATAAAATAAAATTCCCCAAATTTTATAACAATACTGCAAAAAAATATTTTACAAAATATTTTTTTTTGCGAAAATAGGAAAAAATGTATCGCTTGGGATGCTATCCCGGAAAAAAAAAAATTCTTCAAAAACAAATTTACCCAAAATGGATGAATTTACAATCAAAATTCATTGGCGGAGCCTTCTGATCTCAGCCGTGAGGTCCTTGAAACCCCAATCTGCACCCAACAAAAATCTTCAAGCCAACACAATACCCTCAAATCTAGGAAGGAATCTGCAACACCTAGAGAGCTCTGATACCATGTGGGAGTAAATGGTGACTCCTCAACACCCCCAAGAATAGTTGCTAGATCAAAACCACTTCCACAAGAGAGAGAATGGAAAGAAAGCTTGCTTCACAATGCAATATTGATTAATGGTTGAATTGATGCAAATGTACATGAGATGCCTTGCTTATAAAGGCAAGGTAGATATGTAGGATTAGAAAAGATCATGACAAGTGTCGTAATCCTATGACATGAGACAACCAACTACCTAGGAATCATGCAATATAGCTAGATAAGATAAGCTCTAGAAAATCCAACTAAGACTTCTAGAAAGAATCTTATATCCTAAGTAAACTTAACATGTGAATATGTCCCCTAGTTACCTAGTGAATGAATTAGCTAGGTACAAGACATTTATTCACACCAACAATTATTGTGCCTATGATCCTAGTATGGCCATGGGTATGGGTCAAAGATATTTACATGCTTTGTAAACAACCATCTAGATCATAATTCCAACAATCACAAATAATTCCCACGACTAGATGAGTCAATTTAGATTCCAATAGAACATATCCATTCCATTTCTTCAATGTGACTTTGCCATATGTGATTGGGGTTTTGTAAACTATGAATTTTTTCCTTCCCATCCCAAATGTATTATCAATGTTTGACAATTGCTGGGTTGTTTCAATAGTGATATTTCTATCCATTACACAAGTAGGTAGGCTAAAAGGAACCTCTATAAAGTCATGCATTCATACAAAATTGAAATCCGCTTCATAGAAATAGTCACATGGAGGTCAACTATCCCTCATCCATACAACATGATCTTTTGTAAGTCTAGTAGGGGCATCTTGCTAGTTTAAATCTTGGAGGGATGGTGTTAAAAATAGGTCAAAAAAGGTATAGTAATCATGCATAGCGGAAATCACATGGGTCCATATAGTGACCAAATTATTTTTGTCTAATGCATCAATGATGTTTAGCAGCATATACCTCTAAACTTACTCAAAATTTTGGTGCTAAATCATGTGTGCAAGAAAAGAAAAGTGCCTGAATTCTTAATATATGTCATAATTTTGTAGTTTCTTGTATATGTTTTTGGCAATGATGTCTATGAAATCATAACAAAAGGGCTACTTCTAATTTTTGGGTTTAAAATCCAAACCTATTTGAAACACTCATATTATCATGTTGATCCTAGCCACAAATGAATATGAGCATTGGGAAGACATCTTGCAGGTTCTAATAATTTTTTTTAAGACCTATGGGAAATTTAAGCAAATTTTTCACATGCTTATCCTTTCCAATCTCATAATTGTAGAAATTGAGTTGGTCATTTATGGTTTCCCAATAAAATTTCAATTTCTTCCTTGAGAATATTTCCACCACCTCTAAGTCGAACAGGGCACATAGCATATACCTGATAGCTTCCTCACTAATGATAACTTTCAACTCTTTTCCTTGAATGACCCCAACATGTGGATCAAAATTCAATACACAAGCATCCAACAATTCAGGGCATGGATGTACTAATGGTACCATGTATTGTGGGAGATTGTAGTGCCATAGTTGGATACCCAAAGATTCAAGATCTTGATATTTCATTTTCTTTTGCATCCTCGCAAAAGCACCTTTGTGGAGGCCCTTGGGGTTTGTATACAATTCTAGGTCATGGATATCATCAATGAAATCCAAGACTAGAGTTGAGTTTGTGTGATTTGTCTTTTTTAGAAACTAAGTGTTCGTAAACACTGGTTTAGGTGATATCGAACCCAAGGAGTATGATTTTTCACCAAAAACATATGTAAAGAAAGATGAAGCTAATGCTTCTTCAACACCAACACTAGAGGATGTCCATTTAACTACCATTGATTCAAATTCTTTGGAAACTATCACTTAATTTTACTGCTTCTCCGCTACAAACTCTCAACTTCACTGAAATTCACAATTTAAAATCCTGTAACTTTTGTTCTTTTCTTTCCTTTTACTCTTTGTCCATGCTTTTCTTCTACTCACAGTGATAATGCGAATGACTTAGGTAAAAACACTTAAATTTTTTCCAGGAAGACCACTTGTGCAAGTTTAATTTTGTCCTTTTGGGAAAATGTAACTTCTTGATGGAAAGGGGGAAGGTACAACTCATTACACCAGCATTTTGTGAAATGAAACATTGAGAAAAGAGCTTGGGGAGGATTCCACTTGCACCTACATTAAAAGTGGTTTGAAGGTGACTAAATTAAGGGCCTTTCTCATTATTGTGTCTAGAAGGATGTGTCAAGGTGGCAAGACATTTGGAAAAAATATGAATTGCTTAAGGAACACACTCCCCCCCAAATTAATTGCTCAAGGCATTTGAACCCAACATCATACATTTTTTGCATGTTGAATTCCACACTTGATAAGTTTTCCATATAGCCATGCAAGAAAGCATTTGATTTCACTCATGTGGATCTTGCCTAAATTTTCTATAAATTTGTCTCGAGCTCAATGCATAAATCATTCTAATCTTAAAGCAAGATCATTTATACTATAAGTAGGTGATCATGGATACGCCCACTAGGCTAGATAGCAATAAGTTCTGACTAGCTTTTTTAGGATAAGTGTCAGAACAAAGGCTAAAGAAAATGACCAAGATGAAGAATCATTTGGTCATAGATTCTATTAAGTGGGTCTTGGGAGAGGACTTCCTTTTTGAATCTAATCGATTAGAGTAAATATCAATATTGTATCTAGATTTGTAGCATACTTGAATGAGATGAAGCCACACATTATATAGCTCACCAAATCTCTTTTTAGAAAATATTATCTAGTGGGGTTGGAAGATATTGTAGATGTAGCATTTCTAGGATTGGGAATCCCCACTACAATGGACCTTACATGATTCTTCAACCATGGAAAGTTGGTGCCATGGCTCCCTTTTCTTTCTAGTTTTCAAATAACCATGGTGGAGCAACACCATGAGAAGTCGACCCCTTCCTATTCCTTTCTGCTAAACGTGGTGGAAGTAGAGCCCATCAACGATGTTGAGTGGTACAAGATTTTTCAAAACATCATGTACCCTCCCCAGCCTATGATGGGTGAAAATGCTGGTAGAGCATGACTTCTCAAAAGAATTCTCCTTTTTTATTTTTCTCCCCTCCTTTCGTTTGTGTAAACATAGGCCTAAGCACCTAATACTATAATGTAAATTATTTTCAAATATAAATGAATATAGCTTTTTTAATTTTGTGTGTAACCTCCTCTAGAAAAATTGTGCACTTTATAGTTCTTACATATGGTACAAAATTTACAAGATTCACATAATTTACAAAGAAAAGTGTCATAAAGGATGAGGAATTAATTAAAAACAATTAAATGGATCTCATTCACTAGAATCTCAAGGGAATTTCCTTCTAAGTTTTCTAACTCAAAAGAGTTACTCTCCTTGCATTTGGAAACACAAAATGGCCCGTCCCATAAAGCATCAAGTTTTCCATGCTAACCAAGCTTAGTGTCATGCTCATTGTATTCTAAAACCAAGTTCCCTTCTCTAAATGTAGGGTTGGATTCCTTCTTATCGAATGATCACTTGACAATATGCTAGTGGTTTTTCAAGGTATCATAAGCCTTCTCTCAAGATTCCTAGATATTAAGCAATTTTGAAAACCTTACTTCCATGTTGCCATTCTCCTCCACTTCCAAGGACATAAGCGATTGTAGTGTTGTGACCTACATAGAGATGGGAAGAACTATATCCTTTCTATAGACCAATTCATATGACAAGCCTTTCAAACCTTGCTTCATAGTAATCCGATCAGCCCATAATGTTTCCTATAAGTGCCTATGCCATTCTTTCTAGTGATTTGCACCCATCCTCGTGATCAACTAGATTAGATTTTTATTTATGAATTTCATGATTCTATTCCCTTGTGGATAGTGGTTCGATGAATTCTTTAGAAAGACTCTATGCTTTAATGTAAATTTAGACATCTTGGATCCTACAAAGGCTCATGCATTATCAGAAATGATGGTTTTAGGAGAGAAAAACCTTGCCACTAATTCTTCGAGGAAATTCACAATTTTTTTTAGTGGCATTCTTCATTGGTACTACCTCTAGCCATCTAGTAAAATAATCTGTTGTGATTATGATCCATTTGTATCCTAATTTGGAAATCGAGTTGATCATTCCAATGAACTTTAGGCCCCATTGTGTAAATAGCTCATCAACCACAATCAAACTTACGGGCATGGAAAAATTCTTATATTTCTTGATGAAGAACTGATATTTTTGGCATCTATTGACCAAATAATGGTAATCAGTGAACAAAGTAGGCCAAAAGTATCCAACACATATGATCTTTAGGGAAATGGTCTTTGCTAAGAAATGGCCACCTATGGGGTTACTATGAAACTCGTATAATATCTTTTCTTCTTTCCCTTTGTCCATGTAGTGGAGGAGAATGCCCCTAAAGTTTCTTTTGAAGATAACTCCCTCGATCAAAACATAATTCACACCATACAACCTATAAAATATCCTTTTGTGCAATGAGATATTAGATGGATACCTCCCTGATTGCATGAAATGAATTTTTTCTTCAACCCAAGAATCTAAATCTTCAAATTGATTAGTCAAGACCTCCTTCAAAGCTTCGAAATGGTTGCTTCTCCTCCACTGTAGCATCCTCATTCTCTATCTCCTCCACCACCAAATCACCCACCATTACCTCCTCACCAATATCTCCCAGTATCTCCTCCACTCTCACCTCCTCAACATCTGTCTCCATCTCTACTCACTACTCCTTTTCCCCCTCCTCCTGGATGAGTGGCATCCTTTGTGGTCCCTTTGGTGGCAGATCTACTTTTCCTCACCAACCCTTATCATCTCTCCCCCTCCCTTGATCATCCTTACCTCTATCTCCCTACCACCATATCCATGTCATATTCCACTATCCCCACCAGCATCTCCATCTACTCATTCGCCTCAACCATCTCCTCCTCTCCCCCATCCCCATTGTCGCAATCTACCTCATGGAGCCCTACCCAACCGCTCCATGGGCATTGGCTTATTTAGGTCATTAAAAAGTGTAGGCTTGTGCATAGCCCACCAAGCATCATAATCTTGTGTAGTGCCCACATCCACCACATCTTCTACTGCACCCCACTGAATAGGTTGCAATCTTGTAATATTTTGCATTTCCACTTGCACTCTAATCATTGGGCACCATTATGGAACCTCTTGTGTTAATTGGGCATACTTTGCCACCCCAATTGCAATACCATATATTTGTCTAGGTTTTTGAGCTACCCTCTCTTGTAGGTTCCTCTTAATCATGTGTTAGGTATTGGTGTTTTAAATAAACAAGGCTGATCTCACCAATTATCTATGAAAGTTAAATTCAATTTTCAATAATCAGGAGGGATTGGACAACTTGCCAAGTGAGTCATTGAGAATTTCCATTTTCACTTTGGGCTCTGCATGACCTGGGAGGGTGATCCTTGTGATATAAGAGGGATTCATTGCACATGGGTCTCTCCTTTCTCGAGAGATCACTAGGGAAAAAATTGCCCTTATACACCTTAGAATAACAGATTGACAAAGCGATAAAGAACTAAGACCTAGTAATGCTTTGGGAAAATTTATCAAAGATCTTGAGAGAGTGAGACCAAGGGATTCCTATCTCAGAAGAGGGATCTCTTGGCCAGAAGATGTCAGAGCTAGTGTGATTCCACATTTTGAACTTGGGAAATGAATAGGATGCTAGCGCATTGCATAGATGTTTGTACACTGCGCATTCATTGAAAGCCTATATTCTCAAAAAATGCGTCGCTAGGATTCTATTGCTCAACCACTTGTCCACATGGAGTCAGAATCATGAAATTCCAACCAATGAGATTTTTTCATTAATGTCTTAGGGTGCCATAAATGCTAGGAATAAATGTGAAAATATGGAATTTCCCCTAGGTGCAATTCTGTGATATTCCATTTTGCCCCCACTTTAGTGGGCTCTATTTTAAAATTTTTAGCCCCACTAAAGTAGAAAAGAAAAAATTTCATGCAAATTTTTGAATTTTATAGATTTGCATGCCAACAGAGAGAGACCATAGTGGCTATTGTAGCCGAGCTAACCGGGATTGAAAGTGCCCCCAACGTCCGAGCTCAACAACAATTATCTAAATGGTCATAAAAAATTGTTGAAGGTTCTAACCTACAAAACTCAATTTTTAGGTCAGCCTTAAAAAAATTAGAAGAAAGCTATCATAGAGAGAGGAATGATCAAGAAAAAGTCATTGATTCAGAAGAAAAATATGATCAAGAGATGACCTTATGCTCCCTCGTGACTTTTCCCCTAGCCCAGTGGGGAAAATTCAGGAGAAACCGGAAAGCCACAAGTCCTAGGAAAAATGGGCCCTGGGAGGCCTATATGTACCTAGGTGGGCCCCTAGAAGGGTCATTTTCACTATTCACCGTGAGCAAATTGTTGACTTTTGTGAGAGAAAATTCAGCAAAATGCTTAGCATGAGAGAGTATGAGGAGCCAAGGCTGGAGCAGCTACATTGGGACATCGCTGAGGGTCACGAGGTGGACCAGGTAGGCCACAAACCCTCATTTTATGCATTTTTGAGGATTTTCCCACCAACGAGGTGTGCTGGCATCTTTTTTTTCGTGCCTGTGTCCAAAACCTACGCTGTCATCCTCAATAAGCGTTGTAGTCTCTTATGCACATTGTCATCTTAGAGATACACTGTTGTCTTCAAGGCAATCATGGGGTCACGAGACATATGCACGATGCACAGACATCTGTGCATTGCACATAAGTCTTAATTATTTTTTCTTGTTTTGATGCAAAATGCTAATTTTTTGGTGAAATTTTTTTGCTACTTCTGGTAGGAGTACCCATAGATTTGAGAGAACCTTGGAGGGTGAGCATTCTCGCTTGTTCGTGAGCAGATGGACCACTTATCCAAGGATGAGGTCACACTCTTAGAGTAATTTAGTCTTTGACATGTGTTCACCATGCCAGAGATGAGATATCATGAGCACGTGCTGATAGCCCTCATGGAGCGGCGCAATGCTACTATGTCATCATTCCAACTACCATGTGGAGAGATGACTGTTACTCTCAAGAATGTCTATCGGATCCTCGGGCTACCCATCCACAAACGGCGGGTGGCCCTCGACGACACACGATCAACACAGAAGTGATTAGAGCACATCCTTTACTACACAGGGAGGACGGATGGCAGCGACGACATGGGTCATATCTATATGCATTGGTATGACCATGTGAGGACCACAACATCATTGATCCATCGGGTTATGGTCATGACCGTTGCCTTTCAGATCATGATTGATGGGCGAGGCTCACACTTGCACTAGGGCCTTGTCCATACAATTAGGGAGATCACAGAGCACATGACCATTTTTTTTTGGGGGCACAGCATGCTTGCGCATCTCTACCACGAGTTAGGTCTATATGTACATTATGAGTATCGTAGCCTCACAACGTGTACACTTTTGTGGGTGTGAGATTTTTCCCACATCATGTGCACTCGGCCAGTCAGTTTTCCCCAGTGATGGACATATTGGGTCCCCATGGCCCACTGGTACAACATGACGGTCTAGTGGAGGTTTGGAGACCTAGAGTTTTGGTGGTTATAGTTTGACATTCTCACCATGAATGGGGTCCAATGGAGACCCTACTAATTTTTTAGGTGGGTAGATGATGATAGGTACCTAAGGAACCTGCAGCGAGATCATTTTTTGATTGGCCGCAGGGATTTTGTTATTGTACCCTACTACTGGAGTCATGTCATGTGGCAACATGGTTGACCACATTCTATACCAGTAGATGTTCCCACCTATATCAGGGCCCATAGGAGTGCAGAAAGGGTTGGGGACCATCCTCACCCTACTATTACAGATATCATCCCCTTTGATGATGATGAGCTCGACCATGATCTACAGCCATATCAACGGTAGATAATGTCGGTGTGGCAACAAAATTTAGGCGGTGGTGGGAGTGGCATTGTTCTGCTCCTATGTTCGGAAAGAGTGCTTTGAGAGGGGACCTTGGTCCATAGGGGGACGTACTAGCTTCACCACCGTAGGATAGGAGGAGAGGCTGGTAGTAGGATGGGGAGGAGGAGGCAGCAGTACCAAGCTCGATCCAGTGGAGGAGGTCAGATCCTCCACCAACTACCCCTCTCTTTAGCACCACCATCTTCTACTACAGCTGTGGCGCTAATAGCACCGGGAGTGACCACCGAGGCTGGAAACATAGGTCTTAGCATCGATCCTCAACCTAACCTGACATGGCAACCAGGGGACCTAGGTATACATGATTTGTTGTTTATGTTTTGCACTTTCAGTTTTATGATACATATATCTATACATGCCATGTGATATTTATACCGTTTTCTTTCTTTGTGGTTGCACAGGATGCACAGGGATGGACTGGGCTCATAGCTCAATGTATTTTAGAGGTTGTCCCTACTGTGCAGATTCAGGGATCACTCCTCAAGGTGTATCAGCGAGTGTCTATGGGACGTCATGCCCCCATATTTGAGCTGGTTGCATGCTTGCAAGCTACTTATGAGGAGTAGGGTTTAAAGATCGTCCAACTCACTATGGAGTTGAAAACTACCCGAGGGAAGCATGATTAGTTGTCAGGGGAGTTGTGGATGATGCTCTCCGAGTGAGATATGATAGTGAGGAGGGATGATGTCACCGAGTAGGAATTTATTTCCCTCTAGAGCCATCTGAATGACCTCGGTGGGTAGTCGGCAGCTGTGATCCCGACAAATGTTCAACGACTACGTGATCAGTTGCAGCAAGAAAAGCTGGCAATATTTTCTCTTCAGGGGGAGATTAGGGGGATGAAGGCAGCCATGTCTGTATCATTCTCACATCACTCACATTCCATGACCACCATCCAACCTCTCCCGTGACTTCCAGAGCATCCGCCAGAGCTAGAGGGCTCCGGGAGCCATGTACCACAGTGATCATCATTAGTTTTGTGCATGTTATTTTTTGTAGTGAGATACATATACATTCATATATACCTATAGATCTTTCTGTATAGACATATATTTAGTAGCCACTCATTTTTTGTAGTAGTGGCCCAATACATGTATATGACATTGATATATACATTGTGTATATATATATGGATACATCAATTTTGATTTTATGGTGTTGTTTACTTGGATGTGTACGTTATTTATGATTATGTGGATGTATGCTTATGTTAGATGCTAATATGATTTAATAAACACACATGACTATATGTTAATTAAATACACTAATGATCTAATGGACACACTCACATACATGCACGCGGTCATTCATAACACAAAAATTCTCATAATGTGTTAATGAACAATGTCAACATATGTAGTACTACTACTCTTCCCATAGAGAGAGCACCACATAGGTGACACATAGGACACTACGTGTAGTATTGATGAAGATGCATTGCATTAACAAGTTTTTTTAATGGTGTTCTGTCCATAGATGATAATCCATAGGAACTTGAACCATATACAAAAATCACAATGTAAAGGCCTAACTAGTTAGGGCTAAATTTCCCTCTCTGGTCGGGCGGCACATTTACATTTCTTTAATTTTCATAGAGAACCAAATCTCCTATTTTAAAGGTTCTAGGAAGCACGCTTTGATTATACTATCTAGATAACCATCGTTGATAAGCTTTAAGATGTTTGAGGGCTCGTAAATGATATTCATCGAGCATCTCCAGCTGATGTAAATGGTTAACTCAATAGGTCTCATTATCAATTATCCCTTTAATGGAAACCTATAGAGATGGAATCTCCAACTCCAAAGGAATGATAGCTTTAGCCCCATACACGAGGTTATAGGGCGTTGTTCCTGTAGCTGTACAAACACTCATGCGATAGGCCCATAAAGCGTACAATAGTTGAATGTTCCAATCTTTTCCATGCTTGTTAACTATTTTATGGAGAATAATTTCAAGAGTTTTATTAGACACTTCCACTTGACCATTATATTGCAGGTAGTATGGTGTGGAAAACCTATGCTGGATGTGGAATTTCTCAAGGAACTATTTCACTTCCTTTTTTCTAAATAGTGTACCATTTTTAGAAACAAGCGTAGTGGGCAGTCCAAATTGAGAAATGATGTTATTCATAAGGAAACTACATATAGCTTCTACATTCGTGCATCGGAATGGGATAGCCTCGACCCATTTCTTGAAGTAATCCGTAGCAATAATGATAAAGGAATGTCCCTTGGAAGAGGGTGGTGATATCTTTCCAATAATATCCAACCCCCACTTAGCAAATGACCAAGGGGAAGTTTGACTTTGTAACTCTTGGGTAGGTGCATGAATGAGATGAATGTGTTGCTGACATTGAGGGCACTTTTTGAAAAAATCAAAGGAATCTTGTTCCATTGTTTGCCAATAGGATCTCATTTGTATTAGTCTTGATGCCAAGGATTTACAACAAAAATGTCCACCCCCAGAGCCCACATGGGCTTCCTTAAGGGCAAGGTGTATCTCTACTTTAGTAAGACACCTAAGAAGTAGGCCATTATCGAACTTCCTATAAAGGATGTCAGATAGGATAACATAGTGAATTGAAAGCTTCCTCACATGAATGCGGTTGTTCTTTGTCGCATCATCGGGGAAGTTTCCAGTCTTTAGATAGTTATAGATATTAGAAAATCATTCCCCAAAGTCTACATGGGAACATATAGGGGACTCGGCTTTAGGTTCTTGAGGAACTGTGGGGGTTTGCAAGACCTGGACCATGAAATGATATTCTTTCATGTCTTTTTTAGAAGGTATCAAGGAATTTGTGCTTGCCATGGCATCAACATGTCTATTTTCTCTCCTAGGGACATTATCTATGGTGAAAGAACATAACTATTTAAGCAAAGATAAGGCAAGGTCTTGGTACTGGGACAACTTACTTTGCTTGGCTTGATAATTTCCCATTATCCGGTTCACTATAAGTTCAGAGTTACCTAGGATATGGAGATGTTTTATTTTTAGCGCAATCGTGGCACATAGGATAGCTATAAGGGCTTCATACTCAGTGATGTTATTGGTACAAGGGAAATCTAGTCAAAAGGATAAGGGAACTAGTTTTCCTTCAGGGGATATTAGAACCATGCTTGCTCCAAAACTAGTTTGACACCTTGATCTATCAAAATACATTCTCCATTCGGAGTCATGATTGATCACAAAAATGTTTTCATCAGGAAAGGAGCGAGATGAGGGGGTGTCTGCCAGCTGATCTGCAACCTCTTGAACCTTTAAATATTTCTGAGTAATGAACTTTACGTCGAACTCAGAAAGCAACATAACCCATTTCTCTAACCTTCCTTCCAGATCAATGCTAGAAAATAGATGTCTTAAAAGATCCATTTTTACTATGATGTGTGTTTCGGCATGGAGGAGGTAGTGCCTCAACTTTTGCGTAGCGAAGATGAGAGCGAGGCATTATTTCTCCATGGAGGCATAACAGGTTTCATAGTCAACCAAGACACGATGAATGTAGTAGAGTTCTATTTCCTTTCTAGTGCCATCATATTGAGCTAAAAGAGCTGCCAAAGCATATGATGATGCAGCTAGGTAAAGCAAAAAATGTCTATCTTGCATAGCCGACATCAATATGGGAGGATGGGCCAAATAGGATTTGATCAAATCAAAGGCTCTTTGACATTCCTCATCCCATTTGAAGCAAACATCCTTTTTCAATAAGAAATTGAAAGGAAGGGTATGATTAACCAATTCAGATATAAATCTATGAATCGCCTAAATCTTCCCTTGTAGACTTTGCAACTCAGTAATGTTCCTTAGTGGAGGCATGTTAATGATGAAATCAATATTTTTACTGTCAACCTCGATTCCATGATGAGAGACTATAAACCACAAAATTTTTCTAGTGTCAACATTGAAAACACACTTAATAGGATTTAGTATCATTTTATAGAGTCAAAGTCTTTCAAAAATAAGATGAAGTTTCTTGGGGTGATCCTGACGAGTTATCGATTTCACCAATATATCATCAACGTAATCTTCTAAAATATTGCAGATAAAATCATGAAATATTAGGGTTATCGCCCGCTAGTAAGTAGCTCCCACATTCTTTAATCCAAAGGGCATGACCACATAACAGAAAGTACCCCATGGGGTAGTAAAGGTTGTCTTGTACTGATTGTCTATGTTAATACAAATTTGATTATAACTCGACAAGTCATCCATAAAAGAAAGAAATGCATGGCCCACAGCTGAGTCGACAATCATATATATTAGGTAGCGAAAAATTATCTTTAAGAGAATCCTTGTTAAGATCTCAAAAGTTGATGCATATGTGAATATGACCATTAGGATTACTAATGACAACTATATTTGAAATTCAAGGGGAATAATCGATAGGATAGATAAATCCTGCTTTCAATAGTTTCTCTATCTCAGTCTTAACTATCAATGCCACCCTAGGATTGATCTTTCGGATTTTTTGCTTAATTGGCTTGGCATCAGGACATAGGACGATATTATGAACCACTATAGATTCATCAATACTAGGCATATCCTCATATGTTCAAGTGAAGATGTCAGGATGAGAATGTAAGAGATCGATGTGTTTGTCTGCTTCTTCTGAAGAGAGAAACTTCTTGATTTTGATCACTTTTTCAACAGATGTAGGACTCATGGAGATATCAACAATGTCCCCCTTAAGAAGCGAGTTATGGTCCTCATGAGGGGGTACCAGAATTTCATCACTACTATTGGATAGAGGGTCCTACTCGTCAATACTCAAGATGTACTCTTTGAAATACTCTTGGCTATGCAGACGATATGGGGATCGTCTTTCATGGTGATACAAAGGCAACATGGAATAAGCACCTAGAAATTCCTCTAGTGCTTCATCTAAAGAGAAGAAATCAAGGGGGATTTTCTGAGCTTGCTCCCTTTCCTCTATTAATTCAGGGTGAACAAAGTTTAATGGTTTGGCTGAAATCATATTAACGCTCCACCAAGGCTTTTGCTTGGACTGTTCAACGGAACATCCTAGTCCCAAATAGTGTTGTCACAGCTTTAAATGGATGGGGAATTGAATCCCTTCCTCGATACACCCTAGGCCTTTTTTCCCATAGCCTTACCAAGAAGCAAGCTCATATCTGAACCCATAGCGATTTTGCAAAACCTCAGGAGGTAGTGGATCCACATAAAGTGTTTCATTCCACCAACATTTATCAAATATTTCTATGGGGGTACTTTTTCTTTCCTTTTCAGGTTCACAAATATTAATTTCTTTTGCAAAAGGAGGATTGTTTTCCTCAGCACAGGAAGGAGTGATCTCCTAAATAGGGTTACACTTCTTCTCCTCCACGGGAGTATTATCTACCTTTGTTTCAAGGGTACGTGGAAGGTCCACGCAAGAAGGATTCACCTTATATTCCATGATAAAGAATTCAGAAAATTTCAAGGAACCCCAATCATCTCGAAGGAAATAATTTTTTTTAGAAGTCAATGAGGGAGATTTAGGATCTTCTGCTTTAGGCGGTTCTTCATTTTTGACACTTGCCCTGGGGACAACTTCCACAGAGGGTATCAATGAAGAACATGCCATAGCATCGATAGTAAAAGATGGAATACAATTCCTGAGGGTAGATATATTCAAAGCGTGACCGACGATGACCAACTCACAGAGGCAAACACCTATTGGATTCACTTTAACTATAACTACTTGATTATTTGTGACAAATTTCAAGGAACAACGTAAAGTAGAAGTTACCAAACCCATAGCATGGATCCAAGATCTCCCTAAGAGGAGATTATATGGTAAGGGACTGGGAATCACATAGACCAACACAGGTAAGGTAACTGGGCCTAGCTGCAAAGGGAGTATTATCATACCTAGAGCTTGGTAGCCAACATTATCAAATCCACGAATGTACAAGGAGGAAGCTACTAAAGAAGATGAATCAGTTTTAATTTTAGGTACTAGGTCCATACCACAAAAATTGAGAGTTGAACTGGTGTCAACAAGGGTTCTCCTAATACTGATGTTGTTAACATTGAATATAATCATCAAAGGCTCTACTTGCTTCTACATGTCCAGAGGAAGGCGTTCTTGTGGGTGGAACATGATATTCAAAAATTTTGCATGAATGTGAGCCAACAATGCATTAACATCTATGGGCCTAGTGGAGGAAGGAAAGATAATCTATTGTAAATCTTCCTAAAGCATCTCTTGATAAACTGGGGTAGTCTAAAGCAAGTCCCAAAGCGAGATCTTAGTCGGAGTAACATGAAGCTGCTTGACAAGGTCATAATTGCTTGGTGCTTCGATCACAGGCTTAGGTGTTGGAGGAAGGCTTGGTTGAGAGGGTGGTAAAGAAGCAAGGACAAAAGGCTATTAATTTAGGTTTTTTTTATTACTCCTTGTAGGATATGTGTGTCCAACAACATTATAAGATGTAGAGTCTGTAGCTTTCATGAACTTTGAGTACAATTCTAGTGAATTGTTATGACATGAAATTCCATAGAAAAAAGAGTCGGTTGGGGTCACATAGATGACAAATTTCTTAGGGCTTAGAGGAGCCACTAAGACCACTACCACGTTCACAAATCCCTCAGCTTGTCGAGAGGAGGCTTTTTTGGGAGATTTGCGGATAGGGGAGAGTGCTTCTAAGAAATCATCTAGGGCATCCTACAGCATATCAAAATCTTCCTTACAAAAGCCACTATCATGAATGCACACCATCACAAAGAAACTTATGATGGTTCATGTTGGGTTCACCAAAATGTGATATAAGAGGGATTGGCTACACATGGGTCTCTCCTTTCTCGAGAGATCACCAGGGAACAAACTGCCTTTATACACCTCAAAATAATAGATTGACAAAATGATAATGAACTAAGAACCAATTATGCTTTGGGAAAAATTATCAGAGATCCAGGGAAAGCTAGACCAAAGGATTACTATCTTGGAAGAGGGAGCTCTCAGCCAGAAGACATTAACATAGTTCCAGGATGCTAGCACGATGCATTGTCGTCCAAAAGACGTGTTGGCATCCTGAACAATAGAGAACTCAGGAACTCAACGGATGGAAATAGATCCTACTTGTGAAATCAAGAGTAGTCCGTCCAGGACTATTTGACTAATCAAAAAACCAAATATTGAAGTAAATGCAGAGATGCTTGGAGAAAGCTTACCTTTTTCTGAAAGTTCAAATCTTCACTCCAAGATCCTTTTCGCGACCTACACACAAAAGACCAAGGAGAAAGTTGTTGGGTGACTGTATAGGGGCCTACCTTAGTTAGACCCTGCTTTGGTGTTCCCATCTCCATGGACAACCAAGTTGGAAAGGAATGCTAAAGAAGTAAACAAAGTGTGTGGTGAAAGTAATACCCACTCAAGAGTAGAACCCACACCATGATAAGCGTTTGGTGAAAGAAATACCCACTCATGAGTAGAACTCGCACAAGTAGAGAGTAGAAAAATGTGTGTAAGAGGAAAGAGAGAGAGAGCATTACCCATGGGCCAAGGCCCTCTCTGAAGCACATAGACACACTATTGAGTGCTTTCTTGAGAGTTTCTGCTACTATTGGGGGGACCTCAGTCTGGCATGGCCTCGCTTATGAGTGCACTGCTATTAAAGGAGTATCAAAGTTTAATCAAAATGGAGAGAGAGCTAGTGTGGTGTCTTCCAACCTTCAAATGAGAGGCAGAAAGAGGTTTTTATGCTTGCAAGGGCAGCAAGGAGCTGTTACTTTTAGAGTGTAACGGCTAGGACACATTTCTCAAGGGTTAACCTTCCTAATTGCACATTTTAAACTCAGGAAATAGATAGGACAGTGCCATGTTGCACACACATCTGCATGCTACACATTCGTCCAAAGCCTATATTCTCAAAAAACATGTTGCTAGGCTTTTGTTGCTCAACCACTTGTCCACATGGAGTCAGAATCGTGAAATTCCAACCCACATGATTTTGTCATTGATGTCTTAGGGTGCCATAAGTGCTATGCATAAATGTAAAAATATGGAATTTCCCTAGGTGGAATTCTATGATATTACAATCCCTAACAATGTTTCCAAGCCCTCTTACACCATTTACTTTCAAATATTCTAATAATAGATATATTTTCCAAACTTCTGTTAAATAGATGAAAACTAAAAGACTTGACAGATTTTACAACATTTACCAATCTATAACATGAGAATATTTTGAGACTCAACTTCCTGACATAAATTCATACTGAAAAATAAAGATTTAAAATATTTTTATGTTATTATTGTGAACAACTAGAGAAGTGTACATCAACACAGTTTATGGAGTACTACCTTATCTCAGGGCATGGAGTATTAAATCATTCAATTAAAATCATACAACAACATTTGGCTTATCACTATAGAGCTATTAAATGATGTATTGCACCATTTCACTCAAAATTCCTTGCCAATATTACTTATTTATCCATCCATACACTCACATAAATCTTCATTCATGCCAAAGAAAATTAACTTGTTCTTTGAACAATAGCATCAACAATGAATAAACATTCAATGGAAATACAATGAAAATGAATAGAAAGATCCTTGATCCATTTTATTCATAATTCATATGAGGTATACAATTGGAGAACAAAGGATTAGAAAATATGCCATTTGTATTTAAAAGTGACAATACTAATATACAATGCTAGTAATCTAAGACTCAAACTGTAAAACCTAGATAAAAATTACACAAAAAAGTATTTGCATTCTCTATTGTAATTTGCTTCTCAAAATTCATTCAACAACCTTGTCAAATGGCCTTGAATTCCCTTTAAAAATAAATAGAGAAAAACAAGCTCCAAGCTAGTTGACACTTGTCACATTTACATTTGACAATTACAATTCTTTTCAAATTCCAATTATATTTGCAAACTGTGAGGGGAAATACCTAGATGAGACAAAAGTTATTTTCAATTGCCGATGCAGATACTTCCCACCTTCCAAAGGATCCTTATCTAATAAAGATACTCCTTCCATGAGAAAAAAAAATTCTTCCATGTGCACCCAAAAATGTAGGACATAAAACAATAAAAAATTAAAGCAGGGGAAAAGGTGAAACAACATCCATGTTAGCAACAACCTATGAGAAAATTTGAAGTTAGTAGGAAATAATATTTTAAACATTGATATGTTAAAGGCTTAATCTATAAAATTTTCAGGCCATGTATAATATTCTTCCTCAGTAGGCCAGCTCACATCCAATAACCTTTGTATCTTAGAATCATGCCAGTTGTATGTAGCATCCATCATTATCCTAGCCTCTTTGACAAATGCATCCATGTTTGCCTCAATCCTAAACATGTCATCAATGGTAGCATTTAATGCAGCATAGTCAAGATTTCCAAGAGCGTAAATAATTTGAGGGGAAATCTTAAGGAGATCTCTAAATTCTTCTTTCCATGTGCAAAAGTATTTTAGTGCATCCACACACATTCCTAAATTAATAAAATCAATTGATTTGTTGGGAGAAGTATCAGATTTCCATGGGAAATTGGTTGTATAGTTGCAGAGCAAGGTCAAAATGTTTAGAGATTTGGAGGGATATACAGTGCCAAAGACTTTGAATGAGGAGGGAGCACTAAAATACTTCAACACATGGAAAGGAGAATTTGGATATTTCCTCAAGGTTTTCCCTCAAATTATTTATGCTTATAGAAAGCCTGACTACACTGCATTAAATGATGCCAATGATGACATGTTTAGGATTGAGGTAAACATGGATTCATTTGTCAAAGAGGCTAGGATAATGATGGATGCTAGATACAACCTACATGGTTATGAGATACAAAGGTTGTTGGATGTGAGCTGGCTTACTGAGGAGGAATACTATACATGGCTTGAAAAGTTTATAGATTAAGCCTTTGATATATCAATGTTTAAAATATTTTTTCCTCCTCACTTCAAAGTTTCTCATCGGTTGCTACTGACGTGGATGTTGTTTCACCTTTTCCCATACTTTGATTTTTTATTGTTTTACATCCTACATTTTTGGGTGCATGTGGAAGAAGTTTTTTTTCTTGTGGAAGGAGTGTCTTCATTAGATAAGGAGCCTTTGGAAGGTGGGAAGTATCTACATCAGCAATTGAAAATAAATTGTCTCATCTAGGATATTCCCCCTTACAGTTTGCAAGTATAACCATATTTTGAAAATGATTGTAGTTGTCAAAGGTAAATGTTATAAGTTTCAATTGGCATGAAGCTCATATTTCTCCCTTGTTTTTATAAAAGGGAATTCAAGGCCATTTAACGGGGTTGTTGTTGAATGAAGTTCAAGAAGCAGATTGTAATAGAGAATGTAGATACTTTTTTTTCTAAGTTTTGTCTATGTTTTGGAGTTTGAGTCTTAGATTAATAGCATTGTATATCAATACTATCACTTTTAAATGTAAATGGAATTTTTTTGAGCCTTTTTTCTCCAATTGTATACCTCATATGAATTGTGAGTAAAATGGATCAAGGATCTTTCTATTCATCTTCATTGTATTTCCATTGAATGTTTATTCATTGTTGGCGCTCTTGTTCAAAGAACAAGTTAACTTTATTTGACATGAATGAATATTTATGTGTGTATGGATGGATAACTAAGTAATATTTGTCGGCAATTTTCATTTAAATGGTGTAAGGCATCATTTAATAGCTCTATAGTGATAGGTCAAATGTTATTGTATGATTTTAATTGAATGATTTAATATTCCATGCCCTGAGATAAGGCACTAGTCCATAGATTGTGTTGATGTTCAATTCTCTGGTTATTCATAGCAATAACATACAAAACATTTTAGGGATCACCCTCCTAGGTCTTGCAAAGCCTGAAGTGTAGAGGGAAAGTATCAATGAATTTCACTTGTCAAGTTGGCCAATCCCTCCTAATTACTGATCATTGAATTTGGAAAATTCATAGATAATTGGTGAGATCAGCTTGGTTTATTTAAAACCCCAACACTAGGTAAGCACAATATGCACAATCAAGTAATGAGTTTTCCAACAATATGGAAAATGATCGTGATCATCATCCCAGGAAGCACAATCCCTATATGGTCTCTAGGTGATGCCATCCAGTAGCCTACATCTCCCACTCATATCTATATCACTACTCCTCCATAGATGTAAACATATGATAGTCATAATGCTATATACCTATCCACCAGTGGTCAAAATATAACTATATGCTCCCATGCCCACACCATGTGCAAGTTCATCCCATAACTGATCGATTATTCATGCCTATACACCAAATCATGTAGATGGAAGTATATAATGACCAATAAGCATGGCTCCCAAGCATACACCATCACCTCCTCCATCATCCTAGCAAGCATCTCCCCCCATCCCATTGGAAATCCATGGCCTTGTCAATCAAGGATCACAATACCAATGATCATTGTGTAGATCACCACTATCAACCTATCATACATATCATCCAAGGTATCCCATCTGATCTCATAGCCCTCCACTCCAAGACATAACCTCAAACATCCTCTAAATGGTAGCTAGTCCATGATCAGGGTTATATATCACTCACTCTCCATGAATTGATAGTCATAATATCTACCATACATCCTCTAGAGCGACTATCACCTCTCTAGTCAGAAAGTGAAATGAACTCTTCTCTGAGTGTCATCTCTCTGATAGCACCAATAGTAGCCCCTTTAGCTTGAATGATGGGCATAAATTCCACATGATATAGACCTAGCACATGCAATGTATCATGCTCCTCATCACCAAGATAGTCTTGTAACCTAAATAATGTCGGTCGACTCTCTCACATATAGATAGGTGGAAGTCTCACCTGCAATCACACAAAGCACATCATGCTAATCACGACACCTAATTTATCCTATTGGACCTATTACATATTAAAAAAAATCAAAAAATTCTTAAATTTTACTATTAGTAAAATGCGTAGCACAATATGTCATATGTGTTGCACCTTTGTGGTGTACTTTGAAATTGTGAGCCAACTTTACATATGTGTCACTTTTTCATTCATATGTGTTGCACTTTTATACATGTGTCACACCATCCTAAAATTGTAGTGTTTTTTTTCATATGCGTCATTCTAGCCTACACTTGTGGCACACCATCAAACATGTGGTGCATTTAACATTTGTCGCTTTATTTGATAGATGTGTTCCACATCACACTTGCAGTGCAAAACACCACACATGTCACAAACACTATAACATATGTGGTGCAAAAACTACATTGCATTTTTTTCTCTTCTTCAAGCCCTAAAATATACCAAAAAATGATAAAATTATAAAGCAAGGAATAGTTACATACCACCCTGCTCGAGTCCTCTGCATGCCCCAATGATTGAACTCGATACCCATGATGAATTGCGACTCGAATAGGTGACATAGGTCCACTACCTCTAATCAACCTCTCATTCTAAAGCTCCTAAAATCCTAAACTCAAAATGCACAAATGACCTATTTTGCACTCCTTAAGCCTATTTATAACATTTTTTACCTAAAAGGCCCTCCCTGCTTCATAACTGGATGCATTATATTTCACCTTTGAATGCCTATATCAAGCCCAAAATCAACCCTTAAGCCTAGTTTTTCGCTTCCAATGCTTTCACACCTATCAAATTGACTTGTCAGTAAACTTGCCAAATTTTTTGGAATTTTTTGAAAATTTGTCAATTTTCTTGAGGGCGTATCATCCTATCTTGCATCTATGAGCACGCCGGGGTAGGTCCATAGCTGCATTTTCTTGATTATTCTTTGACACAATGCTCAAAATCACATTTTATCAAAGAGGGGAAAAATGTAGACACTGAAAAATGTCCTAAGCTTGCAAGCAACATTTTCTCACTAATTTGTCTTATTTTCTACATATTCAAATAATTTTAATTATTGAATTAATTCACTTTATCTTTATTCCTCTTTTGATTAATTTAAATAAATATCACGGTATTTAAATTACGTCACTAATGATCTCTTTTCATCTATAATTAAATAAATAAGAATTTATTTAATTATTCATTTTCATTTTCCCTCTCTTTCTTCTATAATTAAATAATTATTTTAATTATTTAATTATTCATTATCTATTTCCTTCCATAATTATTTAAATCCTTATTTATTTAATTGTTTATCATTTTCTTTCCTCTACAATTAAATAATTGTTTCTAATTATTTAAATATTTATCATTTTTCTCCAACCCTTATTAAATAATTACTTTTAATTATTTAATATTTCACATCCCACATTTCTTCTATAATTAAATAATTATTTTTAATTATTTAATTATTCACCCACCATTTCCTAAATTAAATAATTGTTGCAATTTTTTAATTTATTTAGTTTTAGCCTAGCTCAAAATCTCAATTAATTCCTCAAGTTTTGGTCCATCCTTCCCATCCTTATCTCTTTTCTTCTCAATTAATCTCATCCATTGATCATCATACCTCATCATTCAATCCTCACCATCCATTTAAATTGGGATTTATATAAAACCAAGCTATCATTCTCATTTTTGAGGGATTTTGAGAGCAAAGGACACAATAAATCTAGATAGAGAGAAGACATTGAAATTTATATTAAGTAATAAACCATTACATAAACATTATGCATTCACTATTACAAACATGTTCATCATTACAGACTTCAACTTTTGTTACAAAGACCTACTGAGTTCTTGCTCAACATACAAATTTTTCTCTTGCTAGAGCTTCTATTCCTTTGACAAACTTAGCCATTCATTCTCCTTTCAACTCTTGACTCCTTACAGCTCTATGGAGCTGGACTCCATTTGGGAGTAATTACCAACATGCAGTTCTAGAAAATATATAGACTTAAGATTCAATGGAAGAGAGGCATAAATACATAAAATAATATATTTGTCACACCCACAAAACATGTAAAGTCTATGGAGGAATTAATGTGATATCCTTACAAATCTTATTTTCAGATCCATCTTCAAATTGTCTTCAGTGCTAATATTGATTGAGATCCAACATTGATATGATGACTGACATGGAGAGGACACGATAGTTGGAGTAGTTGGGATTATAGTCTCCAACACTCCCCCTTAATCACAACTACAAATTTTGATTTCTTTCTTTATCTCTTTCCCTGATGCTTCAGCGTCTACAATTTTCAATCTTCAAATTCTAGGAATCAAACCTAGGAAATCCCATGATGCTACTAGGATGCTCTACCCATGAGCTCTGGCCCTTTCTGGTAACAATTCCATTGTAGGTTTAGGTGTGATGTACTTGTTTTATCTACACCTCCCATACAGTCACTTTGTTGGTGCTCGAGGATCCTAGCATAAATTGGCTTTGTTGGCCTTATTCACAAAATTTGCATACAAGTCATGGTTCAGATGACCATAAACTATCATACTGGTGGTTTCAGATTACCATGAACTCATAAACAAGTGCTTTCAGATTACCACAAACTCACATACTAGTGGTTTCATATTGCCACAAACTAACATGATGGGGAAGCAAATGCATACTTGAAACTCAAACTAGTATCCTCTAATTTTTTATTTCCTTGTCAACACCTATCCCTACTTTGTTCTACAAACTTTCAATATGCCCTCAAACTAACTCTCTCTCAACTTAGACACTTACACAACTTCCTCTATAGAACCAACTACAAGATAGAAACAATAGGCTATGACATCCTCTATTCAGATTCCTTTTCAAAAAAGAACACCATTTTTACCTTCGACTTTAATACTGATAGACTTGATTTACAACCTCATTAACTTGAGATTCCTTTACCCTTCAGCCTCCTTATTGGGTTTTTTTTGAGCGACCTGGACAGATGGTTGCAGTCACAAATCCTTCAGATCAACAATGATTCGGCCTCCTCTTAGCACTGGCCTGCTTCTATGAACACTTCAAATTTTGGAAAGTTTGAATGGCTCGAGACCTCTTCCACACTTTGACTTTGCTGGAGCCTATGATGGCTCAAATTTCAGCAACACCCTATAATATTTTTTCACCTCTTCTTGGTAATGAAATTTTTTCTACAACTTCTATTTTGATGGATGAAACATCTATCCCTTCTTTTGGACTTCATCTATGGTTGGGGTGACTTCATTAGATCTCTACTAGATCTTCCAAACTTCAATGACAGCGATCTCTTCTTGCAAAGAAATGACCTTTCTTCATAACTTCATTGATTTCCTTTTAGGTGGCTTCTTGTTGACTTTAATCTCCTTAAGAGGGACGACTTCCTCCCTTTGCAACAATAAATATCCCTTCAATAGTTTCTAGTGTCTTCAACCTTTGGCGGAGATGAGATCTCCTTCCTTAGTGGCTTAAACTCATGTGCCTTATTTCACTATAGCTACCTTCAAACACCTTTGCAGTGATTTCAACAATATCTGCAAACAAACTTGCATTGGCTCTTTATACAACAATTGTGACATAAAAAATTTATGTTGTGACTTTAATCTTTTAACAGAATCCCATTGATTCATTCTTTAAAATCCTTGGCATCTATTTATTGCTATTGAGATGGCTAATATCCCTAGATTGGACTTGACTAGCCCTTAACGATTTCTCATATTCTTCTCATGGCTACAAACCCAGAAAAACTACTTATACCACAAGACATGATAGATTATAGGAAACCCCATGACTCTTCTCAAACACAAAACCCAGAAAAACTTCTGCTACCAGTGAGCCTGACCGACATAGCTCTAATACCACTTTGAAGGATTTTGAGAGAATAGGACACAATAAAACCAAATAGAGAGAAGATATTGAAATTTATATTAAGTAATAAACCATTACATAAACATTATGCATTCACTATTACAAACATCTTCATCATTACAGACTTTGACTTCTATTACAAAGACCTACTGAGTTGCTGCTCAACATACAACTTTTACTCTTGGTAGAGCTTTTGTTCCTTTGACAAACTTAGCCATTCATTCTCCTTTCAGCTCTTGACTCCGTACAACTCTGCAGAGCTGGACTCCATTTGGGAGTAATTACCAACATGTAGATCTAGACAATATATAGACTTAAGATTCAATGAAAGAGAGGTAGAAATACATAAAATAATATATTTGTTGCACCCACAAAACATGTAAAGCTTGTGGAGGAATCAATGTGATATCCTTACAAATATTTTTAAATCTTATTTTTAGATCCATCCTGAAATTGTCTTCAATGTTGATCTTGATTGAGATCCAACGTTGATATGATGACTGACATGGAGAGGACCTGACAGTTGGAGTAGTTGGGATTACAATCTCCAACACTCCCATTTAATCTACATGTCAGTTGTCAATCTGTAGTTTCCTTCCAGAGTTGATCTCTAAAGCTATCCATAATGCCAAGCCTATCTCTTAGGTGTTCAAAACTATCCTTTGGCAATGCCTTGGTGAAGATATTGGTGAGTTGCTACTCGGATCTACAATACTGAAGTTCTATCTCACCTTGTTCTACCAATTCCTTTATGAAGTGATAATGAATCTCAATGTGTTTGCTTCGTCCATGGAAGACTGGATTCTTTGTTAGTGCTATGGAGGACACATTGTCACAATGAATGACTGTGTTGTCAACTTGTTGTTGTAAATCTGTAAGGATCCTCCTTGACCAAATAGCCTGAAAAGTTGTTGCATTTTCCGCTATGTACTCTGCTTTTTCTATGCTGAGAGAGACAATTGGATACTTCTTTGATGCCCATGAGATTGCACCTGATCCCATGTTGAAGACATACCTAGATGTGCTCTTCCTATCATCCACATTTCCTACCCAATCACTATATGTGAAACCATCCAACTCGAACTCATTAGATGCTGCATACAAAATGCCATAATCAGTTGTTCCATTGACATACTTCAAAATCCTTTTTCTTGCTTGTCAATGTGTCTCCTTAGGTTCCTCCATGAACCTACATATCAAGCTTATTGCATACATTAAATTAGGCCTAGTTGATTTCAAGTACATCAAACTTCCAACCATGCTTTTGTAGAGGGTTGGGTTCACTTCCTTACTATTGTCATTCTTGCACAGTTTTAGACCTATTGTTGTTGGTGTGGGGGCAGTTTGCTGTTATTCATTTTGAACCTCCTTAAAATTTGTTTGGCATAATTAGATTATGAAATGAAAATGCCATGCTGTATTTGTTGAACTTCCATCCCAAGAAAATACTTTAACAAACCTAGATCCATCATCTCAAATTCATTTTTTATCACCTCTTTAAAATCTGCAATTTTGTTGTCACTGTTACTAGTAAAAATCAGATAATCTACATACAAAACAACAATTAAAATATCACCTTTAGCTGATTTCATGTAGAGTGTGGGCTCACTAATGCTCTTGCTAAAGCCATTTCTCAACAAATATGTGTCTATTCTATTGTACCACACCCGAGGTGCTTGTTTCATCCCATAAAGAGCTTTCCAGAGCCTATACACTTTGTCCTCTTGCCATGGGACTTCATAGCCAGGTGGCTGCTACACACACTTCCTCCTTCAACACTTTGTTTAAGAAGGCTAACTTTACATCCATCTGAAACACTTTCCACTGATATTGTGTTGCAACTACTATCACTGTCTGCACTATTTCCATCCTTCCAACTGGTGCATATGTCTCATCATAATCTATATTGGGCTACTATTTGTAACCTTTCACAACTAGCCTTGCTTGTGTCTTTCAATTTTTCCTTCTACGATACAGTTCATCTTATAAACCCACTTCACTCCAATCACTTGTTTACCCTTAGGCAAATTAGTCAATTCCCATGTTTGGTTCCTCTCTATAGCCTCCAACTCTTCATCCATGGCCTTACACCACTTATCTTCTCTCACGGCTTCCTCAAAGTGTGTTGGATCACTATAGGAGAATAGTGCAAAATCCAAATTTTCATTGAAATCAACATGTTGTGTGTTGTTATAGATCTCCCTCACACTCTTTGTCTTACGTGGCATTAATGATGCAAGTGTAGGGTCTGAATTTGCTTCTGAACTGCTACTACTCTGACCTTGGGAGCTACTATATTGTTGGTTGTCGGAGCTACTACTCTATTGAATCCTGGAGCTGCTAGACTGTTGTCTTTGTTCAGTGCTACTAGACTATTGTCTCTATTGAATGCTGCTAGAGTTACTGTTCTATGACAGATCACCAAAGTTGTTTTCTAATGCTCTGTGGTAGTTTCTTCCTGAGCTACTTCTCTCTTGAGCTCCCCCTAAGTTGTCTTCTAGAGTTTCATTATCATCAAAGGGTATTGCAACTGAATTACCCATTGTGTCATCCATCATTCTATCCCATGCTTCATTTTCAATAAACACATCTCTGTTGATCACAACATTCTTTGTGATGAGATTGTATAATTTGTAGGCTTTTGAATCCTCACTATAGCTTATGAAGATACACTTTTCTCCTTTTTCATCAAAATTTTGCCTCTTCTCTTTTGGCACGAGTGCATATGCCACACACCCAAATATCCTTAAGTGTTCAAAACTCCATTTGTTGTTTGTCCATGCCTCTTGTGGAATCCTATCACGAACAATCTTTGTGGGGCACCTATTCAATATATAGACTACAGTTGCTAGAGCTTCTCCCCAAAATATGTGTGATAGACCTTTTTCTTTCAGCATACTTGTCACCATATCTTGAATGGTTCTATTCTTCCTTTCCGCCACTCCATTTTGTTGTGGGGTATACCTTGTTTTAAATTGTTTGTGAATTCCTTCATTCCTACAAAAATTTAGAAAATCATTGGAGATGTACTCTCCCCCTATATTTGTTCTAAGGGATTTGATATAGTGACCACTCTCCTTTTCAATTGATGCCATGAACCATTTAAACTTCTCAAAGGACTTCGATTTATTTTTCAAGAAATAAACCCAAATTTTTCTTTTGTAATCATCTATAAAAGTCATGAAATATGTATTTCTAGCTAAAGGGGGGGTTTCCATGGGTCCACATAAATCTGAGTCCACTAACTCAAGCGACGCCTTTGCTCTCCTAGAATACCTGGATTGAAATGGCTGCCTATGTTTTTTTACTAAAATGCAAGCCTCACACTTGCCATCAGGTTCTACAATGGATGGTAAACCCCTAACCATTCCTTTCATAAACAATAAACTCAAACTAGAAAAGTTTAAGTGCCCATACCTTAAATGCCATAGTTTGGATGGGTCTTTGATGATTGTCTTGAGTGCAGACTGCTATTCGACTGCTGGCTTTTGTGCAATTGTTGTGAGTGTTGGTGAACAATGTTGTTGTTGACCATCTGTTGTTCCTATTGTAGACACTATGTGCATCCTAAGAGGAAACATTTTGTTTCTCATCATCTACACTGTAACCATCTCTTTCTTGCTACCTCCTCTATCAAATATCCTGCATTCTTCATTCTCCATCAAGATTTTGTAACCATTTTGGACCATTTTTCCAATGTTCAATAGATTATGCTTCATGCCAGGGGCATAATAAACATCTTGGATTTGCTACTTCTCACCATTCTTGGTTTGAATGTTGACTAGATCTTTTCAAATGACGGGAACCTTCTCATTGTTTCCCATTTTGATCTTGGTTTTTATACTGTTGTCAATGGAGGCAAATAAATTTTTGTTACCACTCATGTGGCTGCTGCATCCACTGTCCAGGTACCAAAATTCATCATTGTTGTGTTCAACAAGGTTACAAACAATGAATACATTGGACCGTTTGTCATTTTCAACTTTGTTCTCATTTGCTACATTAGTATTTTGACCTCCATGGCCATGCTGCTTCTTTCTACAGTCACTAGCATAATGGCCATATTTGTGATAGTAATAACACTGCACATTCCTCTTGTCATTCCTTTGATTCAAACTATTGTTCTTCCTCTAGTACTGGTTTGCTGACAATGAGCTGCTTGTCTCCTCTGTGCTGTCAAAACCTCCTCTTCCAAAATTGTTTCTTCCTCTGCCTTTTTGACCTCTTCCTCTGTTGTTTCTTCCTCTTCCCTAACCTCTTGCATTGGTTTGATCTTTGAATTCTTGCTCTAGGGAAGGATTAGATCTGTTCAACCACTGCTCATGGGTTTGTAGTGAACCCATCAACTCATCTATAGTCATCTAAGACAAATCCTTTGCCTCTTCAATGACAACGACTACATAATGAAATTTAGTAGGAAGACTTCTTAGGATTTTCTCAACAATCCTTTTCTCTTCCATTGTTTCTCCATTGATTCTCAGCTAATTTACTAGGGTTGAAACCTTAGTGAGATAATCCGAAATGAACTCATTATCTTTCATTTGTAGAGTCTGAAAATTTCTTGTCAATAGTTGCAACTTAGCTAATCTCACTTTTTCAGTCCCTTTATAACTATTTTGCAATATATCCCAAGCTTTTTTTGCATAGTTTGATGCGGCAACACGTGGGAAGATAGCCTCACTCAAGGCCACCTCAATCAAATTGAGGGCTTTTGCATCCTTCATTCGGATCTCCTTCAATTGATTCTTTTGTGCATTTGAAAGAGCTACAAATGCATTTGGGTCTGTGATACCATTGAACCCATTAGTGACCAACTCCCATAGGTCATTTGCAACTAAGATGGTTCTCATCTTCTTAGCCCATATATCATAATTCTACCCATCAAATTTTGGTGGCTGCTGCCAACCTTTGCTCTCATCTCTTGCCATATTTCTCAAATTTGAGAAGACTAAACAATGCCTAGATAACCTAGGGCTTTACCCATAATAAACAAAAAAAATGACTAACTACCCAGAAAAATAGGTCTCTGATAACACTTTTTGGGAGGCAAGGGTGCAATAAAACACAAAGTCACTGTTATGACAGGATGGACAGAGCGGAAATAAACACACATAATACTCACAGTGAACGCACAGTGACAACAAGTCTAGATAGAAAGAAATTAACTTTGCATATATTCCTTTTTGCTTCAAAATACAAAAACTTAGAGGATATTATCTGATTTACATTAACAAAATAAAACTAATCTATTTGGATAGATGTCCACTGACTGGGTGCTACACTCACCCTGAAATAGATAAATTGCTACAATCTTGTAGCTACAACTGACAATGCACTACGACTGATAAACATTCCTTTTGTGCTGTTATTGTCACCTTACTTTTTGTTGAACATTCTCCACTTCATCTTCTGTTGTAGGGTATTCACATACACAGCATAAACTGACTTTTTCTTTTTGCTAACAATTTCCAAGACATTCCTTTTGTCTTACATTCAGCTCATGAGAATGATTTTTTCATTCAAAATTGAAAATCACCTAACTCATTAATTGCTAGCAAGCTACAACAACGATTTCAAACTCAAACATGAGCACTAGATTTCAAAATTTAAATTAACCTACCATATTAATTTCTCCAAGTATACGTTGGAGGAAAGTTGACAAGTTACATGGGGGTTGAGTTGAAAAGTCTGCTGACTGCATAATATTAAATATTCCAAAAATTTTAGGGTTAACCACAATATTTGATATTTTGCTATCATGCTATCTTGAGATCTTGCTACTATACATCAAGCTTATCAAATATATTACATACTACAAATCTGAGAGCAAACAAAGGAAAATGGAGAAGAGCATGGAGGAGAATTAACTATGGCATAGGAATTGAAGTATCATTGATTTATTATTTAGATTTCTATTCTCCTTTGTGCTTCATTTTTAGATTAGGGTCATTATGGCTTGAATTGAGATAGTTTTGTGGTTGCTATCATTGATGATTCATGATTTATTTCAAATTTCCCCTATCTGAAAAGTCATCATCCATTGGTCCAAACACATCCGAATGAATGATCTCTAATATTATCTCTTAGCTTTATCAATCCCATTAGAAAATGATGATCTATTCTATTTACCAAATACACAATGCTCACACAATTTTTTTTTACCAATAGAATAATTAGAAATACCATCAACCAAATTTTATTCAAAATGTTCTTAAGACCCTTTTCACTTACATAACCCAATCTATGGTGCCACAACACGCATGCATTTTTTAGTGTCAATTACATTGGAAAAATTAGAAAAAATGTAAGCATTAAGCCTAAAAAAGGTCCCAATCTGAGATCCTTTAGCTATCACCAAACTCCCTATTATCAACCTACAACCAAACTTTTCAAATGTCACATGCATTCCAAAATCATTCAAATTGGATACTAAAAGTAAAATTCTTGCAAGTCGTAGAATATTTTAAACATGATCAAGGGTTTTAACTCTCCCATCACTGAAACACAACTTTACCTTTCCCTTACCAACAATATTCTTCGTGTTATTATCACTAAGGAAAAATTATCCCCAATCATAAGATAAATATGAAGTAAACCACTCCTTGTGATGAGTCATATGGAGGAGCAACTTGAATCAATAAGCCAAGCATCATCACTAATAGTGTTAGTAGAAATAAAAAAAGCATCAAAATCACCATCTTCTAAGGACTTTTTTGTGGAAGTATTCAAACTCTTTTTCTTGTTTCTAAACTCCTTCACATGTCCTCTCTTACCATAATTCCAATACTTTACTCTACTCTTCCCTAGGGTTTTAGAATGTCCTATAGACTTGTCTCTCTTTTTTTCCCCTTTAAGCCCTCCTTTTTCCTTGGACCTTCCCCGCACATGCAAGGAATCTTGGGAGCCCGCATTCATGGACTTTCTCTTCATTTCTTCTAAGAGGATTATTATAGTGATACTAGCCATCTTTGATTTTGTACCACCACCACTTATGGAAACAATTAAATTTTCTCAAGATTCGAGTAAAGAACAAAGCATCAAAATATATTTATCTTCCTCTTCTATCTTAACATCTATTGATGAAAGATGACTTATAATCATATTAAAAGAATTTAAATGTTCTACAATAGAATCACCATCCTTCATTTTCAAAGAATACAAATGTATTTTGAGATATAACTTATTAGTTAGACTTTTGCTTTGGTAAATATCACCTATCCTCTTCCATAAATTGTATGTGGTAGATTCTTTTGAAACACTCAAGAGGATGGAATTTGCAAGGCACAATTGAATTATTCCTCATTCCTTCTTGTCTATTTTCTTCCAATATTCATCAGATGTTGATTCTAGTTTCTTTTCACTAAAAACTACCAACCACTAATCTCTCTCTTCAAGGAGATCCTCCATCTTCAACATCCACTTCTCGTAAATAGTTTCATTAAACTTCTCAATATCTAGATGGAATGTAGAATCCACGGTTTATAATCTTCTTCACAAATCTACAAACCCACAATGCACAATCTCCCACTACAACCAAAAAACCTTCAAGACTCAAAATAAAGGCATCCCTCTCTTAACAAAATTGTTAGCTATGATACCAAATGTTAGAAATCAAGGTATAACTTGAAGCAATATGGACTTATTAAATTGGTTGCAAATCAAAAATTATATATTCAAGATTACCATAGAAAAATTATTTTATTGATAATTGCAGCAATAAAAGAAAAATCTACATTACCACAAGTCATCAAACATAAGTGACACAAGATATACGTGGATAAACCCTTGCAAGAAAAAACTCCACACCCAAAGAGATCCAATGTTTGTATTAATCTTCAAGGAAGTACATCAATAGAACAATTATCTCTGTAACCTGACAACACTTTGTCACTCTAACAACTTGCAAAGAAAACTCTTACTATTGGGATATGGTGTTGTACACCATTGCATAAATTGATTTATCATATATTGTAATTAAATAATTATTTAGTTGTGATACACCTTCGTGGTGTTTTTAACAACACTAGGTAATTATTTGAGGACCCACTTATGTTGTATTGTAACATTATATTATTATTATTCATGTGGGAGACATGTGATAATAATTCAATATTGGGGAAAATATTAAATAATGTGATGTCTTAGTACCCAATATTAAATAAGGGGTTAGTGGTTTGTATTCACATGGTCTTATGGTACATGGTTTCGCCTTACCACTAGTTGTGTTATTTTTGAGCTTGTGTCTATAAAAGAAAACATGTGTGGAGTGGTTTAGGTTGGCTGAGTGGTTTGGCTATCATTATTGAGTCTTCTTGAGAGTGCATTTCTGGAGCATGGCATGGGATGTGTGGATTCATGCTTGGACACATGGGAACGCATTGGAGGGCTTGATGCTTTAGAAGTGTTAATTGTAACTCTTGTATTTCCTTAATGCCGATTAATATCACAGAGTATGGATGCTTTTGGAGGATGGGTTTTTCCCTCTTGAGGGTTTTCCCAAGGTATATCTTATGTCATCTTTGATGGGTATGTTGTTTATTCTCTTGTATGTGGATTCTAATCACTTATTTGCATTGTTCTCTTTTGGGTTATGTGAAAATTGTCATACAATGGCTACAAGTTTCCTTACAAGTGGTATCAAAGCTTTCATGGTTGAAGATTTTTTTGTTATAACCCTAGGTTGAGAGAATATTGCTTGAAGTTTGAACCTATGCAATGTATGAGAAAATGAAAGACATGGAAAAATATGAGGGTTTTGCATGTTTTTTATTGTAGATCTAAGGGTTTTGGGTTTGTTGCTATGATGAGTTGTTTGTATATTTGGGGTGTGAAAAATTAGGGAAAAAAAGTTTCTTGGTTATGCATTCAAATGGGAGTTTTGTGGGGGAAATTTTAAAAATAACCTCATGGGACAAAATGGACCTCATGGTTAGATCTAGGTTGGTCAAGAGATGAATTTTGACATATAACTCAACCTATTTTGAAGAAGTTGAAAAAAATGCAATTTTTTTCTAGCAAAATCCCCATTTTCGGCTATACAGGCGTCACTATTAGGGTATTTAGAAATAAATTATTTTAAAAAATTAAAATCCTGCTACCTACAAAAGAAAAAAATTAAATTAAAAATTAAAAAAAGAAAAGAAAAAAGGATCGATTTAAAAATGAAATGAAAAAATTAAAGTTTTTGGGGGTCGACACCCCCTGCCTCCATACTATGAACAATGACCTACTAACCATTGAAAATGGTACCAGTAGGTATCAGTATCGACAACTGCTAGCTGACAGGTCCCACCATAGGTCGGCCTTAAAAATCTTTTTTTTAAAAAACTTTTTTTAAAAAATAAAATAAAATTTAATCACCTATTAATATTGAATCTACCATTAAATTAAAAAATGCCCAATGCATTTTTTTTAAAATGCAAAATGAAATTAAATTAAAATTTATTTTTTTCCATGTCTACCACCTAAGGAACGGCGCTGCCCAACCACTAAGGGTGGCTAATTTTTTTTGGCCTCAAGTGCAAACTAGACTTTTTCTTCAGAGGGGCATAACTTTCTCCCAAATTGTCCATTTTTCCTCTTCTTGGACTCATTGGAAAGGTGACTCAGTGCTCTACATTGTGGTTTTTTGGATATTTTTCAATTTTGATAGCATTTTTCTAGCTAAAAGTCGTGTTCTATTTGAGCTTCGAGAAGTGATATCGAGTGCATATGGAGTCAAATTTTGGACTTTGAATAGTTGATGGAAAGCTTGTTCAGAGCACTACACAGTAGATTAGGTTTGGAGTTGTTTTAACATTATTTATTTTTTGATATTCTATACTAAGTTATTTATGGGTTATTTTAACTATGGTGATACTATGAGCTTATGGATTGTCAGAACTAGGAGATTTGATGTTGGATTCATTGCATGCTCAGTTGTACATCTCATATTATTCTCTTTTTGACATGGTTATTAGTATTTTATTGGATTTGTATGCTTCATTGTTGTATCTACAAGTTGTGTAGCATTGCAAGGTTCTATACTTACTTGTTGCACCTATGACTTGGACATGGGTTGTCTATACCCATATATATTTCAATGTTGATGGATTTTTAGTTTGGTGGCTTGGTTTAGCCACTTGATGTGTTGGTTTTGTTGTCATGTTGAGGAGATGAGATGGTATTACCAAGTACATTCATGATATGAGACCTATGTAGTTTACTATGTTATGTAGATATGAGGGAAACAGTTGGGTTGAGTTGTTGGTAAATTTGGTGGTGATCATGGTGTCATGGATGTTTCTTGTGCTTTAAATACTTTGGCATGCCATGATGGTTTTTGCAGGTGCATTATTAGTGGTGTCAAATTGGTTCTTGATTTAGGTTTGTGGTGGTGTATCTTCTTGGTATGAGGATCATGGTTTTCTTTTCCTTCTTTGTTGAGGATTTTAGGTTGCATTTGAGCTCTTTGATTGTATGAGGGCTCTTTGGTTGATCTTTACTAAGGAGATTGATATCACAATGTCATGATAGCTTATTAAATTCATTGGTTATAAACTTTTAGTGGGAGATTTTTGATAGTTATGGTTTGACGGTGATGGATATGTTTATGATGGCTTGGCGGTTGTAGGTATCTTCTTGGCTTGGATATCTTGGTTTCAATTCTACGTTATTGATATTCTAGTTGAGTGTGTGTAGACCTAGATGACGTGGATGCATCATTTTTATGATTATCTTCATGTGATTGGGGATATGTTTTCTTAGTTTAGAGTGTTTACTATTATGTCATGGTTTACTCTTGATGTGCACATAGATTTTGGCATGGTACTTGTTCTCTTGAGACTAGGATGTATATATGTTATGGTGCATTTAATATCCTAGGAGGATATGGTTAGATCATGTTGTCATGTTTATGTTCCTAATTCATGGCTGGAGCTTTCAAATTGATTGTGGTAGTTCTCTTGGTATTGGGTACATTGATCATTTTCTTGATTACTTCATGATAATGTTATGTTGTATTTAGAGTTTGGCATGTATTGATTAGTTACATGTAGTCAAGAATACTTGGAGACTTAGGTGATGGTTATAGTTCTCTTATTGTTAGAGACATTTTCTTGAGATGATTACTCTTTGGAGGTTTTAGCAGGAAGATCGAGGAGTTTTCACCTAGATATGGATGTGATTTCATTATAAAATAATAGAGGAGATTGTTCTTGGAGTGAGTCATGATGGCTTGGTTATCCTAGAGGAGAATTCTCATTCCCCACTCTTGGTCTATTCAATAGTTCTTTATTTGAGAGGTATTTTCCCATTATATATTTCAGATGTGTTAAGTTTTTTGCTTTGATTCTCATGGGATTGAGCTGTTTCATGGTTATTGATTTGGATACTCATTTGAGAATTGGTTTAGCATGAGTTTATATGATTTATCTTTCATAGATATGGATCTTGAGCTATGGATAGTTAGTTTTGGATGATTCATTTTGAGGGATGTTGTATCATGGTTATCTCCTTGTGCATTTGAGTTCATGATATCATTCTTGATGAGGATTGTTAGGATATGGTTTATGGGATGATTTCTAGTATTTGGGATGGTTTCTATGAGTTTTATCTTCTTGATTAGAGAGGCTTACATCCATGTTGGCATTATTTCATTGATTAATATGTTGTACTTGATCTATGAGATTGGGTGTTATGGATGTTGTTGAGGCTTTTTATTTGGGGTTTTTAGGAGATCATACTTGACACACCGGTATAATTTTGAGGTGTTGGTAGGAGGACATGTTATTGTTTACAGGTTTCTCTCTTCATGGTTTCTCCTTGGATGTTCATGTTTTTGGGGAGGATGGTGGCAACATGTTGTGAGAAATTATGCAACTCTTTGGGTTGAATGTGTGGATCATTGTTATTGATCTTGGTACTTCATGGTTTGATTTTCTTATCACACTTTGATGTATAGTGTTGATTGGTAGACTTGATATGCTTTGACATTACCTATGCAGTGGGAGTTCTTGGATATGTATGTTAATTGGTAGATTTGATACAAGGATCTTGGTTGCAATTTATAGGTTGCATATGTTCTTGGCATGATTTTACCGATGTATTAGCATGTCTTGGGGATGCTATTTTTTTATTATGTGGGTTTTTCAGTTGACAACTACTTTTTTTGAGCCTTTGATATCACTTGGATTTAATGCTTGTGCTCATGGATTGGTGCATCTTGCTCTTTGAATGTTCCTTTTCTTCCATAGGTGGAATGTTGGAGGATGAGAGGAGTTCTTTCTTGTAATGGTGGTCACTTTTCTCTTATTGCAGGTATCTTGATGGAGCACAAGAGCTTGCTACAAATTCATGTGATTTCTTGTATCGCTATGATGATGTATATCATGCATTGATCCCTTATGAAATGTAAACAACAAGTGGGAGAATGTTGGGATGTGGTATTGTACACCATTGCATAAATTTATTTATCATAATATTGTAATTAAATAATTATTTAGTTGTGATACACCTTGGTGGTGTTTTTAATCACACTAGGTAATTATTTGAGGACCCACTTATGTTGTATTGTAACATTGTATTATTATTTGTGTGGGAGACGTGATAATAATTTAATATTGGGGAAATATTAAATAATGTAATTTATTAGTACACAATATTAAATAAAGGGTTAGTGGTTTTTTATTCACATGGTTTTGTGGTACATGGTTTCACCTTACCACTAGTTGTGTTATGTGTGGGCTTGTGCTTATAAGAGAAAACACATGTGTAGTGGTTTAGGTTGGCTGAGTGGTTTGGCTACCATTATTGAGTCTTCTTAAGAGTTCATTTGTGAAGCATGGCATGGGATGTGTGGATTCATGCTTGGACACATGGGAATGCATTGGAGGGCTAGATGCTTCAGAAGTGTTCATTGTAACTCTTGTATTTACTTCATGACTAATTAATATGATGGAGTATGGATGCTTTTGGAGGTTGGGGTTTTCCCTCTTAAGGGTTTTCTCAAGGTATATCTTATGTTATATATTGTCTTATATGTGGATTTTGATCACTTATTTGCATTGTTATCTCTTTTGGTTTATGTGGAAATTGTCATACAATGGCTGGAAGTTTCCTTACACTTACAAACCACCATCTCAAGGCTCCAATATATAGAAGTTTGTGGGAGAGAATACCACAAATGGTATCCCAAAAAATTAATAAAAATAATTTAGAAAAATCCACACCCCCCTTAGTGGAAAACCCATAAACATGGCATAAAATATTAAATAATGACATGGCCTTCACATGGGCGCTTAACCCATAGCGAATCAAAATTGGGAAAACCTAAGTTTTTCATAACTTTCAAATGGATCCAATGGATTCATGTAAGAGCATGCAAAAATGCAAGAACATGCACACCAAAGTCCCAAAATGCTTTGTAGTTGCCACCATCAAGGTCCATCTCTTTGAATACAATTATAATTTTTCATAAGAAAATAAATAATAAATATTTTATCCCTCATGTCCCACACTTTCCAAAGAATTTTGAGACACATAAATCAACTTAGGATAGAAATTATAATGTCACCTATCCTAACATTTAGTGGTTACAAAATATGCCCATATTTTCTAATCCAAAAAATATACTTGTCTTATGGCTTGGCATTTACCAAGCCATAATGTGATCATGCTATGTGATTTTCAATATAACACAAGTGCATTATTGATAAAATTTCACATTTAACCACTTTTTTGTATACCAATTCCATACATACTTTCCCACATGTAAACAAAAATTACAATATCCAATTTTTATGCTAAAATAGTGTTAGAATATTTAGATGAACTAAAAATGACAATCTAAAAATTGATACAGATTGGATACACAAGAACAAATTTGGATTATGGGCTACATCATATACATACTTGTAGGATTGAATCCATAGTTGTGGAAGTTATCTAGATCAACCAACAAATAATTTGTTGGTGTTTTTTCCAATATAAGCTTAGAATTATCTAAAGGGTAGCCAACCCCCATAATTAAGAATCTTCAAGATGAATGACCAACTTAACGAGTAAAGAACTCTAGGGTTTTTACTCCTTCACTTTAGGATCTGTGGGACCTAGGAGGGTATTCCTTACCATGTTTATTATGATCCACTTGATGGAGAACACTTCTATACACAAATTGGTTCCTGTAACTTGCAAATAAACTTAATTCATTAAAGATTTGGCAGATCTTTGAGTAAATAATAAGCTATTTACCAGGAACAAGGAGGTATTTCAAATGCATGCTTCATGATTGGAAAATTTTAAGTGAATTATGTACTTATTTCAAATCCATGGTCAAGTAACTCATCAACATATTCAATTGTAAAATATCAAACAAATAGACTAGTGCTTCATTACTAGGGAAATGGAGTAAAAAATGCAATAACTAGTACTATACAAATTATTTAACTCTGATACTAATGGACTATTCTCATAATGCCTTACAATATAAAAACTCACAACACCCAAAACATAACTTCTTATCAAATCCCCTACAAATTTTCACAAATCTATGACCCTCGTTAAGTATTTAATTAATCCTTTGAGTTAAAGCTTAAATAAGGACACACATTCATTTAAACACTTGAAGATGAACAATAATACCCTAGATATTTTCATTCATGACTCACAAAAATTTACAAAAGGAGAGTATATGTTTTAGAGATAAGATTTGTTTTGATATCAATAATTTTCATAAAACAAATTTAATACTATTACATATATGACTTCAACCCAAGAAAAATCCTACTATTCTATTCATTTTCTTTTTTTCTTTTTATAGTAAACCCTTATGCACTTAAATTTTACCCAGACCCTGTACTGTACTCAAAATTTGACCCCTATAATGAGCCTTGAAATCCCTTTTATATGCTAAGGGAGCAACAAGCTTCAGGTTCATTACAGTTACATTTCAAAGATATTTCATTTCATTCCAAATTCTAATTTCATTTCAAAAATTTCCCACATGGTTTGCTGTAATTATTTCTTCAACTAGGGAAACAAAATTCACTTCAATTCACCAAAAGGGAATTGACCAATGCAGCCAAAAGTGATCCTTAACCACCAGCGAGATTTTGTATTCCAACCATGTTGAACCAAAAATTTTCATCATACCTGCCTCCAAGCATTCCAAATTAGCATAAAGACAAAAAACTCACATACCTAGAGAGTGCTAACCATCACCACTGTAGCAATATCTCCATCACCACAAAAGTTTAGAACCCAGACACCATATTTCTTAACCAAAGATAGAACCAATACCAGAACTAGACCCATGATACACATAGCTACTACGCATCCTTGCAGGAAGTGGGGAAGAGAGCTCCACTCCTTCCTCATCTTTATTAGTGCCAACCATCGGGACTTCTCGTCCACTTGGAGTTTTCACAAAAACTAGTGTAAATGTTATCACTTCCTCCCCTGGGGCTGCCATTTGATTTAGGAGCATAAGATATCTTTGGTAGCCAGATTTAGTTTCAGTTTCACTATCAAAAGGAATATCATTGATAGAAATGGGGGAATATTGTCTTCCATAAGAAGCATGACCATACCTAATCTTCCTTCGCATCCCCCTTATAAAACCCATAGACTCTTTTTCTTTTTCCTTAGTTGCTTCTATGGTTGCAACCCAGCTCCGCAATCTTTGGCTACATCTGGTAAGATTTGGTGTATATTTCTCACTGCGAACCTCCTTTCCCTTTTCTTTTACAGTTTTAGCAGCTACGGGCACATTTTTCTTGCGCTCTCAAGAATCATCATGAGACTTCTACATATGAAGTCTTGGGGACCTTCGCACTGCTAGCACAAAAGTAGTTGGCTTGCTCATCTTATCTGTAGGTTCATGAACACACTCACACTTTAGAAATTTTGACATTCAAACTCTCAATTACAATGGAAAAAATAGAGGCCATGAACCTTCATTTAATTGGAAATTTTGGCATGCTAATCATCAATGCTTGATGAAAATCACACGAGCGAGCAAGCAATCAATCACTGGCATCCACATATTCATCGTTAATTTGCTAGGTACATGAAAATTCATGTACCATTCACAATGATGATAGGAAATTAATCCCTTACATGAACCGGAATCAAATTTATCACTCCTGTAGAATGCATGCCATTAATGCATACTCCTCACAGAGTAGAAATGGCTATCACATGCCTATTTTCATATTTGAATATTGTTCGTCAATTTCTAAATGATATGGAAGACCGAGCAGCTTAGATTAGGTCATATCAGGTTTGAAATTATGAGACCATGACTTGCCAACCTTTTTCCAATATTTTTTTTGTTTGGGAACCATGTCATTCAGTCTATAGGCTCTACCACATTGCACGGCAGTCAAGAAACTCCACGCATCATCTAATCACCCTTGCAAGCTTTCCAGCTAGCATTAATTAAATCTCATGAGGTGTGTAATGAACAACCAGGATTAAACTCTAACTCTGCACAATAGCCATCATCCTCCCCACCATCAGTGATCAAGCACTTGGACAAGGATCGGTCCCCACCACAACATGGACATGTTTCAAAACATCGTGTACCTCGCACATCTTTTGATGGTCATTCATTAATTCCTGTGTCGTATGTGATGGACGAAGATCTACTCTTGAAATCCAACGAGCCATATTCTTACACATTCCAAATGTTAGTCTTGAAATAGGGCCATGACTAGGCTGACTACAATTAGACCCTTGAGAGAAATGACTTTAAATTAAGTCTTTTAGACGTGAAATATTTCACCCAACTTTATAAGTATTTGGTGTGAGACAATGCATGGGGTGGCCATCTTTCTTAGATTAAAGGGGCTGGTAAATAGACACATTCAAAGGCTCAAGTTGTGACTAACTTGACCACTAACTGACCAAAGAGGTCAATGCAAAATTAAAATGCCAAAGGGTTTTAGGATAGACATTTATCAAACAGGGTTCACATACCAAAACCCTAACCCATCCTTGGAAACAAAGCTTGGAAATCATGATCCAAGTCATTAATTGCTCAAAATTTTGCAAGAATTTTTAGAGCTCTATTAGTGGCTTATACTTGGGGATGTATATCCCCTGTGGGTATAGTGAGAATCCAGAATCTCTGATTGAAGCAAAACTGGATAGAAACACAAAAAACTAGGAGCTTGCTTGGACAAGGAAAGCAAACAAAACCAAAAAGAAACACACCAAACCAAACCTATCTACACTAATCAAAAAATTGTATAATTAAATTTGTCTTCTGAAAAGCCTCTTTTATACAATTGGCTTAAATCCTCAAATTGGAGGTCCATGGCCCCCAAGAACTTAGGACTAATTCTTTCCTCTGTCAAAATTTTTTTCTTGCTCTACTTGTAATGGATCAACATCTGTGTTAAGCATCCCTAAATAATCAACATCATCATGGTTGAGACCATCAATCCCACTTACTGTAATGTTGTCCCATTCATCAACCTATTCCAGTATAGAATTATCCAATTGAGTTGGAAAGATAGAACATTCATATTCCACTTGATCATGAATTTTACCCTCACATTCAATTTGTACATCAATTTGAAATCCTTTATAGATGCTTTTTTGTATGCTAGGCCAAGCTTTTGAAATATCAAAGAGACATGATTCATATTTAGTGGCACCTTCGTTGTGCTTGACAGGAGTGTTATCCTCATTAGATGGAAAAAATCCATGATAAGGTCCAGAAGATGAGGGGAATTTGCAAAGAATTCAAGTGCACATTCATATTGATTAACATCATACTTCATACTATCTACACCCCTAAGTCCCTCTCCACATAGATCAAACAATCTTGTAATGTCAACATAATTTGAAGACTTGTCAAATCATTCCTCATCAATATGTAGTAATGCTACTTCAGAACCAACATACACATCTAGATGCACAACTTGATCATCCAAGAATAGGCCCCATTTTTCATCCATGCATATGTCATCCATATTATCATGTATAGCTTCCAATTCAACCACCGTTTCAAGCATATAACCATGTACCATGGGAACATGGGTATGTTCATCTACACCACCCTCAATACTAGAACTATATTCAGGATCATTACCATGGTCAATGATATCTTCATCTTCAAATTCTTCACCCTGTGAACAACTATCACATTTAATTATCATCAAATTTGAGTTACACTCTTGGTAGTCATCAGATACAATCTTCTCATTCACTTGTGGGAAAGTAACTTCACCAATACTTGTACCACTGCATCTTTCTTGTGACTGTGGAGTTGTTGAATCAAGGTTACCGTCCTCAAGGATAGAGTCAAAAACCTTAATGTCTGCCTAGTCTTCATTTTTTGTTGTCTCAATTGTACAATTTCGAACATATTCACAAGTGGTACTTGCCAAGAACTCGTCAGGATTTTCAACAAACAATGGCTTATTACTACACTAGTAAGGATCATCATTTATCATCTCACATACTAGTGAGGGTTCATCATATAAGGGATTCTGCCACACCTTCATTGTTGCCGCATACACCATGAACTTCTTAGTATGAGGATCCCAATCCCTAGAATCATCAATGCATTCAAATTCATTGTAATCACTTGAAGAGCAAAGAGATATTCTCAACATCATCTTCATTATTTGTATTCAAGATTATTGATCCACATTCTGAGAAATCTTCACATGAAGAAAAATTTTCACTCTCAAGCAAGTGTACCCTTTCAAGGCTATCAACAAATCTTCTACTTGAAGCAAGAGATTCCATATCCATTTCATAAGAAGAATTATAATCGATAGAGGACCAACCCAGTTCAATTTCATCACCTTGGTCACTGGTTTGTGCATCATTTTCTTTGATCAAATCAAGATGTGGGACTTCCCCCTACACCCCTTGTATTTTCTCACTATCTAGGACATCCCAAGGGTGAAAATAATGCACCATTTCCTTGTCTTCATACTGTGTATCTTCATATATGTTACTTGTGAAATGACAACAGCCACCAACTGATTGTTCATATTCTGATACATCCTCTTACCTTGCTTGCACTGACCTTTGATCCTCCTCATCATGGTAGCTAGTGGTGACATTCTAAGGTAATACTTGTCATGTGCATTCATTATTAGCTTCCTCTATAATCCTTATCCAATCAATCACTTAGCTCAAATTGTGAGGCTTCAATTCTTTTGGCAAAGTACTCAATCCTAATTGATACATTTCATAAAACAAATCAAATACATATTGAGTCTTCTAGTTTGGAATTTTTAGGTATCTTTAACAAAGTATCCACAAACCTGGAGAATAGATCATAAGGTGATTCCCCTCGATACCTTTTCATCTCATATAATCTCTCAACTAAACATACCTGATCACCTTTGCTTTGATCCTTTGAGATTTTAACTTGGGGCTTACTATGATTCTTAGATTGTGATGATGAATAAATTGGAACAATAGAACTCTTGTCATATTGGCATAAATTTCTACTAATTGATCCACTAGTTGCATTGGTATGAAATGTACTAGGATGACCAATATTGGTGGTTGCATATCCCTTCATCATTGAATACTTCAATTTTTTTTTAATATCTATGGCAATTTGATATGCTCGATGCAATGTTGTAGGCTCTTTGTCCCTAAAGAGGTAACTCATCTTTTTATAAAATGCACCCAAGTATACCACTAAGCATTCTGCATCATTTGGTCTTATGCTTGCAGGGATCTCTCTTATTATCTTTGAGAATCTAAGATTGAAATAAGGAACTAGCTCCTCTTCTTTCTCCATACTCATGTTTTTTTGTCTAATTAGGATGGGATCAATCGTTTCTCCAAATTGTTCCATGAAAACTACTTTGAATCCTCCCATGAATGTATGGAGGATGCTAGTAAATAAGAGAACCAATCTCTTGCATATCCTCTTAAGGATTGAACAAATAATTTCATGACAACATCTTCAAAGTCCAATTCATAAAATCCCATGATATCAACAAACTCTTGCAGGTGTTTGCTTGCTAATTCAACTTTTGCACTATTGAAATTTGGTATCCTATCTCTGATCTAATGTGGTACAACATTTCGATAACCACAAATGTTATAAAAACTAATGGATTTGTACCCCTTGGCATTGAAATTCCCTTGACACAACAAAGGTTGTCCATTATGCATGGTTACATTCATATCTACACCAGAATGTGCAGCTTGAGAATGCATTTTCACTCCTTGAAAGAGGATTACAAAATTTTCTTTGTAATTATGAGGTAATTCGAATTCATTTTTGCAATTACAATCTTAAGCTTTCACAAAGCACACTTCTGATATATTTTTCTTAAGATCTTACAATATAACATGTTTCTTTATGATAATGGAAAAATTTCAATTCTCATTCAAAGGCATGCTAAACACCATTAATATTCCCTCATATAGTGCTATTTCACCTAATAGGGAATCATTTACATTTAGAGTATAGAAAATTTCTCATAATTTGCTTACAAACATGGTCAAATTTTCTTCAATTCTATGAGAATACCTGGAATTTTGCAGCAGCCATTCATCTTTCATCTTTAAATTTGCAGATCTGGATCTTTGATGTACTCTTTATCAAGTCCTTTAGTCAAGGTCACCACCTCCTATTATGGAGGATTAAAATTCAGATGGGGTGAATTTTCTTCAAGAATAAAACATGTTTTGGGTTTGCTTCCACAGCGGAGTCACTTTCATATCCTTCAAACTTTGTTGCAATCAAATCTTCTACCAGGTTCAAGAATTCTTCAATATTAGAACAAGATATTCAAAATTTCCACACCATTTGACTCTTGATATAGGGATCTATGTCTAGAGAATGGAAATTATCCCCAGTAGAGTCACCAGTCTGTTGGTGTTTTCTCTAGTACAACCTTAGAATTCTCTAAAGGGTAGCCAACCCCTATAATTAAGAATATTCAAGATGAATGGAATAAAGTGAAGGAGTAAATACCTTAGAGTTCTTTACTCGTTAAGTTGGCCATTCATCTTGAAGATTCTTAATTATAGGGGTTGGCTACTCTTTAGAGAATTCTAAGGGTGTACTGCAAAAAACACCAACATAATTAACTACTTTTAAAGCATTCATATAAGCATCATTATTTTTTTTTTATTATTAGTGATCATTATTTTTTTATTATTATTAGTGATCATTATATGGAATTTTTTACTATTTTTCAACTAAACAATTTCAACATTTATTGAGTTTGCACATTATTTATTTAATTATCATTCCTAAATCTTAAATATAAATTATTTCTTTAATATTGATAGTACGTGTTTATTTACCCTAGACATATGTAAAGGGGATTTATTCTCTCTTTCATTTTGAAAGTGATCATTTATTTTATTTTTGGTAAATCAGTTTCTAGTAAACTACTTTGTAAATATATATTTTATATTAACCATTAAAAAAGTGGTGGAAATGGAATCATACGTAAGATGAATTCTTAAATGGGAAAAATATAAAAAATGCAACCATTTTCAAACTATTATACTTCAAAAACTATTAAACCAATTAGAGGAGGTGGTGAATCATAACCAAATAGTTTTAACTAGTCATTTGAGAGTTCCTAGCCATTAGGAATTGGTTCCCACATTTTAATCACTCCTTCATTTTTTCCTCATCAAGTTGTGTATCATTCCTCATAGGAGAGTTATACAAACTCAACAAATGGAATTTATCACTATCTAGCCAACCTAAGGAACCCCTATCATGTTTATGATAAATAAAATAATGTATATGTGTCTAGTGGGACCATCCACATCTTTTTTGACGAGGATAGCCCTATGAGCCATGAGAATTATACATAGTGTGAGTATAATCATAACATAAGCTAAATACACCAGATACAATAGATTCTAAGCAATACTTAACCTATTAATCTATACTTCCAATGAAATACTTGAAAACATCAAATAATGAAGAAGTAATTTAACATAAACTATTGATTAATCCATTAAGTTACCTAGTTAAATTCCTCAAACCTCATCTCATTGGGGGATTGGTGCTGCATTGATGTGGAATGTTATCCCTTTCCCAATCCCTAAATGGGTGTCATTGGTGAAAATAAGCTAATATTGATGAAAACTAAGCTAAAAATTGATGAAAAGTTGAAATGGATGCAATATGGATGAAAGTGAGTATGCAAATGTGTAGCATAACTTTGCTAAAATAGAAGTAGATCCCTTTTTCAAATAAATGAGGAGTATTTATAGGAGAAATGGTTGAATCAATGGTCAGGATTGATTTGATCAATCAATGGATGAGAAGAAATGAGAGGTGAAGGCATGGATCAAGGATTCTTGTCAATGGATGAGAATGCAAGTTGACAAGGACCATGGATTTAATCAATGTCTCTCATTAATTCAAAGAAGCACACTTCCTAAAAATTAGGAAGTTACAAAGTTTGTTGAAAGATATTCCCATTCAAATGGAGGAATATTCCAGGGGAAAATTTGCATGCAATTGGGAGGGTGAGAGAAATAAGCTATTTAGATAATTAAAATAATGTTTTAATTTTGTAAGATGGGTGAAATTAGGAGTTTCATTAAATAAGTAACTTTATTTAATAAAAGGTGTTTAATGACATTTAACTAAATAATAAATGTTATTTAATTAAATGAGAAGACATAAAAAATATAATTAAATAATTTGCATTACCTAATTAAATAATATGAAAATTAGTTTGAAAGGGGATGAATTAGCCAAATAATATTGATCATTTGATTAATAGGAGAAAATGATGGATTTAATTAAATAGTGAAGATTATTTAATTAAATGGTCAAAAAGAGGTGATTTAGGATGAAATGGTGCTAGCATTCAAATTTAGATGTGCAATATTAGTCAAGACAATTTTAAGTGTCTACATTTTCCCCCTCTTTGAAGTGAGGCACCTGCTACATTGCTTCAAAGACTGAAATTTTTTGAATTAATGCTACTACTCAAATAAAAAAATTAAAAATTCCTGATTTTTTTGAATGGCCCATTGTTTCCCTAGTGGAAGGAATTAGGTTGGCACCCTACCCCCTCAAAATATCAGGTATAAATTTTAATTTTTTAGTCGATGTCATGATAAAGGTTCAACATAGGTTCAACTCAGAGAGGATGTAAAGATACTTCTTTAGAAAGATCAAATATTTGATGTAGGATTTTTTTATGATGTATAGAAAACCATTAGACATGGGTAACCTCACGTATATTTTGATATCTATCACACATATTTGATACTTGGATAGAAATGCTAGTAGAGATAGAAAAATCAGAAGAATGAGAATGTAGCGGAATGAGATGAACATTGATTAACCATTGTTTTTCATATTGATTTAGAAGTACAACAAGCCTATGATTATTCAAAACTTTATTGGATATGGTGATGAGATTTATGATTTTATTATTTCATGGATTGGGATACTTCATTTCATTCCTTATTCTTGTTATAACACATAGAGATGATGCATCAAGGTATTGATAACCAGGATGGTGTTGTATCTAATGTGATGGAATTTGACTCTGCAAATAGATAGGATCATCCTTGCTCACACCTGACATACATAAACCTTGTTGGAATGTAGTTTAGAAGTTTGGAAAATCTTAGACCAAAGCATACACAATAGTAAAAAAATTATTCAAAATGACCTCCCTACACACAACAAAGCAAGTATTCACTAAGGTTATATTACAAGAGCATCCTAAAAGAATGTCAAATGAAAGATAATGATCAATTCCCCATTCCTTTCTCTCTAAATCATTTTTATAGACATCATTGAGAGGTCCTTGGAATGGGTCAATACAATAAATCATAAGAAAATATTAAAATGAACAAACAATCAATGTTATTCATATCTCTTGCCAAATGGGTGTGTTCTATTTAGAGGATAAGAATCCAAAGTGATTTCCAATGATAATGCCCATTGTGGGAAGGATATATCCTAGGACATGTTAGTGGATACTGGTAGGTTGATAGGTTGTTTGAAAGATCATTGATATAAAGTTTGATTGACATGTTTGATAATGATCAAGAGTTTGATTTATTTATTTATTTATTGCATTTAAAGGTTCTACTTTTGTTGATGTACTTGTTTCTATTTTTTTTTCCAAAGGTTGAAGGTGATTATCTATTTATTATGGATAGAAGTTTATTGCGATGCAAGCGAAATGGGATGGGTGGTTTTGGATTTTTTTGAATATTTCAATTTTTTTGGTATTTTACAATGTTTTGCGGCTATTTTGGTCTTTTTAGGTGTTTTACAATGTTTTGAGTTTTTTTAAAAAATTGAGGCTATTTTTTGTTTTTTGAGCATATTTGATGTTGTTTAGGTTTTTCAAGACTTCTCAAATGTTTTTTGTGTTTTCCAAGAATTCAAATGTTTTTGAGTTTTCTAAGTTTTTAATTTTTTTTGCATTTTCTGAGATTTAGACCAACACCTAAGGGAAGATTGGCCTAGGGGCTCAGGGGCTCAGGGGCTCATCAAATATTAGCCTTGCCTATGTTATACACATAGAGACTATGTAGTTCAACTGACTTTGACCAGTAACCATTTATTGATGAGATATGAACATTGATCGATTGTCAATTTATTATGACAGACTCCTAAAGACTGACCTAATACCTCGCAGGCGCATCAATGATGGTCTTACCTACATTCAAGCTTAGAGACAACGTAGTTTGACAAGGTGTTTTTGACTTATTTTTATGTTTTAGACCTGTTTATGGATTTGGATGTGATTTGGATGTTTTTGGTGTTTTGAAGATGTTTTGAATGTTTAGGATTTTTTGCACGATGTTGACGAGTGTATCGATATGTGACAATTTCATTTATCTATTTTGGGATTTTGTTGAAAACCAAGCTAGGATTGATTGATCTAATTCATAAATTATTGATAGTGATAACATTGTTGAGGATGCACAACAATACAAGGATAGTTTTGAACATCACAAGGATTGGGAAATGATATATCCCAAGATGATGATGGATTGATTGGATAAGATAGATCAAAATTTTGAAGCTAGGCTTGGAACAAAATCTATTGGAATGATTTTATGTGATTTTGAAGTGCAAGGTAGATGTAACTGATATTAATCATTTGGATTGATGATTGATAAAAGATAGATCTTAATATGGAACATCTTCTCATCAAAATATGTCATGGGCTAGTGATTTATATTTTTTCTTATAAATGAATGGATTGATGCATGGGTATGCGAAGGATTCTAAGCATTATCTTGTCATAGGATAACATGTTTGGATAGAGTATGCTTTGGAAAATGACTCATGGCTCAAATAATGTTGGTTATGATACGATCAATGATAGTGACCCATGTCAAGATGTTTACCATAAGCAAGTGTAGAGTACATAATGAACCTTTGACAAGATCAAGATAGGTTAGATTGCATGAAAATGGATTGGATTATGAATCATGGATTTATGACGGAAAAGATGGATGGAATGCAAGATTTATTATGGATAGGATGAGATAATTCCACCTAAAATGGTGCACATAGATGCTCGATTCTACTCATAATTCCTATTTTCTAGGCTTTCATCATGGTACATGTCCAAAACACCACCTAAGTGGTTTTCACTAGAGGATGATTTTTCTCTTGACTATTTTCTTGATTATTTATTTATTTATTTATTTTTTGAAAGTTTATGCTCATGTTGAACCACCTAGTGGTGCTGATATAAACACTATTGGTTTTGATATAGATGTTTTTGCTATCATGATGTTCCAATGATATCGTACTTGGAGGATTTGTTTTGCTAAGATGCAGGCACTTGAATGTAACCCCTGGATTTTTTTCCTTTTTCATTGATACCAAAGTTAACCTTACCTAGATGTGCCCATCATGATAGAGTTCCCTTAGAGTCCTTATTGCAAAGAGTTGTTGCCAATACATGGTTAATATGAGAGTTGGATACCATGGATGTCAAAGTGGATGGTGGAATGCGTTGAGGGATATGAGATGTAGATGGATTGGTCGACAGTTTGGAATCTTTGATTCTCCAAACTTGGGATGATGAGCAATGATGGGTGGATATGGAGATTCAATTGGGACCAACTTCTTCATATACCTTGTAGGTCACTCTTGAAGATTTTTTTTGTATCAATGGATAGTTTTTATGGATGAAATTCCCTTTTTTATTTTTTCCCATAGTTTCTTTGACTAATGGAGTGTGATAGGGATGATTTTCCTTATTTTTCTTTGGTATTCATTTGAATTTTTCTTGTCCATTTTTCTTTGTCAATTTTTTTGCTTCAATATTTTTCTCTTTCCTTTGATATATAACTCTTTCTTGTGGTTGGTACCAATTAGTGGATGAAAATATGTGTGGATGATGATTCATTACATGAATGGTTGGAGTGTTGGTAGCCATTTCATCATAAGGACTCTTTGTGCTCTCCATGGTTGTGTTTCCGCTAGATAAAGTTGCCCCCAATATTATACGAGTATTACTAACATGCTTTGATTCTTCTATTGAGAAACTATTTCCTTGTTGTTCAATATTGTTTAGCTTTGTTGATTTTTTATCATTCTTGACATCCTCATACTCACTTTCTTCAATCCGTATGGAGGATGTGTCTAATTTTGATGCTTCTTTAAAAGGCGTTGATGCTTTACAATCCATATAGCAGTCTTCCTCATGATCCGTTTATTCTTGATCTTCAAAGGATGTTTCTGATTTTCCATCTATGTAGAGGTCTTCTTCATGATAATTTTTTGATATTTCTATAGATTCAGCTATTCCTTGACCATGTGTAAGGATATTAAGAGTAGGAGACTCTTGTTCCTTGGTAATGATATCAAGAATATGAGACTCTGATTTTGGATGAATATCATCTACATGTCCATTAGGAGTAATCATATCATGGGTAGATGGAGGAGTGTGTCATATATGGATATGATCATTATTTAATACATATTGTATGGATTGGAGAATACCCATTAGATCATTGTACTATCTTGGAGATATGGATCGTTTCTCTTGACTTTTATGTGGTGTTGATGATGTTTTATGCACAGCAACAACTCAAATAGAATATAATATCCTATCTCACTTGAAAGGTAAAATCTCTATCAACAAGCCTCAAGAGATAACCCCAAGGTCTCTAATGTCAGGTCTTGACAATGCATAAACAACTCAATGATAAATGTGAAAATGTTGGTAATCACAATAGGACCTTACTACAAGAAAAATACTGAATCTTAATTTATCATATCTAACAATGTAATGATACTTAAATTCTAAATTTAACCCAATAATCAAAGAAATAACAAAAGATAAGGGTTTCAAAGAGATTTCTAAACTTAATATTAAACCTAAGATTAATAATGCCAATGATCAACACTCAAAATGGACCAATCCCCCAAAACTGATTTCTACTTGACCCAGGTGGATCTGCAATCTTATAGAAAGAGTTCAATCTTCTAAGGTGTTAAGATTTTCAAATCATGAACATTCATTCAAAAAACCCTATTGCAATTGAAATGAATAAACCCTCACAATTGAACTAAGCACAATAAATATAAAAGTACAGGCTAACTTTTCAAAGCAACTAACAATCAGTTGGTTGCAAAAAGTATGAACCAGGGATTGCTGCAACACTTCAAATATCAAACCATAAACATCATTGAATCAAATCTAATCTAAATATTATCTTCCTCAAAGAAATTCTAATGATAGAATAACAAGAACCATGCAAGATAAGAAGAACACAAGTATGGCACCAAATCACAATGTCATTACTTGCATCAAATTATCCATTGTAGCAGCAATTCCAGCTTTTTGTTAAAATATTTGCTTGAGAACAACTACTTGCTAACTCTTGCTCTACTTAATTCACTCTAACTATCTCTCTATTTGTCTATGTCTTGAAATTATTAACCCTTACAAAAGAGGCAAAATTCCAAATTTATAGAACCCCCAAAACATGTCGGCCTAGATAAGATTTTACAATAATAATTAGGCACAAAAAGTCAGCCAAGAGAAATTCAAAATAAAATAAAATATGCATTAAATGCATGAACTTCATCTAGGTTGGCGTAGGATTTCCAATGCAGCTCAGACCAATGCATGGAAAAATAATAAGGAAGCACAAATCTCGACAATCATTAACTATCTTCCCCTTTGTCTTTATTATGATCCAGCATTTCATGAACTTTCAAAATCACCCTATCCAAGTCGGCCACAGGTGGTAAAGGCAAAACCCTAAGTCACCTTTCAATTCATGCAATTTCTTCCCTTGATTGTTTCACCGACTTATCCCAATCCACCTTATATGTTAGGTATTTATCAATGATAGTAATGTAGGTGGCCGCATCATCCAACTGGTGCTCAGAAATGAAATCATCATTAATTGGGGCATAAACATCATGCCACCACTTTCTCAACTATTCTAAACTCAAATATTTGGGGGAAATCTTCCTTCTCCCTATCATAATCTCAAAGAAAGCAATGGATCCATTGTAAACATTAGCTAAGGTATCATCAATATGCCTCCTTCGTTTGTATATATTCTTCAAAACCTTTTTCCTAATTTGCAATGCTTCAAACCATTCATAAGGTTCAGCAGCTCCGGAGGAAGGAAGAATTTTATCATTTACTAACTTATCCCTAGTGTGCTCCATGATAGTTCTGGTTTTCTACAGTAGGAGATCTATATCTTCTTTATCTTGAGCCAACACCTCCTTCAACCAATCAACTGCCCTTATAGCATCCTTCCCAGTTGAAAAAATATCCTTGATAGCTTCATTACCTTTGGTTTGTACCCCTTGCATCCAATTTGTAGTGGCAAGAGTGGAAGCTTTCATCCTTTCAAGCTCGATGATGGTTTCCTGAGGTAAAGGCTTTGTAGTAGAGGCAAAGTGGTTAATGGATTGCAAGGGTTTCATTAAATCCTCCAATCATTTCTTGAGATTCTCATTTTCCTTCTTTAGCTCTTGTTTAGTCTTCATTTCCTTCCTCAATCTGCCCAAGATGACTGCACTTGAACCCTGATAATCTTCAATATCTTGCTCAACGGATGTAGGCCCTAAATTGAAGGTCTGAACATTATAATCCTTTCTAGCCACATCATCTATGTTTTTATCTAGGGTAGGGGTTGCAATGTGAACAAGTCTATTGTTGGCCTCATCTCTTTCAATCCTTGAGATCACCCTAGCCTTCTTCTTACCTTTGTCTTTTCCAATCTTGGCTAGCAGCTCATCCCAATTAGGTGGAGTATCTTCCACTATAACTTGTTTTCTCCTTATTTCTTTGTCCAACTAGTCAAGCATAGTGGATTCCAACTGCACCTTACCCTATTTCTCCTCTTCTTGTTGACCTTTAGGTGCCTCTTCACTCAAATTTTGTTTCTCATGAGTCTCATCTATCTTGCCCTACTTTTCTTTAGCATGTTCTTCTTCATGTACAGGTGATGGAACCTTAACAACTTCTTCTTCTATTGGAGGTGACTTAACCTCCTCAATTCCAACAGGTGACTTTGCATAAGCTACCAAAGGAGAGTGCATTACCTTATCAATTTCTGCCTCTACACCATAAAGATCTCCCTCGTGAAATTCCTCCCCTTCAGTATCTAGATGCTCCTCAATATTTTTTGACTCATCTAGTTTGCTTTGAGCTTCATGGGTGGAAGGAATATCATTGTGTTGCTCCTCACGAGAAATAACCGGAGGAAGGTCTATTCTAGGCACACTATCCTTGGGAGAAGGAGTCCTAGACCTCCTTGTGTACACATGTGCCTTCTCTTCCGAGCTTTCCATTTCCACATCGATTGGGGTAACTTCTTCCTCTCCTACCTTGGAGCTTGCGCTGTTTGAGAAATTTTATGGCTCTTCTCCTTTTGTGCTGGAACATCAAACAGCGGACTTTGCTTCTCCATTTTTGTTGGACTTCTTACTCCTTTTCCTCTTCTTAGCCTTTGGCTTTCTCTATTTTCCTGCCCCTTGGGCTTCCTCCTCTTGAACACCTTTTATCTTGATCTTGAAATGGGAATCCAACTTACCTTTTCCCTTAGGGTCCTACTCAGTTGATTCTTTAGAAGTGGAGTGAGGATCCAAATCTCCCATCAGCTCATAGGTGCACTGCACACCT